>JASJET010000018.1:0-405000 GCA_034092305.1 Diaprepes abbreviatus | reverse complement strand
ACTCAACTCTTTGGTGAAAATTGTCAATTATATAAAATCTAGTGTTTTCAAAACTGGCTTGTTCAAACATGAATTCTGATCACGAAATTTTTTTTTCTACGTTACTGTTTACTAGTAATCAAAAAAAAATATACTGTTGGGCGAGTTTTTAAATTGAGAAATGAGGTAAAACGATTTTCAGAGATGGAAGGAAAACGCGAGTTTAATGTTAAAGATTAGCTTATTTATCTGATATCGGAGATGGGAATTGTAGATAATCTAAGAGACGAAATTATTAACAACTTTCAAGCCCTTCAATCAACAACCATGACAAAGTTGAGTGGAATACAAAGGGTCGCCTGTTTGTGTATTACTGGGGCCATGAAATCAACCCCCACTTCGGCAATGGAGTGTATTCTGGATCTGCTTCCGCTACACATAGTGATTCAGGCAGAGGCAAGAATGGGACTCCACCGACTAAATCACTCAACAATAAAATCGCAAAGGACGATGTCAGGACACAAAAACATATGTAAAAAAATCAGGAGCCCTGAGTTGGAAATGGACACGGACCATATGAACTCGAGCTACCGTTATAATATACCGTTTGAAGTCACAATAGAGGATCGAATGGCAAGTAAAAGAGAAAGACCGGAAACATTCTCGTGTGCAAGTATCTGGTACACTGACGGTTCAAAAACTAGTGAGGGTACTGGAGCTGGGATATATGGGCTACAACTGGGGAAGGAATTAACCCTTCCCCTTGGGAAATACCCAACAGTATTCCAGGCAGAAATATACGTAATCTTACGGTCATTTACTCTGACAGCCAGGCAGCCCTAAAAGCTCTCAAGGGCCAAAAGGTATCATCGAGGTTGGTTTGGGAATGTCAGAGTGAGCTGGAAATTCTGGCAAAAGACAACAGTTATGTTAAAGTGGGTACCAGGACATGAAGGCATACATGGAAATGAAAAAGCTGACGAGCTGGCTAGAGCAGGGTCGGCATCTCAATACATGGGTCCAGAACCGGCCTTTGGGGTGCCGCGGTCCGCGGCCCGGGAAGCAGTCATAAAATTGATCAAAAGAGAACATAAAAACCACTGGATGACCAGACAGGGTTTAAACCACAGCAAGCTATTTATTGGGAATCCGGACCCAAAACTGGCAAGGAAATTACTACAAATGAGTAGAAACCAATTAAGGACTTTTACGGGTATAATGACGGGACACATGGCCGTCAAAGTACATCTGAATAGAATGAATCTATATAACGGAAACCTCGGCTGCAGACTGTGTGGACAAGCCGAGGAAACGGTGAAGCATATCATATGTGACTGTGAGTCACTGCTGAGATTTAGACAACAAACTTTCGGGTCAGTAAGATTGGAACCGGGAGAAATACTCACTCACTCCTTAGCAGGACTGTACAGATTGAGCCAGGGGGCAAGGTTGACAGAGTGGCTGTAATGTCTAGGGTGAGCACAATAGGCCTACTCTGGTCGCAGTGCATCCGGCTTTAGGACGGACCCGGGAATATAATAATAAAAAAAAGCCCTTCAATCTGAAATTCAGTGTGATTTCCTGGAGTTCTCTGAATAAAAACCTGTATTTTTTAATGTTTCCGACATTCCCGATGAAGTGTAAGATGAATTTTTGGAGATGCGAAATTACTTGTTAGCGCTTGATATATTTCAGGAAAAATCGTTACCTCAATTGTGGTGTGCCATGTATCATTCGTTTCTACGCTTTCTTTTCGAATATTAGTGCCATTTGCTTCTACCTATCTCTGCGAAAGTAGATTTTCAACTGGTCTACAGATCAAGACAACCAGGAATTATAATATTCAGTCTTTGGGCTTTCATGGTATGATGAAACTTGGAATTACATTGAGTATAATGGATATCTTGGTTATTTTAAGCCCTGGAGGGTTAAGACTTTGTAGATGGGGTCATCCCAGACGCCCCTTTGCGGCGTTGCTAGAATGTGCACAATTTCCCTAAACCTAGAGAAAACGTAGCTGTGGTATATATCGCATAGGTTCATCCCTGTATTTGCTTTGCAATCAATCAAGACATGTTGATGTTCTCGGGATTTTGCTACATGAAATAACAAATTACCTTGGCGGAGAGGAGTTTGATGCGAAACAGTACAATTAATAAAAAAAATAGCATTACTTTTGGTAAATCATAAAATATATGTTTTCACACCCTTTATTTTCTGTTTTATTGATTAAAAATTGCGGAAAGGAAACAGGGTCGCGAACATTTATAAAAAAAAAATCAAAAAAGGGCCCCGATTATAAAAAGGTTCAGCACCACTGCTTTAATCAAAGCAAAAACGTCGTAGTTTTAATCTAAATGCTAATTCAAAACAAAAATGACACCCTAAATGTTAACAAGATAAAATATAAAACCAAGAACGCGAGACACAAACTTCAGAAATCAATAGAATTCACGTTTATTTTCCTAAATAGGACAACTTTTATTTCTTTTTTAACCTAATTTTGTATTAGTGAAATTCCTAGTAACCTTTTCACAAAACGTTTGGAAAAGTAATGGGAAAACCACACTGCCCTTTCCTAATTCGTTCCTCAATTTGTGCTCCAATAAAGTTGTCTTTAGGTTTATCGATTTAACAATAATAATTTGGCCGATTGCTTAGACGGCCTGACGGCGTCTTAAGTCGAAATTTAGTACTGCGGATTTCATTGTCAGAAACAGAAGTTCGGTCATTTAACAGTTACCGTGATTATTAATGTCAAAAGGGTACATTTTTGCTCATAAGAAAAAAATCGTTACTACGTATTTTTTTCTATAGAATTTTAATTTTCGTAAATTTGTTTTCGTTTATTATCCATATGATGTTTTTTTGTACAGGGTGAGTCAACGATTGGATGAAGTAGCTTTGTGCCTTTTCGGTGAAATTAACAAAGAAACTGTATTTATTGTTTGATACAGTTTATTTTTTCTTTATTTAGGACTCTACAGGGTAAGCCAAAAAACTAGGACAGCATAAAGTTGTATTTTTTTAAATAGAACACCCTATATACGAATCGTATTTTCGATTTAGCTTATAATTTTAAATCTTTTTTGTTAAGGGTGTACTATAACAAAACTTTATAGTTTCTGAGATAATTAAGTTTAAAGAAAAAAAGTCACATTTTCAAGCATCAATTCAATCCTAAATAACGTTTTCAATTTTGTGACAAATATATTCAAATTTGGAATTTAGCAAGGCCAAGGACAAGTTAACATAATTTTTACCTAATATTTGCAATAAAAGCTAGAGGGTGTTGAACACATCGGCTCAAATTTGAACAAATTTAAATGAATAAATATCTTTTTTTTTAAATGGTACACCCTGTATATTTTTATGTTATTTAATAGAGTAATAAAAACCCTAAAAGTTTTGTTCAATATATCCTATACCTATTTATAATAGTTTTTGAGATATTTCAGTTTTTCTTATTTTCCATACTTTTTTACAGAAATAGTCTTCATTATCGTAGTAACCATGGCAAAAACAATGTAAAAGAACATTTTTCTGTGTGTCAAATTTATAACCGCAATCGCTTCTTTTGGTTTTTATGTAGTGTAGTTTGGTTTTTTTTGCATTCATCTTATATTGTAAAATGAATTTTCCAAAGAATGAGTTAATAGATATGATTTATACAATAGGAGAGGCTCAAAAAAATTGCCTTCTTGCTCAAAGAATTTACAAAATGAAGTATCCTGATCGACGCCAGCCTAATACCCATACTTTTCAAAACTTAATGCAAAGATTTGATTCTTCTGGTACTTTTGATTATCCAAAACGTAAAGTGGTCAACAAACCAGTAACTAATGAAGAAAAAGAACTACAAGTATTGTTAAATGTTCAGGAAAATCCTTATATTGGTAGCCGTCAGTTAGCAGCATTATATGAAACATCACAATCCACCGCTAATCGTACTACCAAGAAATATAGGTATCATCCATATCACATGGAATTACACCAAGAATTGCATGGACAGGATTTTGAAAGTCGTGTAAACTTTTGTCGTACAATAAATGCGGATTTATTATGCAAGGTAATGTTTAGTGATGAAGCTACTTTTAGAAGTAACGGTGCCGTAAATAGACGCAACATGCATTATTATGCCACAGAAAACCCATTTTGGATTAGAGAGGTGCAACATCAAAACCACTGGTCATTAAATGTTTGGTGTGGTATTCATCATAATCGAATTATTGGACCCCACTTTTTTAATGAACCACTAAATGGCCATAGTTACCTGAACTTTCTACAAGAAGAACTACCCCAACTGCTTCAAGGTCTCGATAGAGATGAGCTCGACAGTATGTGGTTCCAGCACGATGGTGCGCCTCTGCATTACCATCGTGAAGTTCGTGCGTTTTTGGACCAACGATATCCGCAAAAATGGATTGGACGTGGGGGTTTCATTGAGTGGCCACCAAGGTCTTGCGACATCACCCCATTAGATTTCTTCCTATGGGGTTATATTAAAAATAAGGTGTATGTTAATCTACCAACAACAGTGGAATATATGCGAAACAGGATTAGGGATACCTGTAGAACAATAACGCCACTAATTTTGTCCAGGGTCCGAGAAAATCTGCAAAAAAGACTAAATTTGTGCATTGCACAAGAGGGTCGTTTATTCGAACACTTATTAAAAAGAAATAATTAATCTCAGTATTTAATAGGTAATTTTTTTGTTTCAATTTAGTATAAAAGTAAATATGTATTTGCCTTGTCGTTATTGTTGTGTTAATTTTTTCACATTAGGTTTAATTAAACTATTGCCGTTGTAATATAACGAATAATGTATTTCATCATATTTAACCACATTCTGTTTGTTTCTGTAGTTTCTTTTTATTATTTTACATGGCTACTATGATAATGAAGACTATTTCTGTAAAAAAGTATGGAAAATAAGAAAAACTGAAATATCTCAAAAACTATTATAAATAGGTACAGGATATATTGAACAAAATTTTTAGGGTTTTTATTACTCTATTAAACAACATGAAAATATACAGGGTGTACCATTTAAAAAAAAAGATATTTATTCATTTAAACTTGTTCAAATTTGAGCCGATGTGTTCAACACCCTGTAGCTTTTATTGCAAATATTAGGTAAAAATTATGTTAACTTGTCCTTGGCCTTGCTAAATTCCAAATTTGAATATATTTGTCACAAAATTAAAAACGTTATTTAGGATTGAATTGATGCTTGAAAATGTGACTTTTTTTTTTAAACTTAATTATCTCAGAAACTATAAAGTTTTGTTATAGTAAACCCTTAATAAAAAAGATTTAAAATTATAAGCTAAATCGAAAATACGATTCGTATATAGGGTGTTCTATTTAAAAAAATACAACTTTATGCTGTCCTAGTTTTTTGGCTCACCCTGTAGAGTCCTAAATATTTTTAAAATCTGCGTAAAAATAAACTGTATAAAACAATAAATATAGTTTCTTTGTTAATTTCACCGAAAAGGCACAAACCTACTTCATCCAATCGTTGACTCACCCTGTATATACGAGGCTGGTTTGAAAAGTCCGTGCGAAGTCAGCGAGGTGGCACTACTGGTGCGTATCGAGGTTATTTTCTGTTAGTAGCATCTCTTGGAAGAACACACACCAAGTTTCAGCCAGCTCGGTCTATTTCTTTGTGTTTGACATTCGTTAGTATCGAGGAATTCGAGTGATTCTCCAAAAATGGACAAAAAAGAATTTCGTGTGTTGATTAAACATTACTTTATAAAAGGCAAAACGCTTCGGAAGACTGAACAGAAGCTTAATAAACATTATGGTGACTGTACATCTTCGACTAGAACAGTTTATAAGTGATTTCAAAATTTTCGGAGTGGCCATATGAGCACAACAGACGCTGAACGTTCCGGACGCCGTGTTGATGTTACTACTCCAAAAATCGTTGACAAAATTCATGATATGGTGATGGATGACAGAAGAGTGAAGGTGCGTGAGTTTGATAGTACTGTGGGCATCTCGAATGAACGAGTACCTAATATTTTACACCAACATTTGGACATGAAAAAGCTATCAGCAAGATGGGTGCCACGATTGCTCACGATTGATCAAAAACGAAATCGTGTGAAATGTTGCAAGACGGTTTACAACTGTTCCAGCGAAATCCCCAGGACTTTAAGCGTCGTTTCATCAGTGTGGATGAAAGATGTATATATCACTATACTCCTGAGACCAAAGAACAATCTAAACAATGGGTTGCCAACAGGGAATCTGCACCAGAAAAGGTGAAGACTATTCCTTCGGCCGGGAAGGTTATGACGACTGTCTTTTGGGATTCGCCAGGAATAATCTTCATCCGGAAAAGTGTAAAACTATTATAGGCGAATATTATTCATCCCTATTGGACTGTTTAAGAACCGAGCTGCGAGAAAAACGTCCACGATTGGACTAAAAGTCATTTTCGATTACGACCAGCTGCTGCCTCAGTAGTTGTGGCCGCAAAATTAATGGAAATAAGGTTCAAACTCGTTTCACATTCCCCGTTCTTTTTTAATTTCTATCATTTCCTTTACCTGCAATTTTTATTAATTCATATTTTTGTTTTTAATTATGGTACTGTTATAATCAAAGGTATGTTTTTCGTCCTGTGTGTAAAAATATGTAGCATTACCTTACACTAAGTAAGCTGTCAGAAAAAATAAAACACATTTTAAAAAAGTATGATATTATCGTATGCCACAGGTCTCATAATAAATTAAATGCACTATTCACTAATTTAAACAGTTAAACTCCTCTCACGAATAAATGAAATGTTGGATCCCTTGCACAAATTGTCCCAAAAAATATATAGGCATAACAACAGCGTTAAATAAACACACACAGGACGAAAAATATACCTTTGATTATAACGGTACCATAATTAAAAACAAAGATATGAATTACCAAAAATTGCAGGTAAAGGAAATGATAGAAATTAAAAAATATAAGAATACTGTTAACGACAGGAAATTTGAGCCACATTTACACCAGCGTAATTTGCAGAAAAATATTAAGTATTTGATCCTGTTAATAAACATTAAAAATTGAATATCCTCTTAAACACACAGGTATCTTTTTTTCGGTTTTTTGGTGCATTGTAAAATATAAAAAATAAAACACATTCGCATTCCATGTATCCTCAGTCCCTAAATAGATAATGTAAAAGTTGCATTTCATTATTAATAAATAACTACTTGTACGAACTAAATTTGTACTATTCCATTTTATGCATTTTTCTCTTTAAGGATATATCTTAAAGATATTGGTAAATCACAATTTTTACACTACAATTCATCAGTAATACATTTTATTTTTGACACTCAGTTAGTGATATAAACACAAACCTGTCTGAAAAGTACATCCAAAAACGTTTCTCCTGGACACAAGAGAACATCAATTGAAATTGGTCTAACCTTATTTTTACCGACGAATCTTTATTTTGGGCATGGAGTTATGTTAAGAAAGCTGGTCTATCGCGTATAGAATTATTAGATCTAAAGTTTGTCAAGAAGTTTTTGTGGAATTAATTGTGTGTTGAAATTGTAGGATGTATTAAAAAAAAATCAGGAGCACTAGCAAGAGATATTTACAAGGATATCGCGCCCAGTACCATGGCCACTATTATGGAAGCAGAATTTGAATTATTTCACTTTATTCACCCGACTTGAGCTCCTGTGACTATTGCCTGTTCCCAAAGCTAACAGAAAATATTCGTGGCAAAAGGTTTTCTTGGAATAAGAAGTTGGAAAGTCTTTCCGGGAAACACCTTTAGGAAAAGTGTATAGAGATTGGAGGCAAATATTTTGAATATATATATATATATATATATATATATATATATATATATATATATATATATATATATATATATATATTATGATTTACCAGCCAAACGGCTTCGCACTCCCTCCAGGTATTATTCACTCATACCAGGTACACAAAGATACCAAAAGTATGAAGCTCTGTGAGAACCCTTTCCATGTTATCGGGTCCTAGGTGACGTGGTCTGCTGTATTTGCCATGAACTTTCGGACGGTTCGCGCAGTTGCTAGGAGAGTTGCTTTCTGCATCGGTTTATACAGATGCTCACTAAGACCCAGTTCCTTGATGTTCTGCAGGAGGTTTTTTGGTATCACTCCAGTTGTTGAGAGTATTATGGGAATCGTTTGGACGCTGTTCATTGCCCATTGTCTTCGGATTTGCACCTCCAGATCTCTGTATTTGGCGATCTTCTCGTTGCATTTTGGCCTTAGGTTGTTGTTGTTAGGTACAGCGATGTCGATTAGTGTAGTTCGCCTAGAAATTTTATCTATTAGTATAATATCTGGTCTATTATGGGCAACTGTCTGATCCGTCAGAATCGTTCGGTCCCAATATAACTTGAACTGATTGTTCTCAAGAATAGGCTCGGGATTGTATTGGTAATAAGGCACTTTTGCTACCTGTAATAGGTTTAACTTTTCTGCTAACTCTTGGTGGAGTATCTTAGCGGCCGAGTCGTGTCTTTCCTTATACTCGGTTTCGGCAAACGCTTGGCGTCCTCCAGTTATGTGCTGGATGGTCTCTGATGTTCGACAACCATATCTACATTGGTCATTTTCTATTGAGGGATCTCTAATGATGAACTTCCGATAGTTCTTCGTCGGAATAACCTGGTCCTGGATAGCTAACAAGAAGCCCTCCGTTTCCGGAAACATCTGTCCTGAAATCAACCAGTAGTTCGACGCTGAGTTGTCGACATTGTCCTTATTGACCTCATTTGGATGACACTCTATATATATATATATATATATATATATATATATATATATATACATATATATATATATATATATATATATATATATATATATATATATATATATATATATATATATATATATATAGAGTGTCCAGTTCTTATCTTAAAGACATTAAGGATGGGGATCTACCCATGCTACATTGCTTTAAATGAAACTACAGGTCCTATATAGGAATAAAATAATATCTAACTAAATTTTAGATCAATTTCTTCATCCCTCATCACCATTCTTCTTTATGAAGTAGTCGTCATATAGCTATGGGGAATGCATAATTCCAGGAACCTATTCATTGCTGTCCCGTATATCTAAAACCCTAAATCACACAATATTTAGTACGTAATCATTGCTGCCAAGTTGGAAAATATGGTCTTTATTCCAAAACCAATATTAACCTTCAAAATATATCTTTAGGCTTTCTATAACGACTTACACCAAACATACTCACAGAACTCTGAAAGAGAAACACATTTACATAATGTCGGTTGCCCACAAAGCCAGAACAGTAGGCAGGACAGGTCAATAGACCAAGGCAATTAGTGTTTACACTAAAACCAATTTTACGCAGTTTAATTATTAGTGTCATCTATGAACTTTGAGGTGGTCTCAAAATGCAGAATGAATTTATGATTATTAACGAAAAAGGACCTATTTTTCTTATTAGAAAAAGTGATTAAGAGAAAAACGAACAAAAAATAAAAAAATTGGGTTCTCCTATGGATGTCTAGGAGACCAGAATTGGATTATTCATCGTTAATAATACATTAATTAAAAATAAAGATCCTAGTGAATATCGAGCTTGTTACCTGAGAGAAGTTTGATAAAATACTATATTATGATGCGAGATGCAATTCCTGCCAAAGTGAAGCTGGAAATTCCAACTGTAATCAAAACAATAAGTTTTGAAATAGCTAATATTGGCTTGCTATGAACGTTAACACGGGGACAGCCGAAAGACAATCTTGATCGATCAGCGGTGAGGGAATGTTATTGTCTTGAAAAGTTAACCCGACATCGTATCTGTCGTCCTGTCTCGAATACCGACTTGACACAATTGTGCTGCCCCAATATTACCGCACACGTGGACAAGTCTGTCTCGGCTACTGTGTTCGTGTGCAACCGGCTTTAGCATTGTAGATTAGTTCCCATGCAAATTGCGGAAATCGATTAGAGGAAGCGATTACTAAATATGATCAGAAAATTCCAAGTTACTCCATGGAAATTAGATCAAAAAAGAGCTGTTTTGTTAACAAAAATGTAACATTGGTTTTTTTGCTGGAATGTGTTAATTTCGACTTCCTATAAAACATATCTCGATGATAACTCTGAAAGACCTGTGTAAAAAAAATGGCGAACCAAAAGAGGTCACGATCTTCGGTTTTTTGAGTTTATTTCGAAAAGTAAAAGTTATATTGAAAAATGTTTCAAACAAAAGTTGTAGTGAATTAAAAAACCTATCGGTTCATATAATATAAGTTATAGGTGGTGCCACTAGTTATCGAGATATATCTTTTTTTCGACAAAATATATATATAGGCATTATCATTTTAAAAAAGTATGTCAAACCGGGAATCTGTGTTTTTTATTTTCCGAGAAATTCTAGGTCAAAGTTTCTGCTTTCCTAATTAAGATACAATGCTCAATTTTAATGGAAATGGTTTGTATTGTTTTATATTTTGAAAATCTATTAAAAAAAATAATTTTTTTTTTAATCGTGGACCGAGAAATTTTGTAAAAACCAATTTTTGCACCAAAAAAATTGCGATAACTTTTCACCAGATGGAGATAAAATTTTTTTAATGCGTGCATTGGATTTAAATGTATCATTTCCGATCTCAAAAAAAAATTAATTATGGATGAAAGAAACGTTTTTTTTTTCGAAATGAATATTAAGGGCTCAAATTTGCAGAAGATGCTTTTTAATACTTGTACCTGTGAATTTTTTGGATCCAAGAAATACACTTCCATACGTTCCGTGAATCTTCGAAAATTGGACCGAATCTAATCGCCTTATTCACTGGCGCTTCAAGAAAACTTATGCATCACAAGTAATATTTATAATATTGATGTTGTTTTATTCATTTATATGATAGTGACAATATGTTTAGTCATATTAATTATTAATTTGTTTATTAACAAAATTTTTACAAAAAATTATACACAAAATCATAGAAATATTTAATTATTTATTACATATTCTACTGTTTTTTTCTTTTATAATATTATTATCAAAGAGTTTATTAACAAAATTTATATATTATTATATTATAGAGAAAATCATACAAATATTCAGTTATATATTACATATTATATTGTTTTTTTCCTTTATATTATTATTACCTAATAGTTTATTAACAAAATTTTTACCAAAATTTCTATAAACAAATCATATAAATATTAAATAATATATTAATAATTTATTAATAAAACTATGCTTTTTAATTTTACAAGTTTGTATTAGCACGAATTAATATCATTTCTCGCTAATTATTTTCTTATTTTTGGCGCGCTAGAAGCAGATGTATAATAATATAAAGGAAAAAAACAGTATAATATGTAATATATAAAAATATTTGTATGATTTTCTCTATAAGTTTTTGTAAAAATTTTGTTAATAAACTGGTAGATAATAATAATGTAAAGGAAAAAAACAGTGGAATATGTAATATATAATTGAATATTTGTATGACTTTCTCTGTAATTTTTTGTAAAAATTTTGTTAATAAACAAATTAATAATTAATATGACTAAACAGATTGTTACTATCATATAAATTAATAAAATAACATCAATATTATAAATATTACTTGTGATGCATAAGTTTCCTTGAAGCGCCAAGAAATAATTCGCCTGAACTAAAAAAATTTTATCTCCATCCGGTGAAAAGTTATCGCATTTTTTTTTGTGCAAAAATTGGTTTTTTTCAAAATTTCTCGGCCCACGATTGAATTTTTTTTTAATAGATCTTTAAAATATAAAACAATACAAACAATTTCCATTAAAATTGAGCATTGTATCTTAATTAGGAAAGCGAAAAATTGAGGTTGAATTTTCAACTTTGACATCGAATTTCTCGGAAAATAAAAAACTCGCAGATTCCGGGTTTGACATACTTTTTTAGAATGATAATACCTATATTTATGTTAAATTTTTAATTGGTAATTTGTTAATAAATGTCTTTTTAAAAAAAAAACAAAAACCGTAAATTTTGTCGAAAAAAAAATATATCTCGATAACTAGTGGCGCCACCTGTAACTTGTATTATACGAATACGAATACGAATAGATTTTTTAATTCTCTACACCTTTTGTTTGAAACATTTTTCGATACAACTTCTACTTTTCGAGATAAACCCAAAAAACCGAAAATCGTGACCATTTTTAGTCCACCATTTTTTTTGCACAGGTCTTTCAGATTTACCATCGAGATATGTTTTATAGGATGCCGAAATGAACATATTCCAGCAAAAAAAAACCATGTTACATTTTTTACTTTCGAAAGTTTATTTTCCATGGAGTACTAGACAGTTCTACCTTGGCTCGGCCACTGGCTTCGTATGCAACCGGCTTTAGCGTTGTAGATTATTTCCCATGCAAATTGCGGAAATCGATTGGAGGAAGCGATTACTAAATATGATCAGAAAATTCCAAGTAGCCGGAGGAGTGCATGAGCAAAATTCGAAAATTGCACTTTGATTGTTTTACCGCTAATGAGAAGATTCAATTAAAATTTATCGGTTCATTTCTATAGTTAATTAAATAGCCAAATCACGGAGAGGCTTTACCACTTAAATATATTATACATTTTTTTTCTCTTTGGGTTTTATCGACTAGAATGCAGTAAAGAAACTTAATACCAACTTGCGTCTTGTGCAGCATACCAAACGTATTTTGTGAAACATGACACCGTGCATTATTTATTATATTTTTATAGTTTTGACCTTGTTTCACTTCTGTGAACGCTATAATTGTTTTTCACACAACCTCGTTGGGGATTTTATTATATTGTAAATATAGTTTTCAAGCGTTTGGTAATAACAGGATAGTTTGGAAAGTCCACACAAAGAACGAAAGATAGATACTCGGTAGAGTCAATTTATTTTAAGAATTTCTTAAGATTATGTAGGGTAATTTAAAAGTAAATTGATAAACTTCAAAATTTGATTTTTAGTTAATTTTACGATAAAAAGATATAATTGGTTCAATTTGACAAAGTAATTTTATTTTTCCTAAATATCCAAAATATAGAATGTCGAAAAGGTCTGTACAAAACGGTAGCGCAAATTCCTACTTGAAATATGCGGATCTAGACCAATTTACCTTAGTCCAAAACTTGATACTTTCCAAAATACAGGGGTCAAAGTTATAATGTTTTAATTTTTTTTTGTAAACATTTATCTTAATGTTAAGATACCGACACCAATAATGGGCATTATAAGAAAACAATGATTTATATTAACCTTAAAAAACATTGCATTTTTATGTATACCAACAACATAAAAGCCAACTATAATTGTGGGAGTTTAAGGCAAACATCTGCTTAATCAAAATGTGTTATAAACAAATTTGTTATTTTTAAATATTATTTAATTTCTCTTAAACAAAAACATCACTAATTGACACCAAGAAATTAAAAAAAAAACAATGGCATCTAAATATGCTACTAAAAGATTATTAAAAAAATAAAGAAGAACACGTGCGAAATATCTTAGCGAATCTAATTACGTCAAATTTAAATGTAACAGATATCTAAAGAAGCTTAAAAATACTTAAAACATACTTAAAAAGTACTTGGTTCTGTTAAAATTTCCTAAATAAATAAATAAATATATATATATATATATATATATATATATATATATATATATATATATATATATATATATATATATATATATATATATATATATTTATTTATATTTATTTATTTATTTACTTAACGTTGGTACCTCCAAAATACTTATATACAGTACGTACTTCCCTCATATATACCGTCGTTACCTCCATTTTCGGAGGTAACTACGAATCCTACATAATATTTGACTATCGGTGATTACAAGGTCGTCTGTATCGATCTACGAAAAAATGCTTGGAGGTCACTTCGAGTAATATATGACCTCAGATTCGACTAGTAAGTTCGATGATTCACCACCGGCGCTAGTGTCGTTTGTACCCTGGAGACGTGCCACACGTAGTTCCCTCCGGCCATAAGACACCGAGATATTACACTGTAAAGTCATATATATATATATATATATATATATATATATATATAAATATATATACGACGTAATTCCCTCCAAGTTATACAGAATATATATTCAGCGTATATACCTCTTTTCTGATGCTTAAGAATTGGAATAGTTTTGTTTATTAGGTATTTTTCTCGCCAATATGCTGGTAAATTTAAGGTTATGTACAGGTGATTTCCGTGCTAGTTTAAAATTGTCTTAAATTTTTAAGGCAAATACTAAAAAAATCAATACGAGCGCTAGAAGGAAGTTATTACTAAAAATGGCCCAGGAGAAAAGAACAGATAAATATTTTCTGCTGTAATTACATATTATCAATAAGATATCCAAAAAGGCTGTTTTGTTTTCATATAATATTTTTTAAAGTTTTATTTTATGAGTTTGTATAAAATATTCCATGTAATGTCTCAGATAATTACGTGAATACAAAGACCCCTTTCATTTTTATTATGTTTTATTAAGTAAGGTTATATTGTTTAGCCTCTAAGTTAAGAACCTGTTTCTAAAAAGTGGTGTGAGCGCTTAATATGTTTGGTACCACGAGACTTACAAAGAAGGTGTCCTAACTCGACGTCTGCGATTTCAATAATTTTTTT
Source organism: Diaprepes abbreviatus (assembly GCA_034092305.1). NCBI lineage: Eukaryota > Metazoa > Arthropoda > Insecta > Coleoptera > Curculionidae > Diaprepes > Diaprepes abbreviatus. Next base: position 390,340 of record JASJET010000018.1, on the reverse strand, counting down.
GTTATGTTATTTTTTTTATCTGCGGAAAAACACTTTGAAGGGGTGAAATCTGCCCCCAAAGTTCATCCTCGAAAATGTATTTTCCAATATATCTCAGGTTCTGATTGGAATTTTGCAATGAGAAAATGGGTTTTCCTTCTGATGTTAGTGTGCAACTAACTGATGCAGTTTTGACCATAAGAGTGCAACATCCCTACTTTTTACATTGAAAATTCTACTTTCTTTTTGTGTCTAAAGAAAGGTTCACAATGAGCTAAAGAAAATTAGAAAAAATATATTCCTTGATTGAACACAAAAATAAACTGTTCAGTTTATACTTGATAATGATTAGAGATACATCTTAATCGAAACGTCGTAAAAATAAATAAAAATAAGGAATGCAAGTCCGACAACCACATTTTAGTCAATCTTCAACATTGTCTATAACCTTCAAACAAACGTTGAAAAACAAAGAGTCGAGGAATATGTGTATTTAGGCCATCTAATTAGAGTTGGGAAAGAAAACCAAGAAGTGGAAATAAATAGATGAATTAGGATGTCATGGGAAGCCGTTGGAAGATTGGGATATGCTCTTAAGAACCCTGATACTCCCATTAATTTGAAAAAAAGAGTATTTGACTCTTGCGTTCTCCCAGTAATGACCTATGGAATAGAGACAACCACATTAACAGTTAAAGCAGCCAATATACTGCGTAGTACACAACGAGCAATAGAAAGAATCATAGTGGGAATATCACTACGTGACGGAATAAGGAACGAAGAAGTAAGAAGACGCAAGAAAGTGGAGGATGTGATAGAACGCATTGCTACTTTTAAATCGACATGGGTGCGACACGTCGCTAGGCAAGACTATACAAGGTTGACAAATAATATATTGTAATGGAGACCTATGTCGTGAATCACAGTAATATTGGAGGCAACTACATCGTCATTTTATTCCAGCATATACAACTTGGAGGAAACAACGAATTGTTCTTATTCTGAAATTATATATGATTTTTTTTTCAGAAATATTTACCCCTCTCTTGAAAAACCTATATATATATATATATATATATATATATATATATATATATATATATATATATATATATATATATGAATGGTTTAATTATTCCGGGTTTCAATCCGTTCGTTCAAAAAATCGTTTTCAGGACGTTTCGCCAAAATCTCATTTGGCATTTTCAAGTGCGGTTCGTCTCGTTACTCGCTGAGATCAGTTCTATCTGTTCAGATCAGTTATATTTGTTTAAGTTTACAAAGGAACGTTGTAATGATCAAACCTTTCAGTAAAACTTCACTAGGCTGCGGCAACCTTGCATTTAAATCGATAAAAAGGTGGAGCTTACCCCTCTTAGTCGGTAGGAAGGGATATGCAGGATTGCCACGTTTTCAACATAAATCCGAAAATTTAAATCTTTTATGCTTGTTTCTAACAAAAACATGTATATCACATTAAAATACTGATATCTAATCATTGACAATATTGTAAATTGTTTCTTATGAGTGAGATGGCGTACCAGTTTGGCGTACCATTTAGGAGCGTCAAAATTATAGCACAGGATAGGAATTCTTGGTATATTTCTTTTATGGGACAAAATATACCAATAAAGAAATGTGTGGGATAAAAATAAGTGTATGCAGTATTGAATATATTACTTGTTGCTCATATTACAATTATATAAATAAAATAGAATAACTTACACTAAAAAATACTTTTTTTTACAGGTATTACCTACTGACATTTTCTAATTTGTGTGAAGCAAATCTTAGACTATCCAACTATCGGACAGACAATAAAAAGAAATAAGAATTGCAGAAATTAAAATTTCATTTCTAAACATTTCACACAGACCAGTAACTACGTAAGTCATACATTTATTTATAACGTTTATGACTCTTTTTTGCAGGATTTGTAACTTGAAATTGAAAATTTTTCACTTTTACAAGAACTAGGGAAAAGAAAAATTAAGGAAAAATTTGGAAATAAGAAAATAGGAAAAGCGGCACTATTTGGTGTAATATTACATGGGAAATGTTAATGAAAAATAATAGAAAATGGTGGGCTACTATAAAAAATCACTGATAACACAATCTAAAATCCCAAATTATCCGCCTATGATACAAAACATTACCTAAATTGTCATTATTTGTGAAAAGTTAAATTTGGAAATAAATAATCCCATTTTCGGCACACTTGGCACTGATGGCTTTAGCTGGGATTATAACTTTAAATTTATGAGGATTTTGAGGAGCTTTATTGATAATATTAGCTCATGGTTTATGTTCTTCAGGTTTATTTTGTTTAGCCAATATTTCTTAACCATTTTGTCACTAACAAATAATTAATCATTTACAAAAATACTTTAAAATCACCAAAAATTAGAAACGTCAACCACAAAAATGTCATTTCTCAAAATTTTTATGCATACACCGTATTCTACCTTGATCGTACGATAGCGTAAAAAAAATTTGCGAGATTGCCAGATTTTATAGTACATCGCATTACTTAGAAATCTTAAATTTTTCTAGGAGTTTAACTGAACCATTATAAAGCATACTATTTTAAAGATATTACTTTACATTGTAGCAATAAATTGTTTCTAAATATTATATGAAATTTATTATGATAATAATTTTTTTTTTTCGTATAAATTGGGTATAAATAAATTAAATTCTTTTCCCTTATTTTTTTCCGCAACAGTTGGCAAATGACTACTGATTGTTAGACATTCTTGGCGTTTTGTTTTTGTAAACATTCCATGTCCAGACGTCCATGGGCGAAATGGTAGTTTCCATAATAGAAATCCTAAAAAACACATTATTTTTAATGAATTAAATTTTTATTTAATAATCACTCTCAAGTCACGGGGTAACGAACACCAATCGAGGTGCATGACGTCACTTGTTTGCAAACATCTGCAGGGTACGGCAACGAATGTGTACGGCAGCTCAATATGTCGGAGGCTAGGTTCGTATCTCTTTTAGAGATAGTTGTGCTCTGCTTTGATTACCCAATAGGCGCCACCTGTTTTACATTATCTGTATTACTTAAACAGGAAAACACATAGGTATGAGGAATGATTTTAATTTATTGACTGCTAGTGTATAGCTCCATTATGAAATGACTTAATTAAAGCAAATTAACAATTCCATTTTATTCCAAAAAAATTATTATTTACATAAATCAGAATGGTACCTACAATTTCTTTATATTATCTTGATAACTATTGGTGTTACATCGTTTTTAAAGATTATATAAAAATTTGGCCGCAAACGTTCTAGAACCTTTAATTGCCAAGAGTACAGAAAGTAATTATTATAACGAAAATTATCAAGATGTTCTTTCATTTTATATTATGTCAAATGTAAATATGTTATGTTTTATTTGCATGTAAAAAAATTAGTGTATAGTTCCAATTCCCTAAATTAAAGTTTTCTCCTACCTGGTCTATGCTTATGTGAACGATACCTCTCACTTCTGCTTATTTGATCCAGCGCTGTGGCTAGGATTTTGTGGTAGATCGTGGATGAATGGGGTTTCACCAGGCCAATCCCAACTCACCAACCAAATGCAGGGTGAGCCAAATCGTGCAGCTCAAAATCGTCGTCGTAATACGGTCAGGAAAAATAGAGCCAGAAGAATCAGAAAGCCTTAACAGCCGAGAAAATCAGAATGGAAAAACACAGTAAAAAGAAAGAGACGAATCCAAAGATGAAAAAGAACTTGCATCAGATAGCCCTCAAACAAAATGTTATTTTTACCACATGTTGGTAAAGATAAGGGGCAAAATCTTACCTCATTGATTAGTGGACTTTAAAGAAAAAAAACACTTGACCGTCTGCCCTTTCAAATCTAATGGCAGGATAGGTCTACTGCCTTCGACGGTTCAACAGTAAAAGAAACGAAAATGAAAATCTCTCTCGCAACCAGACGTGAAAAAATCAACCTAGTTCTGAACTTACACTGATTACCAGGTAATACATCAAATAGTGGCAAGCCATGGAAAATTATCAAAAAGAAAATTATGATCAAACAATCTAAAGTTACTAATCATGATTAAAACAAACTTCAAAAAATTGCTACAAATTCCATACTGTATACTCAACCTTAAATGATCGGTCTCTACATGCCGTGCTCGTGTCAAACGAATCGGGTATACATCCACAACAAATGCTAACTGAACTATATTACTGACTATAACCTTATATTTTTAATACTGAAATGGAATGTAAATAAATGAGAATTTATTAAAAATAAAATATTTCATGACTTTTAAATTCAAACCAAATAATGTGATATATAAACTACAGCAATTTACAAACTATGTTAAGAAGAAAGAGTGATAAGTTACAAGACCAAAAGAGTTGTGAACCAAAAAAAAAAACAAATTCCATGTTTACAATTTTAAATTACAGGATAAATAATTAAATTTAATCAGGTAAAAATATACAAATTAGGCCATATTACTAAAAACATGTAGCATTGATGTAAACTGGTAAATTTAAATGCTACACATCATGGCTGCCAAAGGCTACATTGTTTGATTAACATTATTTTATATGATTTAATCGGTCTATATTTTGATGTATAATGTCTTCAATTACCATTATACCCTGTATATTTCTAGAGCGTCAGATCTATCAAGATCAACTCATATAACGATGTACTTTTATTTAAACTATTTTCCTGCCTGTTGTTAATAAAACGGAAAATATTATATTACAACAAAAAAGAAGCCTTTCAAAAATATTTCACATTAGAATTTCCCAGCTGGGCTGCTCCATTCGCCCTCGTGGCAGCTTAATCGTTCAATCACAAAAACCTTCCCCGGGAGACCCTCTAAGTAATATTACAGGGTTTTGCCATTATATGATTTTTATATGTGTTTGTGTTGAAATCGTAGTCTTTTTTGATATAATCTGAGGAGCAAATCACTTTAGTTTAACGTAAAATGACGTATTTGCTTCTAAAATTATTATCTTTAAGTGAATGCAAAAGGTCTGTCTCATCGCCCATTTAATATAATTTATGAATGAAATACTTTTTCTGCCGATGCTTTTTTCTCGTAAACAATTTTGGGTGTATTTAGCTTATTCTCTTAAAAAAATAGTTTTTTAAATAGAAAGAAAGTTAATGGGAAAAATTATTGAAATTATAATCACTAGATCATATAAAATAATCCCAAAATTACCAATTGAATTTTGATTGGAATTTCACTAGTTGTTTTCCTAGAAAGATATATAATACCGTAGCATATGTTTCTTATCCTACCCGATAATCTCTTAATCCGCGCATAGCCACTAACACGTCATCATTCTAACTGGAACCCTTTAAATAAAGCCAGTGGCAGCTAAAAGCTATTCGTTTAAAGTTTCTTCTTAATTCAGTCATTCATTTTTTTGATCAAGTATAGGTCGCAGTTAACTATCTAGAACGCTTCAATTTTAAGAACTACTGTTTAAAACGGGCTGCTTAGAATCCTGCTTCTAACACGGAGAGGACATACACAGATTTTTCCATAGGTTATTGTAATAGTTTTTCTTTAGTTATGTTTTTCGAAGGACCATCAAAGTTTATAAATAAAAGAGCACCACAGCAGATTTCCTTGGTATTTATTAATAACAGTAAAAAGAAGAATTATAAAAATGGTTATTTACAGTATTTCTCTTGAAACTGTATAATGCACCACTGCACAATTTTTTACTTTACATTTATACTATTTCACTTTACTTTTATTCCATCAAATCTACGAGAGAGGGAGAGATTTTACTAATATAGGATTGCACACACCGTGCCTTTTTTCCAGAAATTTACAACGAGCGTTTTCTTTTCCAACTTGAGAAAGCGACATATTTCTTTTCTTTTTTACGCGAGCTGAGAGAGTTTTTATTACAAGAGCTGAGTACTTTCTGACCGTTTTTAGATGAGGAGAAGATATCTCTTTTTAATTCGTATTCACGTCCTTTTCTATCTTAAAAACATCCGATGGCTGATAAACTGCCAATCACAATTTATCCTGACGATGCCGAAAGTATCGGTTTATCTCTCGGTTTGATTCCACCGGTGTTCCGCTTTTCCTGCGGCACCGATCAAATAGATCTAGTAAATCTTGGAAGCAATAACAAATTAAAATATGATATTTCAACTTATTTAAAGGAATAAGAAACTTTTAAAAAGGTTTTAGAATAACATTTTCTTGTGAATATTATAGAGAGTTTTGGCATGACCAGATTTATTTATTAGATTTAATTGGTGGAATTATCTACTGACCCCGTTATGAACGTTTTCACAACAACTACATTGTAAGAGGTAATCCGATAAAATTGGGATACATCTCCAAACTGTGGGTTAATACTACCCCTCCACGATACCATACCCTGTCATATGTTTTAGGACTGAGAAAAGAATATTTCGAGTGTCTATCAAGTGAAAATGGGCTGCTAAAAAAATACAGAAATGACTGGTTATGTTTTGTTTAACAAATATTCAAAATCTAACGGAGAAATTTTGGTGAAATATCTGTATAATCCGCTAATACGTTGGAACTATAAATTTGCTAGAATTTCCAATCTTGATCCTTTTTTTTTGAAGGTAATGCGCTATTATCGCCGAAGTGTTCGTTTTTTATTTAATAAACATTTTTAACAGTAAAATTCCACTATAGAAAACTAAGAAAGCAGCCGTTTAGTCTGCGTCGTCAGACATGGCAAGGCAGGTCTGTCTATCTTGTTCGCTCACTTTGTATTAACTAAAACGGTCGTGAGAAATTTGCATTGTGTACTCCACTTCAACCGAAACAAGGCTGCCCTTTGTTCATCGTCAACAATAAGTCCGATTTAAAAAAAAAATAAATAACTTTAAACCTGATTATATTCTTTACCAAAATTCTCTGTAAAAAATCCTGGACAACAAATTTGAGGATCCCTGATACAAAACACATTTGGTGTGAAAATGCCGCCTATTTCAAATCATCAAAATATATTTTGTATTTATTTTTACCCTTTGTTGGTGTACACTGCCTGAATGTTTTTAAAAATCTCCTTTGACATCAGCCGTCGATAGCACAAGGGTTCAATCGAACGGGTAAACATCAAAGAAGATTCGCTGCAAGTTCGAGGCAAGCTCGTCACGCGCTCGGCTCGTTATATTTAAACGCGCCTTAAGGGAATTGCAATAAGCGCGAGTGGAGAGATTCCCTGCTATACAATAAATATATTTCTCAATACTGTATTATTATTACATAACTCTTGTTTATAAACAGTGCCTGGACGAAGTTTATCTATGATACGAGATACAATTTTAGCTAATCTTGGAAATATAATATTTTTATTCATTTAAATAAATTTTATGACCTTATTAATTCGTTTTTTATTTTATAGTCTTTTGTCTGGGTTTTTCGCTACTATAAAGTGGCTCCGCCATAACTTACATGCTAATTGGGTAACTGCATTTATTATTTTTAATTAATAAAATATGGAAAAACAAGAATTTAATTCTCTGAACTGAGAAATCACCAATTTCGATTGAAAATTATAGTAAACAAGCCATCTATTTTAAATAACAAAATGAATAAATTATTTAAATTTTTCGACGAGTCGGCGAGATGGGGCTGTCGACAAAAAAGAACCAAGGTCGTTTTTGAATTAGCTTTATGGCTGTAGGATTACGTCATTTCGCGTAATTGCAGGTCGAGTTTGTTTGCGTAAATGTAATGTTTATTTAAGTGGTCATCAGCGGATATATGCTAGAATTTTAACCTCTTCGCTAAATATATTTTTAAGGTATTTGTGTAAGATGACGTTGGAAAATGAAGTGACAGATTGCTATCCTACTTAGTGCAGTAAAAACGAATAACTTTTGAATGCATTGCATGCCATTTTAATATATAATCATTTATATATATATATATATATATATATATATATATATATATATATATATATATATTTGAGTATATATACACATATATATACTCCAAAATTTTTCCGATACTGTTCAGATTTTGTCTAAAGCAGCGATTCCCAATTTTTTTCTTCTTAGCGATTCACCTTTAAAAACTGGAATAAATTGGCGAACCTCCTGTGTAGTGTTGTATCCTCGCTAGATCTCTGCTACTACGGTGCCATTGGTACCTTTCCCAGACACCCGTCGTCGTACTTATTATAATTTGTAACTAATATTTGTAGCCATATTTGATTGGAGAATGGCGGTAAGATATGTGCCAACACAACACCTTCTCCCTTTAAATCAGCCAACTGTGATGTTCGTTCAAGATCTGTATCTTGATTTTAAACACACAGGAGTTGGATGCCTAGAGAACTGCGGGGAGTAACACCTTATCGTGGATCCAGTCCTAACAACCGTAGCGACTCATGTAGTGCGCCAACTGCAAGGTCCCCACCAGGGATGCCATGTCGTATCCTCGGTAGATCCCTGCTCCTACGAAGTAAGCGAGCCAATTTATTCTCTAAAAATTTTGGTGTTTCCTCTCGGTACCAATGTTAGACTCATCAGTAAGGCCCACATTTGCAGACAAACATTATTAAAACTAAAACGTATAAAAAATAATTAATACAAAATTAATACAGAACTTAAAAAATACCCGTAATAGGATATTTATGCCGGTTTGGTGGGACAAAGAAATTCAAAATTTGGGTCGATATCTGAAAGTTTGAGTTTCTGTACTTATTTTTCAAGTATGTAACTTAACCATACATTAAATTTAGAGTTTGGATCATTACTTTTTAAGGTAACTATGTACATTATATATACAGCCAGTGTTCATTGAATTTAAGATACGTTATCACATATTTAATGCACCAACACTAATATGAGGTCAAAAAATTCTGCTATCAGGAAAAGGTGGAAGTGTATGGTCATCTGTAGAATTGTTAAATAATTTAAAATAAAGAAATATGTTTACTATTTAAGATCCGTTTTATTTATTTTGGTGGTCTAGTTTAAGTGACGTCTGTTAATCATTAGTCAGTAAACATTGCACCTAATATTTTGGGTTGAAAATATTGAAACTAGTTGAAAATTGTTGCACTGTTATCCCTAATGGATTGTAGGTACTTTTTTTGTGAAATTTCTGATGATGATATGAATATTTCTAGTGCTTATTCGTGTTTTTTAAAGGTATGTGATCTCACTTTAAGTAGTGTTATGATAATAGAATCACAAGCCATAAAATAAGATTATTTTTCTAAAATATTTCGAAATATCGGAAAAAATCGATGTATCGTTCTTATGACTAATGTTTCTCAGCATCGATGTTTTATTTTGAGAATATCGATGTTTTCAACATCGATGTTTATACGATCGATGTTGCATCTCTATTCCAAACAGGGCCTTGGGCGAACTAGAATGAAAGTGTGGAAGCAAGCTGCTGATTTTATTGGAGGTTGTGTTTACTTCTGTTTTCCAGAATACTTGAATCACGTAGAGATTAACTAAGTTTTAAAAATATCATCTCTACTACAATATGGGAACGATAGCAGTATTAATATGCCACCAGCAGATATTTGCAGTGGAATAACTCGTAAAACACTGTTTTTGCACAAAAATAGTTCAAATAAAAAAAAATATGTTCTCTGCAAAAAAAAATATGTCATTTTTGTCGAAACATCAACCGTTTTTGAAAGATTCGCAAATTATTATTTATCAAGATGGTGACTGAACCGCAGTCAGGAACGATGCTCTAAATAATTCTGATTAAAAAATCCTTGTTAGAATTCAATGCATAAAAAATCTCTGCTGATTACTTTGCAGTATTCTCGAAACTACCGAAGAAAATTGGTAGAAATAAGAAACTGTAATAAACAGTTTTATGGGTCCTCTTTATTATCTTCGTTATAATTTCTCGTTATGCATTATTACTCCTTTACTCTTGTTTTATGCGTTCGTGCTTTAACAACTTTTCCCAAAAATAAATAATAGAAAATTTCCGATTATTTTATATCTATCATTAAGTTTGATCTTTAGAGTTTCAACTCGACCTATTAATACTTGAAAACATTTTTATCATTTTCCAGCAAATGTTTAAAAGTTTCACCGTAAAATTATTCCTCTAAGATGCTTTTCACTTCAACATATTCATTAAAATTCTTTCCTTGAAGAATTTTATTTAATTTAAAAAAGACGTCGCAGTCCCGACCTTCATTAGGTGTATTATACGAAAAAGCTTCGAATTTTGTTAAAACTTCGTTATACTTAAGTTACTTGTTATTAAAAAGTTCTGTCCCGTAAGAAAAACAGTAATTATTTAATTAGAAGGATCAACTTTAATATTATCTCTCTTATGGAATGTAACTTTACAGTTCATTTTTTCAGTCTTACTAGATCAACTTAAAGTTTAATATTATATATAATATCTTTCTTTTAATGACAGATCGGTCGTTACACTGTGACGGAGCAAACATGTGGTTACCACCGAAATAAAACTGATATGCCTTTTTTTATCAATTAAGTAACAGACCGCTTCTGAGACTCAAAAGTTACTTCATCACAAACATAACAGTGTTCTGGATTGTTTACACACTTTTGTGACATCTTACAATCTCAACTATTCAATTCGACTCACCAACTTCGACGAGTAACCCCTCCGCTCTGTAGCTGATTATATACCCAAATACGGCTTTTACATTTTTAGAGAATATTCGAGAATTTTCTATTCAATTTTATAACATTCGTAATAGTGGCGTTTGTCATTTGTTTGTATACAGGGGTTGTTCAGTACAAAGTAAATATAAAAGTCGATTTACATGAATTTAAATGGCTATCTCCCTTATTTTAAGCCCTAGGGGGTTAGAACTTCGTATATGGGGGAGATCCCCATGCGGTGTTGCCAATTTGTGCAAAATTTCTTTAACTTGGGGAAAACGTATATTTAACAGCGTTGCACCTCTCTATTGTTATAACAATACAAATATACTAAGTGCATTCTTGCGGTTACATTGTTAATATGTAAGGAGACATGATATCACATATCTCTAAAACTTGAACTAATATTAAACAGATAAGTTTAGTTTCGGTTTTAACACACCAAAAATGGTAAGATTTAGTCGATTTTATTTTAGATATATTTTGGCTGTTGTCGAGTAACATCGCCAATTGTTATAGAGTTTGTTTCCATCTCCGGATAGTGTAATAACTTCTTGCAGAATTCAGTTTCTGGTTTCATTTCATCATATTTTAAAGAGATGATGGATGCAACCTTTAATTAACCTTGTCATTGCAAGATAACCTTTATTATAATAACAATAATTGGAATATTCCAATCTTTTTTTTTTGTAAAATGAATACAGCAAACTATATTATTTTTGATAAAAATGCAAAGAATCCAAAATCCCCATGTTTCTATAGTGATATGGACCGAAGATTAAGCAAACACTTTTAAATACAATACAATAATTATTCCACTCAGTATTTACATAGAACGTGAAACAGCACCAATATAATCTGTAGGATTGTGGTAGTTTAACACAAGAAGATTGTGTCTGTATATGTATACACAATGAGGATTTAAAGTCTCAAATAAATTCATTATTTAAAAAACGCTGAGTTTTTTGAAAAATCGTTCAGACTTGGTTTTTTTGGTTCGAATTTTTTCCAATACATTAAATCATTAATGGTGACTCGAAAAAAGCTGTGCTATAATTAATTTTGATTTTAAAAACTGACCCCACAATTTTCTATACACTTTTAAACTCCCTGAAAAATTCAAAATCACCAAAAAAATGTTTGCACCCCTGCTTGGTTTCGGTTTATTTAATCGGCCATTTATGGCCAAATCCCTTAACTTGGGAAAGTAGTAAAACGAACCACTTCTTCTCGCTCTTGCGTCAGATAGCCAAAAGAGAGCGATTTTTCTCAAACTAGCACATTTCTTCCAGCGGAAGTTACCAAAAAAACTTAATAAAAAAAGTCCTTCAAACATCCATCCAAAAAAAAATAACCCTAATCTCGAGGCAATAATATCGAACCCTTTATATTTACCATACAATTTGAACTACTTCCGGAAAATATATACAAAAATACTAAATTTTAACTGGCCAGAACTCATATCAGACAGAGACAAACAATATCTTCATACTCTAAACTGCCTCGTGCTACAAAATGAATTTCCTATAAACAAAGTATTTTACGGATTTGAAATATTCAAAATGAAATCAAATCAGTTCGAATTGATTTGAATTAGTTCGAGGGTCAAATTTCAAATATTATAATTACCAAAAATTCTAATAAGTAAGGTAGAGGGAAATAATCTACTAATAAACTAAAAACAACATACTGAAAAAGTCGATTTTATCTTCTTTCGAATTTAGCATTTCGATATATTCTACAGGTGTGCCATATAGGCAACCATAAAAACTTTCAATGCAACCGAGTGGACCTGACTATTTATCTAAAACATCTGATATCTGAAAATAAATAAACATTTTCTGAAAAAGGAAAATCAACAAGAAAACAAATAAACACTGTTCATATTTATCCAATCATCATGAAAACACTTTTCCCAATCTGTGATACATTGTCTCGAGGAACTCAACTAAATTTACAAATTACGAAAATAGGTTAAGTTACCATATCAATCAAAATTGCAAAATGTAAACAAAGGGAAGGATCTGATTATAGATGAAAACAACATTAATGAATGAAAAACAAAAGGTAATCATTAGTTTTATAGTAAGAAACATAATTTATGATAAATTTAAATTTCAAGTTATGCATGTCGCTGACAACAACTTTAAAGAAAAACGTACAAAACAAAAATTTATTTATGACTTTAGGAAATATTGAAAATAGCTAAAATAAGGGAGAGAGGCACCCTTTACTATTCATTTTGAGTTCGCTTTGAGTTAGAAAACACCTGGAAGCCGCCAACGCTTTCGCATATGGTCTGTAAGGCCACATGCTCTGAAAAATCATCGTTACCGATGAGTAAACAAATGTAATCACGAAATATCCATGTAAGTTGTTTTAGAAAGTTATTTGCCTTTTCTTTAATATCGCTTCAAAACGGAATATTAATTTCATTTTACCAAGACCGTAATAAATGCATTGGTGTCGAGGTAAAATGCATTCTTTTAACTCGCAGTGACAAAAATAAATGACCGCATAAAGAGCTGGTACAAAAAAGGACTTTCAATTTAACAGTTAAAAATCATTCATCTGTGACTTTGCAGTTTCAGGTTAATAAGATTTTTTTGTTATTGTTGTTGTATTTTTGTTGCAGTTTGCGTCGGCGATGATTGGCAGGTTTGGACCGCTTTTTCGCTCTATAGAATTTATAGAACAATTATAAGTATTGTTTAGGGAAGTGGAAGCCATTATTTAGAGGATTCCTGTTTAAAAGCCTTTATTGTAGCTATAACAGTAGAAAAATTGTAACTTTTATTTGTTCTTGCTCAGGTCCGCGGGTATTCATTAAGGTGAATTTATGCGAAGGTACATAAATAACTGGCAATTAAAATTTAATTAGGAAATAAATATTAAAATTCCTTGACGTATTTGGTTAATATACAATGTCTATGGAAAAGTCGGCTCCATATAGGAAATTTTTTATTTTTGTTTTTGAGTTTCACAACAAATACCCCTTAAGAATAATTTAGGCAACCATATATTCATACTTTTATGTATTCAGGATTGATGTACCGATTATCATATTATACTCGCTTAAATAATGCAATTAGAAAAGGCGAGCATAAAATCGGTATGTGTGTGGTCTCTATAAAATTTTAAAATTTCATTAAATTATACAAGTAGGTTCAAAACTTAGAGTCGATAAGGTAAGTCACTGGGTAACCCTTTGGGGCTCTGTATCTCCGTTAAGGGACACTTTGGGAGTTTTTTTCTATGACAAAGTAGGGTTATTTTGACCTCCCATGTATGCTCTCGAGAAATTAAAAGGTATTTACCGGACACCCTGTATATATAGAAATAAAAAAGTAGTTTTCTTGTTTTATTACCAGATCTGCAGAAATAGACAATTTTGGTTATTTTTAGATACAACTATTCCTTTTGCTGGTTTGAAGACTACCTCTAGGTTTTTTATTTTGATTTTTTTTTTATATAAAAGTTTATTCGTTTCAGGTATAATACAAATTATAACAATATCATAATCAAAACAAAATCGGACTACAAGATGGTTCAAAGGTTCAAAATGTGGTTTATTTATTGTTACATTTGTCAATACAAATGCTTTATTTTATACCAGTTATAAAGTTAAATCATGTTAAAGAACTAGTTAAATTTTGTTGTTAAACCGTTATTAAATTTTTAAAATTAATTTCGATAAACTTGTTCAGTTTCCAATCAAGCAAAGCTCAAATGTAAACCTAAAATTAAAAAAAAAATGTAATCTACCGTGAGAAGTAATTTTAGGACACACTAATTATTACATGGGCAGCTAATTTCGACAAACTTCCGTCTCGCTACAGTGGAGCTATGTTATAAAATATATAAAAAAATATACAATTTTCCGTCACCAACAATACAACAAAAATATACAATGCTCATCTTCAAGCGCAATTGCTGACATTAACAATATGTTTTTTCAACCTCCAATTACAATACAATAACAAACAACTTACGAGCATTAAAGATGGTTTTATTTCATTGCTTTGCACGTATGTCTTTAAGCATTGGCGTAGTTAAACGCCCCCTCGAATTACTAGTTTTAAGTTTATAAATGCATTATTCTAAACCAATCTATATCTATATATAGCGAGCGGCAGTAAAAATTGGACAGGAAATGTCCGGAGATGTGGAAATACAAAGGGGAGTCAGACAAGGGTGTATATTGTTATCTTTACTATTTAACGCTTATTCTGAAGAGGTCATATTGGAGAGTCTTGAATCTGAAACAGCAGGGATAAAAGTAAACGGAGTTTTAATTAACAATATTAGGTATGCAGATGAGACCATAATAATAGCTGATAGTTTGAAAGACCTAGAAAAAATAATGAATAAAATATTAAGAGTTAGTGGAGAATATGGACTCTCTCTTAACACGAAAAAGACCAAGTTCATGATAATTAGTAAAAACAACACCAATAATAATGAAACCTTTATGGTAGGAGGCCAGCACATAGAGATAGTTAAGAAGTACACTTACTTGGGAACCCTAATAACAGAAAATAATGACTATACCGTCGAAATAAAAACCAGAATCGAGAATGCACGTGCCAACTTTATTAGAATGAAAAGGTTATCTGCAGCAAAGATCTAACGTTAACCCTGAAAATACGACTGACTAAATGTTATGTATACAGTGTTCTATATTATGGAATGGAAGCATGGACACTGAATCGAAAGACAATGAGAAGACTTAACTCTTTTGAAATGTGGACCTATAGAAGAATTCAGAGGATTTCGTGGGTGGATCGAGTTACGAACGCCGAAGTGTTGAGAAGAATGGGGAAAGAAAGGGAAGTCGAGATAACAGTAAAACAGAGAAAACTGCAATATTTCGGACACATTATGCGGGGAGAAAATTATAGCATCTTACGGCTCATGATCCAGGGCAAAATAAGTGGCAGAAGAGGCGTGGGACGACGACGAATTTCATGGCTAAAAAACCTAAGGGAATGGTTTGGATGCAGTTCAAAACAACTATTTAGAGCAACTGCATCAAAAATTAAAATAGCTATTATGATTGCCAACCTCCGCAATGGAGAAGGCACTTGAAGAAGAAGAAGAATCTATTTTAAGAAGGCAATAAATTCCCTAATTCTTTTTAGATTATTTTTTTTTATTTATTAAACCACTCCAATAAATGCATGAAATTGTAAAAACGCTCTTACCTGGTTAAACATCTGCAGTAAGGTCTGTAATTACTACATAGATACTTTATGTAAAACTATATATTTTGGTCAACTATATATTATTAACATTTCAACCCTATTACAAAGTTTCCAAGTTAGAATCAAGTTCACAACTTTTCAGTTACTGCCGCAAATCAAACAAGTTTGCTGTTAAATAGGCTTTCGCAGTATTATTTGGTGTATTATTTTTACAAATATTTGAACATGTGTTGCCCGTGACAGGTTCCAGAATTATCTTAAAATGTCTGTCCCAGAATTCTTCCATGACATTTTTTAATTAATTACAACCATCATTCTTGCAGGACTTTAATAGTTTTGTCCTCGACAAACTCTGGCCACGCCACTGATATTAATGCAGATCATGAATAACACTTCTTTATGTGAGTTGTAAATATAATTTTAATTGATCGTCATTTTGTCATTCTTGGTCGTACTTGACATAACGGCATTTTGTAGGTACGTCGTATAAGCGCAAATTATACATGTGGTTCATGCATTACTCGAGTTCAAAAAATTTTGTGTGTGTTGATCACCGTTTAAATGGTTAGTTTACGACCGCACCTTTGTCTATGAAAAAAAATTGCGGTCAATCGTGTACGTACTTCATGAGGTGTTTCAAACTCTCTTGCTCTATATATATATATATATATATATATATATATATATATATATATATATATATATATATATATATATAGAGAGAGAGAGAGAGAGAGAGAGAGAGAGAGAGCTGAAAAAACTTTATACTATAAGAATAAACGTACTCTGTTCTAATACAGTTAGAGACATACCGCTATCTCAGATTACAAGAATACCAGGAAAGGCTTCCCCCCTTACCTGGTATTCTTGCAATCGAAGAGATGACGGTCATACAAAGCACTTCCTCACTAGCCCAACATGTCATAAGAATTATAAAAGAAGCTATAGAAATAAAGAAGAGACCAAAAACTTAAACAACCGATTTGATAGTCAAAGACTACCAAGCACCTGGAAAAACATAGTAAATTTTCGAGTAAAACCAAAGATTACCACAAGAAAAGTTATCATTGAAAATACAGAAAAATATGACAAAATACAAGAAGCAGCTGGTCTCGTCGAGCCAATTACAAGGCACCGCCAATACATAAAATCAGCTGTCCAGAACCCGCAAGCAACAGTCGGTCTCCAGCTTGCAAACTACGTCGCTTTGAAAAAGATGAGTGAGATTTCATCGAAACGTCAGCATTTCTTCAGCCACGTACCTGAATCTTCACAACTTACACGGGAAAGCCAAAAGCCACATACCACTCCCGTAAAAACCTTCGGCGTAATATATATATATATATATATATATATATATATATATATATATATATATATATATATATATATATATATATACATACATATATTGTCCCGGACGGCCGAGTTTTGAACACATACTGTATTATTGAATACACTCTATTATTTTGAAAGCTTTTTATTGTCAACCTTAATTGTGACACTTGTCAAACTATTTCAAGTTGCGTCGACGAACTCTCAAACTATATTGTCCACGAGAGCCGATTTGGACATTTATATACCCTTTTGGTCGATACCGGAAGATTCCCTAATTCTCTAGAAGGATTTCCATACTACATGGGATAATAAAAATCAGGAAAAGGAATAATCCAGCGATTTCTAGACCTTCCTTTATAGATGTCTCCTGAGGAAATTAACAAATGTAAAATTAATTAAATAAATTATGAACTCGTAGAAAATATACCTAAAACCCTACAAACTACGAACACAAACTAATACTATGAAATACAAAACGCTACAAAGTATTAGAAAATATACCTAAAACCCTACAAGCTACAAACACAAACTAATATAATGAAATATAAAACGCTACAAAGTTCGTTACATTAGAAATTATACCTAAAATCCTACAGACTACAAACACAAACCAATACTATGAAATATACTACGTTATACAGTGCGCAACAATATATACATATACATACAAAGAAAATTATGGAGTCAGAGATTTTTTTTGCACAAGAAAGGTCATATTAATGTACTGCATTTGTTTTTAAATTGAAGATTATCTTCGTCTTCTGACAAAATCACCATCATGAGAATCACGGATTGTCTTAATCTCATCCGGGCTATAGCCCCGACCAGCTATTTTTGCCTTCTTGATAACTTTGTCCGTAACCATGTTATTGTTTTACGGAAAGCTTTTTATTTAGCCATAATTTTTTAAGCCATCTTTTGTGGGCTGCTTGATCCAGTCGTATAGTCTCTCTTAAGATGCTATGGAAGGTACCTAGAAAATAAAAGCATTAGAATAAGAGTGAATAAGCGAATCCAGCACTGCGCTGATAGACTGTTAGTGAGGTTTTCAGTATTCGGTATTTTTTTCTAAAGGGATGTAAAAGGGACACCTACTGGGTCTTAGGAGGCCAAAAGGCAAGTAGTTATTACGTTTACATTAACATTTTTGAGTTGGCAAGGAGAATACAGTACAATTATATTACTTTTACTTTGCGTCAATTATCAAAATAAAAAAAAAACGATAAGAGCTCTTTGGTGTAAATGATGACACCTAAAAATGGTAATCACTATTTTCAGATTAAATATTACCTCTTTTATTATCGAATTACAAAATCTATATTTCTTTCTATTAAAAAGTAATATTCCGGAACCAAAATGGTGATGATTCATGTTAATATGCTAAGGATGCATGGCAAGTCGAACTATATAAAAATAGAATGACGAACATACGACTGAATGATAAAATTTTGCAACAAATAATGCTGTAAATGATTAATGAATTATGAGCAAATATTAGATAGATATCGTAAGTCTGTGGTCTGTTCATTGTCTATATAGACTATACCAAGACGTCTCCGCATCCACAAAGCCTGTTCTGGTTACCGTGTTGCCAACCAATCAATTTTAATGAATTTATGAAATTTCTTTGTGTGCTGAATCGGTATATCTCCCTTATGTCAATTTATGATATTTATTTTCTGCATATTAGGAAAATTTTTTTAGATCTTTAGCCTATTTCTATAGCTTTCTGTTCCTCCTTCCAACTTCCTTGGCTTGAACTCAAGGGGCTTTAAAAAGAAGCCGTTTAAAATTGAAATGTGCAAATTTTCAAGTAGATTTGAAAAATTGCATTTTTTTAAAAGTTGGTTTCACAGTTTTATAATAAACGTTTACAATTCACTTGAGTTACATTGTTATATGAAACAGTTTTTATGTTTAACTATCTTTTTAATCGCCATCGCCATCTTTGTGCCATCACAAAGATTTTAATTCGAATTATAAACCTCATTTGTTAGGAGCCTATTAGAAATTACCGATATCAACATAGTCATTAATAAATAGGAAAAAATTATACTTAGGGAAACACTTTATTCTGAAATCCTACCCTGGTGAAGCTGGATACAATATCCAATTTATTCTAATTGAGGGCTGAGGGATCAGAAACTCTTCGAAGTTTGATAAGACAATTATTCAAATATAACCAAAATCAATAGGACATTATGTCACTAAGTTTTACTGCTATAGATTTAGGACGTGGATCTACAAGGGCATAGTCTAAAATTGTGTACTGTAAATTGAGTTTACATGTTTCAGTTTTAATTTTCTGTGTTCCAACATTTAACAAATAGCAACAGAAAATTGATTACTTATGACTTTTATATAATAAATCCATCATCAAGTAGGGCACCTCTTTCTTCCAAAGTTTAAATTAATGAATGTGTTTGCGAATTCCGAGATACAATTATTAATTCCTAGATATATTGTGAATTCCGAGTTACAATTATGAATTTCAAATTACAATGTAACTTCCTAGTTACAATCAGGCGCGGATCCAAGGGGGGAGGGGGCGGGGGGATCCCCCCTTCCAAGACCTTTAAGTTCAGAAAAATAGACTCGATTTTGCCTCTTATACTATAGTTTATTCAAGAACTAGAGAGAGTAATAAATCATTTTTTACCCTTTTTTTCTTCTTTCTTTCTTTAGTCCGGTGTCTTTGGCAAAATCTGTTAGACACATATATTTTTCATAGGAATGGGTTAGAAATTTTATAATCAAAAATAGCGGTCTATAATAATGGACTATTTGGATAACAATAGATATTTGGAAGTGTGAAGTGTTAAAAAGGATTTTAATCCTTGTCATAGGCGTCGGAAGAAGGTTTATTTTATCACTAAATATTTATGGCATACAATATTATTTCGGTAATAAACTTAAAATAAGTTTTTATATTATTTTATTTCTTATGATTTCTTAATAATTCACATACATTACAAAATGTAGATAATTTTGGCATAGAAACCGTTTTAGGCACATTCAGACTCAAACGTAGCCTTATTCTTTCAAAAAATTTTAAGTCATATTTTAAATACTTACAAAATACGCATTGACACAAATACAAAAAGTTAAACATATATACATATATAAAAAAAATAAATTCGTCCATACAATATTAAATTTTTTTTGGAGCTATCGGTCATTTTATTATTAATTAAAAACATTTGTAGGACATTTGACGTTTCAGTTTATTTATTTCTTAAACCATTTGCAGAATTGCAATTAAACACTAAAAAGGAATTCAAATGTTTTAAATTTTTATATGTTATAGTTAAAATTAGACCTACTTATTTTTATTTCTATTGCACTGACATCTTAATTTAATTTACTTTATTATATGGAAATCCGATAGCGCAAAAAAATAAAATAAACTTGTTAATTCTACATGCTTAAGAAAAAGATACAAATACAATAATAAAAAAATTAAAAAAATTACGGCTAAATGGAATAAAATATATAAAATTCATGAGTGGGACACATTAAAATAAAAATATATAAAAAAATAAAAAGATATGTATACAAAATTAAACAATTAAATACAACAAAAACAAAAATTTAAATAATAAATTGTATTTACACTGGTAAACATGACATATCAAATATGTAATCAAAGCCAATGAAGCTATCTCCGCTTAAATTAATTATAATTGGTTAATCTATCTCACCGATCATGAGATCGAGTTTTCATATTTTGTTTGACTCTTTTATTATACGGATTTTTTCCAATTTTCTGCAGTAACTTCCGGACAATCTATAAAAACAGATTTCTTATCTGGTTTTTCCCAGCAAAAATTAAGTTCTCTGAGCAATTTTCAGAGCTCAGTTCTTTTAATTTCAGGTAAATCCCGATCTTCATTGATTTTATTTAAAATTTTGTCGACGGTTGGGATCTGCTTCTCATAATAAAATGTATGTACAACTCCTTTTATTGCAGTTTTCATCTCTTCTTCCAACGACGTTTTTCGTCTGCCTTTGATCGAATGTGGCTTGGGAGTACTAACAATTCCAATCGTTTTTTTCTCCTTCAGTATTCGGTACATGTTAGATTTTCCAAATCCTGTCATGTTGGAACACATCTCAACCGAGCTTTTAACATTTTTATCTAGATATTGATATCTTAATGTAACATAAACATTCATATTAATAAGTTTTTCGTTGAGAAAATAATGCCATGGTTTAATAATTTTGGAATAAATATAGAATTGGAAGCGATATCTTTTGGGTATCTCACTAATCTCAAATAATATATAAAAACAAGCGCAAACAAGATAAATCACTAAGGACACATTGTAAGGTGTACTTTGCTCACTGACGGAAATTAAACTGAACTATCAGAAATTTTATTGTTGCAGTAAATTTATAAAAGCTTATAATATTTCAATATAATTAGATTTACGGCAGTCCTCAGTTACCTGTAGCACTGGAGCAGGTACGTTGGAGGTTTCGGTAACAGTTTTATTACTCTCTCTAGTTCTTGAATAGAGTATAGGAATGTGTATGCTTACGATCGCCCCCCCCCCCCCAAGAGCTTTGAGTTCAGGAAAATAGGCCCGATTCTGCCTCTTATACTAGGAATGTGTATGCTGCTGGCACCCCCCCCCCTCTCCAAGAGCTTCAAATTCAGAAAAATAGACCCGACCCGGCCTTTTACACTAGAAATTGGAATGTTTTTCGTGTCCACCCCCCCTCCCCCGACGACAACTTGCTTTCGCTTGCCATACTGTACTTTTGTGATTTCACCCCCCCCCCCCCCAAAGAAAGAGGCTGGATCCGCCCTTGGTTATAATTGTGAATTCCAAGTTGGGTTATGAATTCTGAGGTAAAATTGTGAATTTATTTCATAAATAAAAAAAAATAGAAAGGCCCCAAAAAATTATATTTTTGAGTTCTAAAGATTGGCATATAATCGATTACCATGCTAAATTTTAGCTTTATACTGCTTTCCAGAGCTAATGATCGTATTCCTTTCCTCCTTTTTAAGGTATGGAAAATTATTTTTTTTTTAAAACAACCTTTATATATTGTATTATATTTGTATGGAATCCTGAATAGGTCGAAATTTTAACACTTTGCCTGATTTGTGCTGTGAACTGAAAAAGGTTGATAAAGCCCGATAAACCTAACGACCTGGAAAGCGTATCAGCGCTGCAAATGCTTTACAATATTAAGAAAATACCAAATTTGGCAAAGTCCGACCAGCCCGAAAAATTATTATTCTACCTGAAAAAGCAAAATTTATGGCAGTAACCTGGCACTAGGGTTACTTAATTTATATCTAAAAAGTGTCTTAATTATATACCTAGTAAGAAAAAGTGTTCCAATTAAAAATATATAAAAGAGATCTGGCACTTAAAAATTTCTCAGGAAATTTTTAGCCCTGAGGGCGCCGTGTGTCGTCGTCATTTACGGTAAAAGGCATCAAGAATAAATAGGTTAAGGGCTGAGTGAGAAAATACGGAAGGTTATGGAGGGAACGTGTAAACAGAGACGGAATATATAAATATATTTTTAAAAGTAGAACTTTTAGCAAAATCAAAATGTTTTTATTTGACTTACGTTTTCTATTTTTCGGTTAAAAAGAGTTGCAGGCTATATATATATATATATATATATATATATATATATATATATATATATATATATATATATATATATATATATATATATATATATATATGCTATGTCGGATATTCTCACGGATGTGATGTGTAATCGAAGGTTTTCGGGCATCCCGTGTATGTGCTGAGTCCCTTTCAGGACTGTAAGGCAGCTGACGTTTCGGTGAAATCTCATTCACCATTTTCAAAGCTCACTGTCACGCGTCTACGAGCGAACTGTTCGTATATATACATATATATTTGGCGTCTTTTGTGCTTGCTGGTTGCAAATCAACCGAGGAAATTTTAATGTGCAGGATGCTTTATATGCGTTCGTAAGTACGATCGATTTATCCGAGTTGACTTTTGCTAAAAGGTTTTTAAGTTTGTTATTTCATCTGTTATAAGAACAGTTTTAAGGATCTTCATAGTTGGTTTTAGAAGTCAAATTTTGCAGGTTTTCTTACAAAATATGACGTTTTAAAAAAACTGTATTGTAAATACCTTTGCCTAAATAAAATCTACATTTTTATTGTGTATTATTATCGTAAGTCATCATTGTTGCATACATGTCAGTTATAAAATGTTTTAAGGAATTTTTTATAGCTCTTGCAATGTATTAAAAAAAAATAGAAGAAAATCTTATAATATATAATATTTATTTTTATTTTCTGGGATATAGATTTGGTTTCTTTTCATATTATATATGAAAAAAAACTTTTAAAGGTTTATTAGACCCTCTAGATTAATGTGAGATAATAAAAAAAAGATACATCCTTCTGAGGAAGCTCAGACGAAACATATACCCCTGCCGTATCACTGTGGCGGGAAGTCGGCGAAGCCGCGTTCAGTGTTGCATACTTCCTTCCGATCTGTCCATTGCACAAACAGGTGCATATCGGTACCCAGATGAGTCTAATAGAGACGAAATATGTACCTCTGTCCTATCACTGTGGGGGGGAGGATAATTTTTGACTTTCTTCTCTATATGGTGGTACAGGAAGGCCATCATCTCGATGGTGGTGGAATAGGATAAATTGTGTTCTGTAGCCATTTGTTCAAACTGTGCAACTTCTAACTCGGAAAGGATATGATGGAATGAAGTTTGCATTTACTGTTCGCATTTTACTTCATTTATACACGGAGTTACATATAGTTGTACATTTACTGAATGTGATTTCAGCACTACAACGGCACAATGTGGATATAACCACTGCTATTGCATCTCATACGGAGGAATCCGTGAAAGCCGCATAAACATATATATATATATATATATTTATGTAATCGAAGGTTTTCGGGCATCCCGTGTATGTGCTGAGTTTCTCTCGGAACTGTAAGGCAGCTGACGTTTCGGTGAAATCTCATTCACCATTTTCAAAGCTCACTGTATGGCGTCTACGAGCGAACTGACCCCTGCGACTCGGGTGCTGTCGAACGCGTCCGACGTACACACGGGACGGGAATATTGATCACTTTTTTGATATAATTTAAATTATTTAGAACATATTGTATATTTACCTTGAACAAAAATTCGCAACACTGCACACACACAATTTAATATTGTGTTATATTTAGAAATTAATTTTCATAAAATAACAATATAAAGATAGGATTTTTTGTAAGGTAATGAAGATTGTTTTGGCTATTGAGGGTTTAAGGGGTTTAATCCGAAAATGCAATGCGTTTTGGATTTTAAAATTACGTTTTTTAATAGTTATTTTATAATATTGTTATATATTCTGCTATGTTGCTTGGTATCTCCCTTTGCATCTACTGCAGAATTCCTCTTTTTATTATGTGGTTATCAGTTTTTAAAATTTTGATTCTTTCAAAATCAAAGGAATGGTGGTTTTCCATGCTATGTGTTGTTAACGCCGTTTAATTTTTTTTGTCGTATTTATGTCCGTTTATTCTGTTTTTTAAGTGTTGGCTTGTTTGTCCTATGTATTCACTATTGTAATCTTTGCATGGAATACTGTAAACGACATGTTTTTTTTTTGATCTTTTGGTATTTCAGATTTTAGTTTGCTATATAGCATTTTTAGTAGTTTGTGACCCTTATGGCTGACAGTTACGTTATCTTTTTTAAAAGCATCAAAGTGTCGGGATATATGGAAGTAAAATGTATTTTTCGTTTCTCTGTTTTGTGTTAGTATATGGTGAGTTTCATAATAAAATTTATGAATCTTTTTTTTTTTAAATATTGTTTATTAAGTTTTCGGCCTAGCTGTTCATTTTTAAGGCCTCTTTTGCCTTTTGAATGGTTATGTTTCGGTATTTGGGATCAGATAGATTAATGTTGCGATCTGTGAGGCCTAGAGCAATAGTTTTTTTTGTGAGGTAGAGAGTGTTGGGATTTAGAATGTAAATATCTGGAGGACCAACGGGACAAACAAGCCAACAGTTTTTAAAATCAAAAACGCACTATTAGACTAGACCCCCTTAAACCCTTTATTAGCTTACAAAAAATCCCATCTGGTTCTTTCAATACTACTCTAACTTTAAGATGACCCACTTGGTCAGCTTTGTAGTGTTATTTTATGAAAACTAATTTCTTAATATAACAGAATATTAAATTTATCTAATGTGTATACGGTGTGCAGTGTTGTTCGGGAATTTTTTTTCAAGGTAAATATACAATATGTTCTAAATAATTTAAATCATATCAAAAAAATGCTCTATATTTTAACACTCTGTAAATTCTGAATAAGGTAAAGTAAATTACCGAAACGTCAATCATATAAAAAATGTAAAATATAGAAAGTGCACTAACAATATTACGTTTTGATTTAATTTTTTAGCGGACCATAAATCAAAAAAAAAAAACAAATAAAAATACATTATTGAAGGACCAAGAAAAAATATACATTATATATATATATATATATATATATATATATATATATATATATATATATAATGAATGGTAAGTTGTGTCTTCCGCCTAGATTGCCGAGTGCGTTAACAAATTCAAAACGAATGCAATAAACATCCTTAATTACATTCTGACGTGCAACTAAGAATACTAAGCAGGCTTTTATCAAATAAATAGCGAATTGATGAAGACAAATAGGTTACAGCCTCATAAATTTATTAGTACATCCCTGTTAGCAAGATCGATGTTCTTTCTATTATGCCACTCGTAGAAGTATGTAATGGAGTGTATATACATGTATAACGTGATAACTCGATACTCGTCAATCGATTCGATGCGATGGATTGAGCATTCCGTTGTAAATGGCTGTAATTAAGTTTTTCATCGGATGCAGTAATCAGAGTCAATTCTTTATTCAGTGGCGTGGTGTATAGGTGACAAGAAAAAATTCAGAGCCTACTAACGGAGTGAATTCCGTCTGGTTCGGTTTAAAGTTTAGTTTCCCATTTAAAAAACTTTATACTATAAGAAAATAGAGGACAATTTGATTTTATTATTCGACCATACCTACGTATACATATATCCAAAATTAGTGCATATTCATCATCCAATTAAGCTTGCGAAATTCTTTTCCACTCTTCTACCGCTACGATTTTTAATTCTTGTAAATCACTAAGAAGAAAATAAAAAAAGACATATCTGTCTCATACAAAACATATATTCGGGGGGTGGAGGATAATATTAAAAGGGATTCCAAACAGTTTTGGAATTTTATTAAATCGAAAAAGGAACTACAGGGTATTCCAAATAGTATGTCTTTTAATAATAAAGAAATTAATACTTTATCTGATATTTTAAATGCTTTTGCGGAATTCTTTAAGCAATCCTTTTCTTCGGCCAGTCCGGTATCTGTGGATGATTCATGTTCCGTAGATTCCATCTTTCCAATTGTTCATGTATCTGATTTCACTGAATGTGAAATAGTTAATGCTATAAAGAAGCTTAAACTTAAATTTACTACTAGTCCAGATTAATTCCCAGCCTTTCTGATACGAGACTGCAGATTCGTCCTAGCCAAACCACTTAAAATCTATATAATAGGTGTTTAAAATTAAACAGTTTTCCTTCCATATGGAAATCTTCCAAGGTTTGTCCTGTTTTTCAGAAAAGGGATAGATCTGTAGTTTGTAATTATAGACCGGTGTCTATTATATACAATTTTTCTAAAATATTTGAATTTTTACTTCATGATTTTATTTTTTCATTAACTAAAAATTTAATTACTCCATCTCAACATGGTTTCTTTAAGGGTAGGTCGACGACAACTAATCTCATGATTATGACTCAGGATGTAGCTGAGGCTATTGATCATGGTTGTCAGATGGATGTTGTTTATTTGGACTTCATAAAGGCATTTGATCGTTTATACCACTCCATTTTACTTAAGAAATTGTCATCATTTGGATTTTCAGATTCACTAATAACGTTATTTAAATCATATCCTCATAATCGTATTCAGTATGTTGAAATTCGCGGTTTTCGCTCAGTGAAATATATTTCAAGTTCTGGTGTGCCGCAAGGATCAGTACTGGGACCTTTATTTTTTAATATTTTTATTAATGACACTGTTTCTGTTGTTGACACGGATATTTTATTATATGCCGATGTTATTAAGCTATATAAGAGGATAAATTGCTTACAGGATTGTATAGAGCTTCAATCGAACCTGGAACAGGTTAACAATTGGTGTTCCGAAAATTATCTGCAGCTCAACGTGGAGAAGTGTAATGTTATAACTTTCACTTCGAAATTTTCTTCATTTCGATATGAATATTTGTTGAATACCGTGCTACTCTCGCGGGCAGATCTTTTTAAAGATCTCGGAGTCACTTACGATTCTAAGCTTTCATTTTCTTTTCATATGAATAATATCGTTTCTGAAGCCTCAAAGGTTTTTGGGTTTATCTTGCGTTGTATTCGCGATTTTAATAACACGGGCGTCATCAAATTACTGTATTACTCATATGTGCGGTCTAAACTAGAATACGCATCAGTAGTGTGGTCCCCAGGCTACAATACCCACGTCAATACTTGAGAGAGAGTCCAAAGAAGGTTTTTGAAAAACCTCAATCTTAAGAGTTTTGGGTTGATATAATTGAAAAGCCTATCGATTGATATAAAGTTATAGGTGGCGCCACTACTTATCGAAATATAATTTTTTTTCTTTTTTTTTTATTTATAATTAAATGATATTTATTAATTAACTATCGCTTCAGAATTCTAGGAAATGATAGATATTTTTGACCCGAAAAAGTGTGTTTAATTCGAAATTTGTGAGTTGAATAGTTTCCGAGAAAATCGAGCTCAAAGTTGAAAATTCGATGTCGATTATTATCCTTTCTAATAAAGATACAGCAACCAGGTTGACAGCAATTTGTTTGAAATGACGTATATTTTCAAGATATATTTTCAAATTTTTTTTTTTTTTTTTTTCGTCGAGAAAATTGCGAAAAACACTTTTTTACATTCGAAAAATTGCAATACTTTTTTGTCAGTGTACTTACGATTATTCTAATACGTCTATTAGATTTAGATATATCATTTCCGATCTCTGGAAAACAAAATTGTTTTACGATAAAATTTACCTTTTTTTTAAAAAAAAAACTCGCAACATCGCGGTTTATAAATATTAAGGACTGAAATTTACAGAAGACATTATTTAATACTTGTAAGATTGATGGACGTCTAAAAACTACCCACAAAATCCATCCGACGGTAATTAAATCGCGCGGATACAGGTAGTCAGCGGGTTGCTATGCTGCAGGCGTGCCGCTCAGCTACAGACTACGCGCACATATCGCTTTGTGCGACTGGTAACATTTTGGAGTAAACTATCTGGTAAAATTGTAATATTTAGATTATATTATTGATAAAAAGTTATATCTGATTTTATTAGCAATCCATCATTTTATTAAAAAAATACAGTTTGAACAAAAAGAATACATAATATAATATAATGATACAAAAGTTATATATTATTTTATTAGCAATACATCATTTTATTACAAAAAAAGTTTGAACATAAAGTGTACATATACAATATACAGGGTGATTCAAAAATCGATCACGAAACTTAAGGGGGTGATTCTACTTGACAAAATAAGGGTAGAGCTTCATATAATTTTTTTTCAAAATGTCATTCGTTTTCGAGTTACAAGCCGTCCAAGTTCAAGTTTTTATTTTTTGTTTTTTGAATTACTCGCTTACAGGAAAACCGATTTGACTAATATTTGAAAGATAGGCTAAGTCTTCTGCGCTTCATCATTTTAGTAACAATTCACATTGATTGTTTGCCGCTAGAGGGCACTTTACCTACATTGAAAATTGTTTTTTTGTCATAATTTTTTAGTGTTGACAGCTACAGTAGTTTTTGGTATAATTTCTGAAAGACTGATGCCAGGCCTTTAAAAAATGTGCTCTTTATTTACATCGCTAAACCCAACGGTTTAGACGTAAATCACCCTTAAAAATTAAGTGGTAAATTTACTTTTCTCATTTCATTACCACCAGCTACCAGGTTAATAGCTATCAAAGTATACTAGAGCTGTCAGTTTAACATCAAATAAATTCGCTTTTTAAACTATTTAATTTATAATCTTAAAATAACTAATAATGGCTAATCAGTAAATATTCATATTATGGATTATTGCGATATACATTTAATTGATAAAAATTAATGAAACAGTACTAAACAAACTAAAAAAGATTCTCAAAATGTCCCCCATTTTCTTCCATACATTTCCTAACACTCTTCAAAAAATGTCGCCTAACTCGATGAAAAATTCCTGGTGTTTCTTTAATAATTTGGCACTTTTCGATTATCCTGAAGCGAAGATCCTCGACGTTGATTACTGGAATATCGTACACCAATTGTTTCAAATGACCCCAAAAGAAAAAATCCATAGGATTAAGGTCTGGTGACCTCGCTGCCCATGCCAATGGTCCACTTCGTCCTATCCATCGCTCAGGATACGTTGCATTCAAATACTGTCGGACACGTATACTAAAGTGGGGCGGAGCTCCGTCTTGGAGGATCCACATGTTGGCCCTTACTTCCAATGGCACATCTTCCAGATACAATGGGAGACGATTTTGGATAAAATCTAAGTATACGTCACCAGTTAATGGGCCATCAAAGAAATGAGGACCAATAAGGTAATCTCCTATTATCCCTGCCCACACATTTAGTGAAAATCTACGCTGATGTTTCGTTTCTACCACATTGTTTGGGTTCTCGTAAGCATATGTGTGGATGTTGTGTAGATTTGTTATGCCATCACGAGTGAAACCAGCTTCGTCAGTGAATAATATGACGCCAATTAATCGATTATCGTGTTCATACTTAGCTAGGATCTGATTGCACATTTCCAACCGTCTCGGCCGATCATCGTCATAAAGAGCCTGCACCTTTTTTGAATGAAACGGGTAGAGTTGTTCTTCTCTTAGTATCCTCCATGAACTAGCCTGACAGAGCCGCACTTCATTCCCAATTTTTCTAGTACTAATACCTGGATTATCTTCAATAATTTCAAGCACTCTTTCTTCTTGTTGCACGTTTCTAGCAGTTCTAGGTCTTCCCCTATTTCCATTATATCTTTTAAAGGAACCACATTCCGCAAGCCTCCTGTGCACACTGGAAAATGTTTGAGCATGAGGGATATTTCTTTCCGGATAACTCTCCATATAATATCTTCTTGCCAACTCTGCATTACCATTTGCTTTTCCATAACAAAAATGGATATCACAATATTCGATATTTGAATATTGGTGATTAGCCATTATTAGTTATTTTAAGATTATAAATTAAATAGTTTAAAAAGCGAATTTATTTGATGTTAAACTGACAGCTCTAGTATACTTTGATAGCTATTTACCTGGTAGCTGGTGGTAATGAAATGAGAAAAGTAAATTTACCACTTAATTTTTAAGGGTGATTTACGTCTAAACCGTTGGGTTTAGCGATGTAAATAAAGAGCACCTTTTTTAAAGGCCTGGCATCAGTCTTTCAGAAATTATGCCAAAAACTACTGTAGCTGTCAACACTAAAAAATTATGACAAAAAAACAATTTTCAATGTAGGTAAAGTGCCCTCTAGCGGCAAAAAATCAATGTGAATTGTTACTAAAATGATGAAGCGCAGAAGACTTAGCCTATCTTTCAAATATTAGTCAAATCGGTTTTCCTGTAAGCGAGTAATTCAAAAAACAAAAAATAAAAACTTGAACTTGGACGGCTTGTAACTCGAAAACGAATGACATTTTGAAAAAAAATTATATGAAGCTCTACCCTTATTTTGTCAAGTAGAAGCACCCCCTTAAGTTTCGTGATCGATTTTTGAATCACCCTGTATAAAAAATGTGTATGCTGTTGGCACTCCCTCTCGTTGACAACTTGTTTTTCTTGCGATCGCCCATCTCCTTCCCAAGAGCTTTGAGTACAGGAAAATAAAACCGGTTCTGCCTTTTATATTAAAAATATGTATGCTGTTGGCACTCCCTTCCGTTGACAACTTGTTTTTCTTGCGATCGCCCCTCTCCTTCCCAAGAGCTTTGAGTACAGGAAAATGAAACCGATTCTGCCTTTTATATTAGAAATGTGTATGCTGTTGGCACTCCCTCCCGTTGACAACTTGTTTTTCTTGCGATCGCCCCTCTCCTTCCCAAGAGCTTTGAGTACAGGAAAATAAAACCGATTCTGCCTTTTATATTAGAAATGTGTATGTTGTTGGCACTCCCTTCCGTTGACAACTTGTTTTTCTTGCGATAGCCCCTCTCCTTCCCAAGAGCTTTGAGTACAGGAAAATAAAACCGATTCTGCCTTTTATATTAGAAATGTGTAGGCTGTTGGCACTCCCTTCCGTTGACAACTTGTTTTTCTTGCGATCGCCCCTCTCCTTCCCAAGAGCTTTGAGTACAGGAAAATAAAACCGATTCTGTCTTTTATATTAGAAATGTGTATGCTGTTGGCACTCCCTTCGGCTGACAACTTGTTTTTCTTGCCATCGCCCCTCTCCTTCCCAAGAGCTTTGACTACAGGAAAATAAAACCGATTCTGCCTTTTCTATTAGAAATGTGTATGCTGTTGGCACTCCCTTGCGTTGACAACTTGTTGTTCTTGCGATCGCCCCTCTCCTTCCCAAGAGCTTTGAGTACAGGAAAATAAAACCGACTCTGCCTTTTATATTAGAAATGTGTATGCTGTTGGCACTACCTCCTGTAGACAACTTGTTTTTCTTGTGATCGCCCCTCTCTTTCCAAGAGTTTTAATTTCAGGAAAATAAAACCGATTCTGCCTTTTATGTTAGAAATGGGTATGCTGTTGGCACTCCCTCCCGTTGACAACTTGTTTTTCTTGTGATCGCCCCTCTCTTTCCCAAGAGCTTTGAGTACAGGAAAATAAAACCGATTCTGCCTTTTATATTAGAAATGTGTATGCTGTTGGCACTCCCTTGCGTTGACAACTTGTTTTTCTTGTGATCGCCCCTCTCTTTCCAAGAGCTTTAAGTTCAGGAAAATGAAACCGATTCTGCCTTTTATATTAGAAATGTGTATGCTGTTGGCACTCCCTTCCGTTGAAAACTTGTTTTTCTTGCGATCGCCCCTCTCCTTCCCAAGAGCTTTGAGTACAGGAAAATAAAACCGATTCTGCCTTTTATATTAGAAATGTGTATGCTGTTGGCACTCCCTCCCGTTGACAACTTGTTTTTCTTGCGATCGCCCCTCTCCTTCCCAGGAGCTTTGAGTAGAGGAAAATAAAACCGATTCTGCCTTTTCTATTAGAAATGTGTATGCTGTTGGCACTCCCTTCCGTTGACAACTTGTTTTTCTTGCGATCGCCCCTATCCTTCCCAAGAGCTTTGAGTACAGGAAAATAAAACCGATTCTGCCTTTTATATTAGAAATGTGTATGCTGTTGGCACTCCCTCCCGTTGACAACTTGTTTTTCTTGCGATCGCCCCTCTTCTTACCAAGAGCTTTGAGTACAGGAAAATAAAACCTATTCTGCCTTTTATATTAGAAATGTGTATGCTGTTGGCACTCCCTCCCGTTGACAATTTGTTTTTCTTGCGATCGCCCCTATCCTTCCCAGGAGCTTTGAGTACAGGAAAATAAAACCGATTCTGCTTTTTCTATTAGAAATGTGTATGCTGTTGGCTCTCCTTTCCGTTGACAACTTGTTTTTCTTGCGATCGCCCCTCTCTTTCCCAAGAGCTTTGAGTACAGGAAAATAAAACCGATTCTGCCTTTTCTATTAGAAATGTGTATGCTGTTGGCACTCCCTTCCGTTGACAACTTGTTTTTCTTGCGATCGCCCCTCTCCTTCCCAAGAGCTTTGAGTACAGGAAAATAAAACCGATTCTGCCTTTTATATTAGAAATGTGTATGCTGTTGGCACTCCCTCCCGTTGACAACTTGTTTTTCTTGCGATCGCCCCTCTTCTTACCAAGAGCTTTGAGTACAGGAAAATAAAACCTATTCTGCCTTTTATATTAGAAATGTGTATGCTGTTGGCACTCCCTCCCGTTGACAATTTGTTTTTCTTGCGATCGCCCCTATCCTTCCCAGGAGCTTTGAGTACAGGAAAATAAAACCGATTCTGCTTTTTCTATTAGAAATGTGTATGCTGTTGGCACTCCTTTCCGTTGACAACTTGTTTTTCTTGCGATCGCCCCTCTCTTTCCCAAGAGCTTTGAGTACAGGAAAATAAAACCGATTCTGCCTTTTATATTAGAAATGTGTATGCTGTTGGCACTCCCTTCCGTTGACAACTTGTTTTTCTTGCGATCGCCCCTCTCTTTCCCAAGAGCTTTGAGTAAAGGAAAATAAACCGATTCTGCCTTTTATATTAGAAATGTGTATGCTGTTGGCACTCCCTTCTGTTGACAACTTGTTTTTCTTGCGATCGCCCTTCTCTTTCCCAAGAGCTTTGAATACAGGAAAATAAAACCGATTCTGCCTTTTATATTAGAAATGTGTATGCTGTTGGCACTCCCTCCCGTTGACAACTTGTTTTTCTTGCGATCGCCCCTCTCCTTCCCAAGAGCTTTGAGTACAGGAAAATGAAACCGATTCTGCCTTTTATATTAGAAATGTGTATGCTGTTGGCACTCCCGCCCGTTGACAACTTGTTTTTCTTGCGATCGCCCCTCTCCTTCCCAAGAGTTTTGAGTACAGAAAAATAAAACCGATTCTGCTTTTTATATTAGAAATGTGTATGCTGTTGGCACTCCCTTCCGTTGACAACTTGTTTTTCTTGCGATAGCCCCTCTCCTTCCCAAGAGCTTTGAGTACAGGAAAATAAAACCGATTCTGCCTTTTATATTAGAAATGTGTAGGCTGTTGGCACTCCCTTCCGTTGACAACTTGTTTTTCTTGCGATCGCCCCTCTCCTTCCCAAGAGCTTTGAGTACAGGAAAATAAAACCGATTCTGTCGT
Organism: Diaprepes abbreviatus; assembly: GCA_034092305.1. Taxonomy (NCBI): domain Eukaryota; kingdom Metazoa; phylum Arthropoda; class Insecta; order Coleoptera; family Curculionidae; genus Diaprepes; species Diaprepes abbreviatus. Next base: position 356,186 of record JASJET010000018.1, on the reverse strand, counting down.
TTATATTAGAAATGTGTTTGCTGTTGGCACTCCCTCCCGTTGACAACTTGTTTTTCTTGCGATCGCCCCTCTCCTTCCCAGGAGCTTTGAGTACAGGAAAATAAAACCGATTCTGCCTTTTATATTAGAAATGTGTATGCTGTTGGCACTCCCGTCCGTTGACAACTTGTTTTTCTTGCGATCGCCCCTCTCCTTCCCAAGAGTTTTGAGTACAGAAAAATAAAACCGATTCTGCTTTTTATATTAGAAATGTGTATGCTGTTGGCACTCCCTTCCGTTGACAACTTGTTTTTCTTGCGATCGCCCCTCTCCTTCCCAAGAGCTTTGAGTACAGGAAAATAAAACCGATTCTGTCTTTTATATTAGAAATGTGTTTGCTGTTGGCACTCCCTCCCGTTGACAACTTGTTTTTCTTGCGATCGCCCCTCTCCTTCCCAGGAGCTTTGAGTACAGGAAAATAAAACCGATTCTGCCTTTTCTATTAGAAATGTGTTTGCTGTTGGCACTCCCTTCCGTTGACAACTTCTTTTTCTTGCGATCGCCCCTCTCCTTCCCAAGAGCTTTTAGTACAGGAAAATAAAACCGATTCTGCCTTTTATATTAAAAATGTGAATGCTGTTGGCACACCCTCCCGTTGAAAACTAGTTTTTCTCGCGACCGCCCCTCTCCTTCCCAAAAGCTTTGAATACAGGAAAATAAAACCGGTTCTGCCTTTTATATTAGAAATGTGTATGCTTTTGGCACTCCCTCCCGTTGACAACTTGTTTTTCTTGTGATCGCCCCTCTCCTTTCCAAGAGCTTTGAGTACAGGAAAATAAAACCGATTCTGCCTTTTATATGAGAAATGTGTATGCTGTTGGCACTCCCTCCCATTGACAAGTTGTTTTTCTTGCGATCGCCCATCTCCTTCCCAAGAGCTTTGAGTACAGGAAAATAAAACCGATTCTGCCTTTTATATTAGAAATGTGTATGCTGTTGGCACTCCCTTCCGTTGACAACTTGTTTTTCTTGCGATCGCCCCTCTCCTTCCCAAGAGCTTTGAGTACAGGAAAATAAAACCGATTCTGCCTTTTATATTAAAAATGTGTATGCTGTTGGCACTCCCTTCCGTTGACAACTTGTTTTTCTTGCGATCGCCCATCTCCTTCCCAAGAGCTTTGAGTACAGGAAAATAAAACCGATTCTGCCTTTTATATTAGAAATATGTATGCTGTTGGCACTCCCTTCCGTTGACAACTTGTTTTTCTTGCGATCGCCCCTCTCCTTCCCAAGAGCTTTGAGTACATGAAAATGAAACCGATTCTGCCTTTTATATTAGAAATGTGTATGCTGTTGGCACTCCCTCCCGTTGACAACTTGTTTTTCTTGCGATCGCCCCTCTCCTTCCCAAGAGCTTTGAGTACAGGAAAATAAAACCGATTCTGCCTTTTATATTAGAAATGTGTATGCTGTTGGCACTCCCGTTCGTTGACAACTTGTTTTTCTTGCGATCGCCCCTCTCCTTCCCAAGAGTTTTGAGTACAGAAAAATAAAACCGATTCTGCTTTTTATATTAGAAATGTGTATGCTGTTGGCACTCCCTTCCGTTGACAACTTGTTTTTCTTGCGATAGCCCCTCTCCTTCCCAAGAGCTTTGAGTACAGGAAAATAAAACCGATTCTGCCTTTTATATTAGAAATGTGTAGGCTGTTGGCACTCCCTTCCGTTGACAACTTGTTTTTCTTGCGATCGCCCCTCTCCTTCCCAAGAGCTTTGAGTACAGGAAAATAAAACTGATTCTGCCTTTTCTATTAGAAATGTGTATGCTGTTGGCACTCCCTTCCGTTGACAACTTGTTTTTCTTGCCATCGCCCCTCTCCTTCCCAAGAGCTTTGAGTACAGGAAAATAAAACCGATTCTGCCTTTTCTATTAGAAATGTGTATGCTGTTGGCACTCCCTTGCGTTGACAACTTGTTGTTCTTGCGATCGCCCCTCTCCTTCCCAAGAGCTTTGAGTACAGGAAAATAAAACCGATTCTGCCTTTTATATTAGAAATGTGTAGGCTGTTGGCACTCCCTTCCGTTGACAACTTGTTTTTCTTGCGATTGCCCCTCTCCTTCCCAAGAGCTTTGAGTACAGGAAAATATAACCGATTCTGCCTTTTATATTAGAAATGCGTATGCTTTTGGCACTCCCTCCCGTTGACAACTTGTTTTTCTTGCGATCGCCCCTCTCCTTCCCAAGAGCTTTGAGTACAGGAAAATAAAACCGATTTTGCCTTTTATATTAGAAATGTGTATGCTGTTGGCACTCCCTTCCGTTGACAACTTGTTTTTCTTGCGTCCGCCCCTCTCCTTTCCAAGAGCTTTGAGTACAGGAAAATAAAACCGATTCTGCCTTTTATATTAGAAATATGTATGCTGTTGGCACTTCCTTCCGTTAACAACTTGTTTTTCTTGCGATCGCCCCTCTCCTTCCCAAGAGCTTTGAGTACAGGAAAATGAAACCGATTCTGCCTTTTATATTAGAAATGTGTATGCTGTTGGCACTCCCTCCCTTTGTCAACTTGTTTTTCTTGTGATCGCCCCTCTCCTTCCCAAGTGCTTTGAGTACAGGAAAATAAAACCGATTCTGCCTTTTATATTAGAAATGTGTATGCTGTTGGCACTCCCTCCCGTTGACAACTTGTTTTTCTTGCGATCGCCCCTCTCCTTCCCAAGAGCTTTGAGTGCAGGAAAATAAAACCGATTCTGCCTTTTATATTAGAAATGTGTATGCTGTTGGCACTCCCTCCCGTTGACAACTTCTTTTTCTTGCGATCGCCCCTCTCCTTACCTAGAGCTTTGAGTACAGGAAAATAAAACCGATTCTGCCTTTTATATTAGAAATGTGTATGCTGTTGGCACTCCCTCCCGTTGACAATTTGTTTTTCTTGCGATCGTCCCTATCCTTCCCAGGAGCTTTGAGTACAGAAAATAAAACCGATTCTGCTTTTTCTATTAGAAATGTGTGTGCTGTTGGCACTCCTTTCCGTTGACAACTTGTTTTTCTTGCGATCGCCCCTCTCTTTCCCAAGAGCTTTGAGTACAGGAAAATAAAACCGATTCTGCCTTTTATATTAGAAATGTGTATGCTGTTGGCACTCCCTTTCGTTGACAACTTGTTTTTCTTGCGATCGCCCCTCTCTTTCCCAGTAGCTTTGAGTACAGGAAAATAAAACCGATTCTGCCTTTTATATTAGGAATGTGTATGCTGTTGGCACTCCCTTCCGTTGACAACATGTTTTTCTTGCGATCGCCCCTCTCCTTCCCAAGAGCTTTGAGTACAGGAAAATAAAACCGATTCTGCTTTTTATTTTAGAAATGTGTATGCTGTTGGCACTCCCTTCCGTTGACAACTTGTTTTTCTTGCGATCGCCCCTCTCCTTCCCAAGAGCTTTGAGTACAGGAAAATAAAACCGATTCTGCTTTTTATTTTAGAAATGTGTATGCTGTTGGCACTCCCTTCCGTTGACAACTTGTTTTTCTTGCGATCGCCCCTCTCCTTCCCAAGAGCTTTGAGTACAGGAAAATAAAACCGATTCTGCCTTTTCTATTAGAAATGTTTTTGCTGTTGGCACTCCCTTCCGTTGACAACTTCTTTTTCTTGCGATCGCCCCTCTCCTTCCCAAGAGCTTTTAGTACAGGAAAATAAAACCGATTCTGCCTTTCATATTAAAAATGTGAATGCTGTTGGCACACCCTCCCGTTGACAACTAGTTTTTCTCGCGATCGCCCCTCTCCTTCCCAAAAGCTTTGAATACAGGAAAATAAAACCGATTCTGCCTTTTATATTAGAAATGTGTATGCTGTTGGCACTCCCTTCCGTTGAAAACTTGTTTTTCTTGCGATAGCCCCTCTCCTTCCCAAGAGCTTTGAGTATAGGAAAATAAAACCGATTCTGCCTTTTATATTAGAAATGTGTATGCTGTTGGCACTCCCTTCCGTTGACAACTTGTTTTTCTTGCGATCGCCCCTCTCCTTCCCAAGAGCTTTGAGTACAGGAAAATAAAACCGATTCTGCCTTTTATATTAAAAATGTGTATGCTGTTGGCACTCCCTTCCGTTGACAACTTGTTTTTCTTGCGATCGCCCTTCTCTTTCCCAAGAGCTTTGAATACAGGAAAATAAAACCGATTCTGCCTTTTATATTAGAAATGTGTATGCTGTTGGCACTCCCTTCCGTTGACAACTTGTTTTTCTTGCGATCGCCCATCTCCTTCCCAAGAGCTTTGAGTACAGGAAAATAAAACCGATTCTGCCTTTTATATTAGAAATATGTATGCTGTTGGCACTCCCTTCCGTTGACAACTTGTTTTTCTTGCGATCGCCCCTCTCCTTCCCAAGAGCTTTGAGTACATGAAAATGAAACCGATTCTGCCTTTTATATTAGAAATGTGTATGCTGTTGGCACTCCCTCCCGTTGACAACTTGTTTTTCTTGCGATCGCCCCTCTCCTTCCCAAGAGCTTTGAGTACAGGAAAATAAAACCGATTCTGCCTTTTATATTAGAAATGTGTATGCTGTTGGCACTCCCGCCCATTGACAACTTGTTTTTCTTGCGATCGCCCCTCTCCTTCCCAAGAGTTTTGAGTACAGAAAAATAAAGCCGATTCTGCTTTTTATATTAGAAATGTGTATGCTGTTGGCACTCCCTTCCGTTGACAACTTGTTTTTCTTGCGATAGCCCCTCTCCTTCCCAAGAGCTTTGAGTACAGGAAAATAAAACCGATTCTGTCTTTTATATTAGAAATGTGTATGCTGTTGGCACTCCCTCCCGTTGACAACTTGTTTTTCTTGCGATCGCCCCTCTCCTTCCCAAGAGCTTTGAGTACAGGAAAATAAAACCGATTCTGCCTTTTCTATTAGAAATGTGTATGCTGTTGGCACTCCCTTCCGTTGACAACTTGTTGTTCTTGCGATCGCCGCTCTCCTTTCCAAGAGCTTTGAGTACAGGAAAATAAAACCGACTCTGCCTTTTATATTAGAAATTTGTATGCTGTTGGCACTCCCTCCCGTAGACAACTTGTTTTTCTTGTGATCGTCCCTCTCTTTCCAAGAGTTTTAATTTCAGGAAAATAAAACCGATTCTGCCTTTTATGTTAGAAATGGGTATGCTGTTGGCACTCCCTCCCGTTGACAACTTGTTTTTCTTGTGATCGCCCCTCTCTTTCCCAAGAGCTTTGAGTACAGGAAAATAAAACCGATTCTGCCTTTTATAGTAGAAATGTGTATGCTGTTGGCACTCCCTTGCGTTGACAACTTGTTTTTCTTGTGATCGCCCCTCTCTTTCCAAGAGCTTTAAGTTCAGGAAAATGAAACCGATTCTGCATTTTATATTAGAAATGTGTATGCTGTTGGCACTCCCTTCCTTTGACAACTTGTTTTTCTTGCGATCGCCCCACTCCATCCCTAGAGCTTTGAGTACAGGAAAATAAAACCGATTCTCCCTTTTATATTAGAAATGTGTATGCTGTTGGCACTCCCTTCCGTTGAAAACTTGTTTTTCTTGCGATCGCCCCTCTCTTTCCCAAGAGCTTTGAGTACAGGAAAATATAACCGATTCTGCCTTTTATATTAGAAATGCGTATGCTTTTGGCACTCCCTCCCGTTGACAACTTGTTTTTCTTGCGATCGCCCCTCTCCTTCCCAAGAGCTTTGAGTACAGGAAAATAAAACCGATTCTGCCTTTTATATTAGAAATGTGTATGCTGTTGGTACTCCCTTCCGTTGACAACTTGTTTTTCTTGCGTCCGCCCCTCTCCTTCCCAAGAGCTTTGAGTACAGGAAAATAAAAACCGATTCTGCCTTTTATATTAGAAATATGTATGCTGTTGGCACTCCCTTCCGTTAACAACTTGTTTTTCTTGCGATCGCCCCTCTCCTTCCCAAGAGCTTTGAGTACAGGAAAATGAAACCGATTCTGCCTTTTATATTAGAAATGTGTATGCTGTTGGCACTCCCTCCCTTTGTCAACTTGTTTTTCTTGTGATCGCCCCTCTCCTTCCCAAGTGCTTTGAGTACAGGAAAATAAAACCGATTCTGCCTTTTATATTAGAAATGTGTATGCTGTTGGCACTCCCTCCCGTTGACAACTTGTTTTTCTTGCGATCGCCCCTCTCCTTCCCAGGAGCTTTGAGTAGAGGAAAATAAAACCGATTCTGCCTTTTCTATTAGAAATGTGTATGCTGTTGGCACTCCCTTCCGTTGACAACTTGTTTTTCTTGCGATCGCCCCTCTCCTTCCCAAGAGCTTTGGGTACAGGAAAATAAAACCGATTCTGCCTTTTATATTAGAAATGTGTATGCTGTTGGCACTCCCTCCCGTTGACAATTTGTTTTTCTTGCGATCGCCCCTATCCTTCCCAGGAGCTTTGAGTACAGGAAAATAAAACCGATTCTGCTTTTTCTATTAGAAATGTGTATGCTGTTGGCACTCCTTTCCGTTGACAACTTGTTTTTCTTGCGATCGCCCCTCTCTTTCCCAAGAGCTTTGAGTACAGGAAAATAAAACCGATTCTGCCTTTTATATTAGAAATGTGTATGCTGTTGGCACTCCCTTCAGTTGACAACTTGTTTTTCTTGCGATCGCCCCTCTCTTTCCCAGTAGCTTTGAGTACAGGAAAATAAAACCGATTCTGCCTTTTATATTAGAAATGTGTATGCTGTTGGCACTCCCTTCCGTTGACAACATGTTTTTCTTGCGATCGCCCCTCTCCTTCCCAAGAGCTTTGAGTACAGGAAAATAAAACCGATTCTGCCTTTTATATTAGAAATGTGTATGCTGTTGGCACTCCTTTCCGTTGACAACTTGTTTTTCTTGCGATCGCCCCTCTCTTTCCCAAGAGCTTTGAGTTCAGGAAAATAGAACCGATTCTGCCTTTTATATTAGAAATGTGTATGCTGTTGGCACTTCCTTCCGTTGACAACTTGTTTTTCTTGCGATCGCCCCTCTCCTTCCCAAGAGCTTTGAGTATAGGAAAATAAGACCGATTCTGCCTTTTATATTAGAAATGTGTATGCTGTTGGCACTCCCTTCCGTTGACAACTTGTTTTTCTTGCGATCGCCCCTCTCCTTCCCAAGAGCTTTGAGTACAGGAAAATAAAACCGATTCTACCTTTTATATTACAAATGTGTATGCTGTTGGCACTCTCTTCCGTTGACAACTTGTTTTTCCTGCGATCGCCCCTCCCCTTCCCAAGAGCTTTGAGTACAGGAAAATAAAACCGATTCTGTCTTGTATATTAGAAATGTGTATGCTGCTGGCACTCCCTCCCGTTGACAACTTGTTTTTCTTGCGATCGCCCCTCTCCTTCCCAAGAGCTTTGAGTACAGGAAAATAAAACCGATTCTGCCTTTTATATTAGAAATGTGTATGCTGTTGGCACTCCCTTCCGTTGACAACTTGTTTTTCTTGCGATCGCCCCTCTCCTTCCCAAGAGCTTTGAGTACAGGATAATAAAACCGATTCTGCCTTTTACATTAGAAATATGTATGCTGTTGGCACTCCCTCCCGTTGACAACTTGTTTTTCTTGCGATCGCCCCTCTCCTTCCCAAGAGCTTTGAGTACAAGAAAATAAAACCGATTCTTCCTTTTCTATTAGAAATGTGTATGCTGTTGGCACTCCCTTCCGTTGACAACTTGTTTTTCTTGCGATCGCCCCTCTCCTTCCCAAGAGCTTTGAGTAAAGAAAAATAAAACCGATTCTGCCTTTTATATTAGAAATGTGTATGCTGTTGGCACTCCTTTCCATTGACAACTTGTTTTTCCTGCGATCGCCCCTCCCTTTCCCAAGAGCTTTGAGTACAGGAAAATAAAACCGATTCTGCCTTTTATATTAGAAATGTGTATGCTGTTGGCACTCCCTGCCGTTGACAACTTGTTTTTCTTGCGATCGCCCCTCTCCTTCCCAAGAGCTTTGAGTACAGGAAAATAAAACCAATTCTGCCTTTTATATTAGAAATGTGTATGCTGTTGGCACTCCCTTCCGTTGACAACTTGTTTTTCTTGCGATCGCCCCTCTCCTTCCCAAGAGCTTTGAGTACAGGAAAATAAAACCGATTCTGCCTTTTATATTACAAATGTGTATGCTGTTGGCACTCCCTTCCGTTGACAACTTGTTTTTCTTGCGATCGCCCCTCTCCTTCCCAAGAGCTTTGAGTACAGGAAAATAAAACCGATTCTGCCTTTTATATTAGAAATATGTATGCTGTTGGCACTCCCTTCCGTTGACAACTTGTTTTTCTTGCGATCGCCCCTCTCCTTCCCAAGAGCTTTGAGTACTTGAAAATGAAACCGATTCTGCCTTTTATATTAGAAATGTGTATGCTGTTGGCACTCCCTCCCGTTGACAACTTGTTTTTCTTGTGTTCGCCCCTCTCCTTCCCAAGAGCTTTGAGTACAGGAAAATAAAACCGATTCTGCCTTTTATATTAGAAATGTGTATGCTGTTGGCACTCCCGCCCGTTGACAACTTGTTTTTCTTGCGATCGCCCCTCTCCTTCCCAAGAGTTTTGAGTACAGAAAAATAAAGCCGATTCTGCTTTTTATATTAGAAATGTGTATGCTGTTGGCACTCCCTTCCGTTGACAACTTGTTTTTCTTGCGATAGCCCCTCTCCTTCCCAAGAGCTTTGAGTACAGGAAAATAAAACCGATTCTGCCTTTTATATTAGAGATGTGTAGGCTGTTGGCACTCCCTTCCGTTGACAACTTGTTTTTCTTGCGATTGCCCCTCTCCTTCCCAAGAGCTTTGAGTACAGGAAAATAAAACCGATTCTGTCTTTTATATTAGAAATGTGTATGCTGTTGGCACTCCCTCCCGTTGACAACTTGTTTTTCTTGCGATCGCCCCTCTCCTTCCCAAGAGCTTTGAGTACAGGAAAATAAAACCGATTCTGCCTTTTCTATTAGAAATGTATATGCTGTTGGCACTCCCTTCCGTTGACAACTTGTTTTTCTTGCGATCGCCCCTCTCCTTCTTAAGAGCTTTGAGTACAGGAAAATAAAACCGATTCTGCCTTTTATATTAGAAATGTGTATGCTGTTGGCACTCCCTTCCATTGACAACTTGTTTTTCTTGCGATCGCCCCTCTCCTTCCCAAGAGCTTTGAGTATAGGAAAATAAAACCGATTCTGCCTTTTATATGAGAAATGTGTATGCTGTTGGTACTCCCTTCCGTTGACAACTTGTTTTTCTTGCGATCGCCCCTCTCCTTCCCAAGAGCTTTGAGTACAGGAAAATAAAACCAATTCTGCCTTTTATATTAGAAATGTGTATGCTGTTGGCACTCCCTTCCGTTGACAACTTGTTTTTCTTGCGATCGCCCCTCTCCTTCCCAAGAGCTTTGAGTACAGGAAAATAAAACCGATTCTGCCTTTTATATTAGAAATGTGTATGCTGTTGGCACTCCCTTCCGTTGACAACTTGTTTTTCTTGCGATCGCCCCTCTCCTTCCCAAGAGCTTTGAGTACAGGAAAATAAAACCAATTCTGCCTTTTATATTAGAAATGTGTATGCTGTTGGCACTCCCTTCCGTTGACAACTTGTTTTTCTTGCGATCGCCCCTCTCCTTCCCAAGAGCTTTGAGTACAGGAAAATAAAACCTATTCTGCCTTTTATATTACCAATGTGTATGCTGTTGGCACTCCCTTCCGTTGACAACTTGTTTTTCTTGCGATCGCCCCTCTCTTTCCCAAGAGTTTTGAGTACAGGAAAATAAAACCGATTCTGCCTTTTATATTAGAAATGTGTATGCTGTTGGCACTCCTTTCCGTTGACAACTTGTTTTTCTTGCGATCGCCCCTCTCCTTCCCAAGAACTTTGAGTTCAGGAAAATAGAACCGATTCTGCCTTTTATATTAGAAATGTGTATGCTGTTGGCACTTCCTTCCGTTGACAACTTGTTTTTCTTGCGATGGCCCCTCTCCTTCCCAAGAGCTTTGAGTATAGGAAAATACAACCGATTCTGCCTTTTATATTAGAAATGTGTATGCTGTTGGCACTCCCTTCCGTTGACAACTTGTTTTTCTTGCGATCGCCCCTCTCCTTCCCAAGAGCTTTGAGTACAGGAAAATAAAACCGATTCTGCCTTTTATATTAGAAATGTGTATGCTGTTGGCACTTCCTTCCGTTGACAACTTGTTTTTCTTGCGATGGCCCCTCTCCTTCCCAAGAGCTTTGAGTATAGGAAAATACAACCGATTCTGCCTTTTATATTAGAAATGTGTATGCTGTTGGCACTCCCTTCCGTTGACAACTTGTTTTTCTTGCGATCGCTCCTCTCCTTCCCAAGAGCTTTGAGTACAGGAAAATAAAACCGATTCTTCCTTTTATACATATATATATATATATATATATATATATATATATATATATATATATATATATATATATATATATATATATATCAAGAAATCAATAAATACATTAATGTATTATACATATCTGTATACAATTCTACAATAATTTTGTAATAAATTTAATTGAATGAACAATTTAAAAAAAAGCTTATTAACAAGTTCTATGTAATAATTTTATAAGATAATATTTTACAATTTTTCTTACCTTTGTATAGAAATATACACTGTTTCGTAAAGGTTTATATGTCACATTCAACGGTCCACCACATGTTCAAATACTTTTTTAAAGTTAAAATCTGCGTGAGCTTTCACTAAAACGCTTTTAAAGGCAAAATTTTTTTGCAATAGTGCTTTTACAAATGTACAAACACTATAATATTTTTTCTTTCTAGTATGTCAAAACGTTATTTCAAATTAACTCCAAAACATACTACTCCGAAATGACAGGTGTTACCAGAATGCCGGCTCCGAACCGGATGCTGCCAAGAGCGGAGGACATCCGCGCCTTGCAACATAGCAACCCGCTGACTAGTTGTACCCGCGCTATTTGAATACCGTCGGATAGATTCTGTGGGTAGTTTTCAGAAGTCTATCAATCTTACAGGGATGTTTTTCGTGAAACCGAAAAATTTCTCAATAAACTACAAGTATTAAATAATGTCTTCTGTAGATTTCAGCCCTCAATATTTATAAACCGCGACGTTGCGAATTTTTTTTTAAAAAAGGTAAATTTTATCGTTAAACAATTTTTTTTTCAGAGATCGGAAATGATATATCTAAATCTAATAGACGTATTAAAATAATCGTAAGTACACTGACAAAAAAGTTATTGCAATTTTTCGAGTGCAAAAAATGTTTTTCGCAATTTTCTCGACGGAAAATTAAAAAAAAAATTTTCAAAATATATCTTACAAATATACGTCATATCAAATAAATTGCTGTCAACCTGGTTGCTGTATCTTTATTAGAAAGGATAATAATTAACATCGAATTTTCAACTTTGAGCTCGATTTTCTCGGAAACTATTCAACTCAGAAATTTTAGATTAAACACACTTTTTTGTGTCAAAAATATCTATCATTTTCTAGAATTCTGAAGCGATAGTTAATTAATAAATATCATTTAATTATAAATAAAAAAAAAATGGAATTTTCCGAGAAAAAAATTATATTTCAATACCGAGTGGCGTCACCTATAACTTTAATTATATCAATCGATAAGTTTTTTAATCGTCTACAACTTTTGTTTGAAACATTTTTTCATACAACCCTTATTTTTCACGATAAACTGGAAACACTGAAAAAAGTGTCCATTTTTTGACCGCCATTTTGTAAGCCATGGACCGTATGAATTTCCATCGTACTATGTTTTTAGTGATGCCAAAATATACTCTTTTCAGCAATAAAATCGCTAGTTACATTTTTTCCCTACAAAAGTTTAATTTCCATAGATTATAAGTTAGAAATTAATAACTTTCCAGTGGGGAATTAAGCGTCAACTTTTTTGCCCCATTTAATTCCGATGGGACATTTTTTCAGAAAATTATATTAAATATTTTTTTTTGTTTCACACTGTTTTTCTCTTTAATTTAATTATTTTAAAATATCCTGTTTTTTAATTTTTAAATATATATGTAGGAAATTCCTTAGATATGGATAATTCCGACTTAATGGTTTCTTTAAATTATACCCACGAAGACGTTTTGTTATTCATTACTAGGCGGTATACCTGGTAAAAATCATCATATTTAAATGTCTAAACGAGAGTTTATTACATACAGCAGTGGTTTTTTATGATTTTTAATAACCTATTGTTAAGTAAACGCGGAGTATATTGTATTGTTGTGGTCTGATTTAATATGAATCAAAATATGTTAGAATAACAGCACACAGATTAGATCACAAAACATTCTGCATAGTCTAAAGAATAACGAATAGGACTGTCAATCTTAATATTTTATAACATCTTTCAACTTACGCTTGAAAAACAACTTTATTTAGCACGCGACATTCGTTTTTATTTATTTTTTAGTAACAAATTCTTAGAAATATTATGAAGGTGAAATAGATCTGGGCAGTATTTGAGTAGTTTTAAACCTTTTTTATGCTTGTCAGCATTTTTTAAGGGGCGTTATATAGTATAACTCATCATACTAGATAGATATTCACGTCCAAATTCACTAGTATGGTCTAACGCTAGAACCATTCTAAATTGACAGTAGAGTGTTTAAACTGACAAGTTCAACAATAAGTTAAGCAGGTTTTAAACCCTAAAAATACAATCATAAAAATCATTTTCTTGCATTACTGAACCGTCAAAAGTGAAGAATTTTATTTATTTTCTCGATACAATTATTTTTCTTACATATTTTAAAGCTTTATCGCCAGGTTTTTTCCTTAATAACCCTATTGTCACGGTTAAAAATTTATCTTAAATTTACTATGGTTAATTTGGTTCGTTTTACCTTCTTTTTGCTAATATTCACGTTTTGGGCAGCACTACATCATTGTTATTAAGCATTTCTCATTTCTCCTTCGTATAACAGCCTAATATTCGTTGCATTTTTTGAGTCCTATTGCTTTTCGAGCCATTCCAAATTTCACTCACTTGCAGAGTTTCTTCCCAATTTAATTATTTTCTTTCAGTGATTTGCCTATAAGAAATACAGGCCTAATTAAAATCCTTTCATAACTTGCATTTTTAGGTCGGCAACTCTACGTCACTGCTTTAGGTTGTTTATATTTAAATAGAATGTTGTTATTAGCCCTTTTATAAGATATCATTTTTTTTTGTGCTGATTATTTCAGATTAAATTGTTACATTTATCTATTTTAGTTACAGTTTTCCGAATTTTTATTTGTAGTATTTTCAAGGATTTGTTTACCTTTTGTTGGGGTTTATGTGACCTTTTCAGTTGACGTTTAGGCAAATTTGCATTCTTTTAGGCCGTTGCATTTTGAGAGGAAATTTGGGCGAGTAACTAATACCCTGTTGCTAATGGCTGAGGGAAAATTCTTATTTCCTATTTTAGGGATCAACAATGACGTTCTGTTTCATTTTAAGTCGGAAATGTCGACGACTTATTAGTTAGCAATGCTGTTTAAGCCCACTATTTTGAGCTGGCATTTCTTTTGTCGAATTGCTACTTGTTTAAGGTTCCTTTTGTCTCGCGTCCTATGTTGAGGGAAAAAGAAGTTCATACAGCGCAGGTTTCGGGCTTCCTATAAAATGGCGAGAATTTAACTGTCAATCCTACTTTTTCCTGTGAAGTTTTCCATTGTTGAGTCGAGAAATTTCCATCCCGATTTATTGCCGCCAGCCTGCGGGTTTTGATGGAAAATTTCATTTTGTCTAGCATTGTGGTGATTTGTGGATTTAGTATTTTTTTGGCTACCTATCGAGATACGCCCTGGTAACAGGGATTTTGTCGGCCCCTTGGCATTATTACCAGGAATCAGTCTGACCCCAAAAAATCGGGGTCCACTCTCTGGGCATAAGAACAGTCCAGATCCATCCTCTGAGCAAAAGAAGACCAGATCTACCCTCTGGATATAAGAACAGTCCAGATCTACCCTCTGGGCATAAGAACAGTCCAGATCTACCCTCTGGGCGTAAGAACAGCCCAAATCCACCCTCTGGGCATAAGAATAGTCCAGATCCACCCTCTGGGCTAGTCCTATTATCCTGTCGTCAGGAAGCCTTCTGATATGTCCTGCTCACTGGAGTCTTCTGGCCTTTATTTCTTTTACTACATCTGTATCTGGGAATAGTTCTTCTAGTTCCTTGTTAGTTCTTATTCTGTATTGTCCTGTCGTTTCATCTATCGTTGGTCCCGAGATTTTCCTCAAGATTTTTCTTTCAAAGACTCGTAGTCTCTCTTCGTTCGCTACCGTTAGCGTCCATGTTTCGCAACCATATATAACTATCGATCTTATAACTATTTTGTATAGGTCCATCTTTGTTCGTCTTGTGAGGTGTTTCAATTTCATCAGATCTTGCAGTGCTTACAGGCATCTACTTCCTGCTTGTATTCTGTTGTTTATTTCCTGTGATCCGTTGTTATCTTCGCATATTGTTGTTCCTAGGTATTTAAATTCTTTGACTCTTTCAAAGTTATATTCATCGATGGTGATGTTTTGACCTATTCTGTCTCTGTTTCGGCCATTCCGACTCATGAACATGTATTTAGTTTTGTCTTCGTTGATTTGAAGTCCCATCTTCTTTGCTTCCCTTTCGAACCGTATTAGAGTTTCTTTCATTTTTATTCTACTACTACCAATTATATCGACATCATCTGCAAATGCCAACAGTAGATTTGGTCCATCTTGATGGAATATAGATGTCGGTGCTTCAATTTTCGAATTTCTGATTATATATTCCACCGCTATGTTAAAAAGTTGTGGTGAGAGTGCATCTCCCTGCTTAAGACCGTTGTTTATTTCAAACATTTCAGAATAGTACTACATAACATCTCATCAGTCGTATTTTTAGTTCAAGATTTTAATTTCGGCAGCAAAAAAACCTCTTCATGTGTAAATGTCCATCTGGTCTGTTCAATTCTTAGTCGTACTTCTTGGGAGCTGTCATTGTTCTCATTTCATTCATAAATTAGTTGTAGTGCAAGTAACCATTGATGCTGTGCCTAAACTTATAATGCAAGATCGTCATGTCACATATCATGAGATTGGAGCATTTCTTGACATTAGTAACATCAACGTTACTTGAACATTTGGCCTCATCATTTGACGATTGTTTAAAAAAAAAGGCTCGTCCAATTAAAAAAATACGATCACGGTGCTTCTAAAACATTTGGAAAATTGGGCCAGGTGATGAGTCTACGTACAAACTTGAAAGGAAACAGTTGTCTAAACTTCGAAGTAAATGGTTTAAATGCATGTAAAAGTATACTAATCAACGTGGAGAATATTTTGGAAAACAGTAAAACAATTTTTAATGATGCCCTCGTATTAATTCAGTACTAGTTTTATTTTTCCTTTTTAGCGCTCTTTTAAAGGAGCTTCATTTTTCTCTTACATAATTTATTACTCTTATATATTACACATAAAATATTTCCCAAGATAACAGTAAAAAAATTTATCTTACCCAAGGGATTAATTAATTTTTTTAATATTAAAATTTTTCGTAGAGTATAAGATTTAATTTCCGAGTTATAACTTGAATTAAAACTTTAAATTTCCGGATCCTGTACAACTGGGCCAAATATTAATCATACCTTTTCACCGTTTAAACTTAACTGTCAGACCTAACTTATACAAACCAGTCCTAAAGGTAAACGTATTGGTCTTTTAAAGAGAATTAGGTTACGAATGATAAATAATGTGTATCGCTTTTGATAATATCACCCTCCTATAATAGCTTATTTATTACGTATTCAAACTGACTGAAACTTGGGTCGATTACAGATGCTCAAAACCGCATACAATGGATTTTAATTTTCACCAAAGGCGTACTGCTGTAAAATATGAACAAAGAATTTTAAAAATAAATAGCTTTTATTAAACGATTAAATAAATAAGTGATTCAATTAACTTCCTCCACGGAAAAGGTGGAGCGATAATTTAAGTCCAGAATGAGGAAAATCGAAGAAGGAACAGGTCAGGGACCTATTATAGAAGGTAGAAGAAGAAGAAGAATTAACTTCCTTATGACAACTGAGCACAGTAAAAGGAATTTTGCATGATTTAATATATTGTATATTGTTGCTTTAATTTTGTATATTATATATATATATATATATATATATATATATATATATATATATATATATATGTTTATGTGGCTTTCACGGATTCCCCCGTGTGAGATGCAATAGCAGTGGATATATCCACATTATGCCGTTGTAGTGCTGAAATCACATTCAGCAAACGTACAACTATATGCAGCTCCGTAAATGAATGAAGTATATACGCCATCCGGCGGGAGGGCGGCGAAGCCGCGTTCAGTATTTGCATGCTTCCTTCCGATCTGTCCTTTGTACAGCCAGGTGCATGTCGGTACCCTGATGAGTCTAGTAGAGACGAAACATGTACCTCTGCCGTATCACTGTGGCGGGGAGGGTAAGTTTTGACTTTCTTCTCGGTATGGGGATACAGGTAGGCCATCATCTCGATGGTGGTGGAATAGGATAAATTGCGTTTTGTAACAATTTATTCTAACTGTGCAACCTCTAACACAGAAAGGATATGATGGAGAGAAGTTTGCATTTACTGTTTCGCATTTTACTTCATATATACATATATATATATATATATATATATATATATATATATATATATATTGTTGTGATATAGGAAGCTACGTTACCGGCTTTACGCCCCCTGGCTTCCGGCTCCTCATTTAGCACCCGTGCCTGAGGAAGCAGCTTTCCTATACACTTGAAAAATTTTTGGAGTGTTTCGTCCCGGTGCCAGTCGTAGGACTCGTCGGTGGGATTCCGACTGACACCTTTCCAGACACTCGTAGTAATATATATTTTTTAGATCTTATATTTGAAGTGAAATGTCCTCGGAGAAAGGCGGTGAGAAACGTCTTTCTACGACAATATATATATATATATATATATATATATATATATATATATATATATATATATATATATTATATCATTTTTTCTTTATTTTGTTTTTTCTTGGGTTTAGGTTCTTTATTTAACAAAGAAATTCAAACAATTGAGATTTCGCCCTTTATTTAATTTTAAAAGACAAACGAACACTTTCAAACACTATTTAAATTTTTAAAAAATATTTAATTTTACCAGTAGACACCTTGACATTTTGTTTATTAATTAATATGGAAATTCAACCTTTATATCGTCTATTTAGGTACTGAGGATACATGGAATGCGGGTGTGTTTTATTTTTTATATTTTACAATGCACAAAAAAACGCATACATTTAATTTTATGTTTAAGAGGATATTCAATTTTTGTTGTTTATTAACAGGATCGAATACCTTATATTTTTGTTTAAATTAGGCTGGTGTAGATGGGGCTCAAATTTCCTATGTCCGTTTTGTCGTTAACAATGTTTTTATCTTTTTTAATTTCTATCTTTTTCATTATTTGTAATTTCTGGTAATTCATATCTTTATTTTTAATTATGGTCCTGTTATAATCAAAAGTGTGTTTTTCGTCCTGTGTGTGTTTGTTTAACGCTGTTGAGGCGTTTTTCGTATATTTATGGCCATTTAATCTGTTCTTCAGCAATTGGCCCGTCATGCCTATATATTTTTTGGGACAATTTGTGCAAGGGATCGAATATATTACATTTGATTTTTTCATGAGAGAAGTTTTACTTTTTAAATTTGTGAACAATGTATTTAATTTATTATGTGACTTGTGGCATACGATAATATCGTGCTTTTTTAAAATGTATTTTATTTTTTCTGACAGCTCACTAGTGTAAGGTAATGCTATATATTTTTGCTGTTTATGTTCTATGTTTTTTGTTTTTACGTTATTATAAAACTTATATGTTCGTTTATCAATTATTTTGGTGATAGTCTTTTCGTTGAAATTATTATTTATTAGTGTCTTTTTTACTTTTTGCAGTATTTTTGGTCGGAATTCTGGAGATGTTAGGGAGATAGCACGATCAGACAGACCGATTATAACACTATTTTTTTGAGTTTTTGAATGATTAGAGAAACAGTTTAGATATCTACCTGACCAAGTTGGTTTGGTATACCATTCAGTTAAAATTTTGTTTTTTCTGCGTATAAGTGTCATATCTAGAAAATTTATTTTATTATTTGTTTCTGTTTCGGACGTGAACTGTAATTTTTCATTGAAACTTAAACTCTTGGAGAATTTCATTTATTTTATTTTGTGGTAAGGCTGCTATGCAATCATCGACAAAACGTTTGAAAAATAATATATTAAAATTTAATTTTTCTAAAACTTTTTCCTCTAAATATTCCATTACTAACTAAGCAATGGTAGATGAAATTCGTGATCCCATAGCACATCCATCGAGTTGTTTGTAAAAGGTATTTTCGTACTGAAAGTAATTTGTATTTAGAACGAGGTCAACAGCATCCATAAAATTATTTTTTAGTAACGATGTATGTTTTTTTAAAATTTCCTATTTTTCTGCTAAAATAGTGTGGACAAGTTGATTTGGTATGTTTGTATACAAAGATATAACATCTAGCGAAATGAGTTTGTAATTTTCAGGTAGGTTTATTGTATCAATAAATTTTTTAAAGGCGAATGAATCTTTAATAAAAAAATCGTTTTTGCCTGTAATATTTGAAATGCAATCTGATAAGAATTTTGATAAACTATAGAATGGCGATTGTATACAAGAAACAATAGGTCTTAGTGGTATATTTTGTTTATGTAATTTTGGTAGGCCGTATATTTTTGGTGGAATGGCATTGCGAATAGTTAGCCTTTTTGCATCTTTTTCAGTTAGTTCTTTTACATTGAGCAATTTTTTTATGAAGGTATTATTTTTCTTTTGATATAAGTTCGTTGGATCACTCTTAATATTTTTATATGTATTATTGTCCTTTAGTAAGTTGTTCATTTTTGTGTCGTAATCTGCCTTGTTCATAACTACTGTTTTATTGCTTTTATCAGGCCTTAGAACAATGATTTGAGGATTGTCTTTGATAATTTTTTTTGTTCGATTTAATTTCCTTTTTAAATTTTTTTGGAGGCTGTTACTAAACAAACACACACAGGACGAAAAACATACTTTTGATTATAACAGTACCAAAATTAAAAACAAAGATACGAATTACCAAAAATTACAGATAAAGGAAATGATTGAAATTAAAAAAAAAAAAACACTGTTAATGACAGAACAGATATGGGAAGTTTGAGACACATTTACACAAGCCTAATTTAAACAAAAATTGAATATCCTCTTAAACATAAAACTAAACGTATACTTTATTTGTTTTTTTGTGCATTGTAAAATATAAAAAATATAAAAAAAAATAAAACACATTCGCATTCCATGTATCCTCAGTTGTAAAGATTAAATTTTATTTAGTAATAGAATAGCAAAATGTCAAGGTGTGTACCAGTAAAATAAAATATTTTTAAAAATTTAAATACTGTTTTGAAATGTCTTGTTTGTTTTTTAAAATTGTAGATATGTGAGTGTTAATTATATAAAAATATTTTTAGGAAGAGAAAATTTTGAAAATGCCTTAAATAAAGGGCGAAACGTCAATTGTTTTGTATTTTTTATTAAATATAGAACCTAAACCCAAGAAAAGACAAAATAAAGAAAAAATGATATAATCAAGAATATATATATATATATATATATATATATATATATATATATATATATATATATATATATATATATATATATATATATATATATATATATATATTCAGTTGACATTACATGCCTTACTTACAGTAGCTTATAGTTTTAATTAAATCAATATAGCTGGGTCGTATTGATCAGATTAAAGGTTAATCGTCAATTTGGAATCTAAACAATAAACAACCAACTCCGTAATGGTATTTAATATTAATATCCATCCCACCTACCAGAATTTTCCAGCGAATGCGGCACACATTTTTGTTTCTTAACGACGCATCATGCTTCAAAATCCTGAGCATACTCAGCATTACATAGCTTCATAATTTCGCTTTTCATAAGAAAAAACCGCAATTTCGTTCCGTATTTAAGCCATTCACACAGCCGTTTTTGTATTCATTTTTCTTTATAAATGAAGACTTGATAATTTATGAGCAAGCTTCCAGCGGCCAAAAGAATTCTTATAAAATTCATAGCAGAATTCATCTGGGACAGAGAAAATAGGCTCAGCTCGGCTTTTACATAATGGAACGACGGCATTAAGGTATTAGTTCTAGAGGAGGCGGAAATTTGTTGAGCTTATAAATTTGTAAAGATTGATTGATGCATCATCTGCCATTGAATAAAAAATAATTTAAATCCTTTTTATTTAGTTTTTTTTTTAGATTTACAAAGCTGACCAATCAACACACTCAAATGCATTGTCTTTATTTTTGTTTATTTTTGCGACGTTTCGATTAGGTTGTGTCTCTAATCATTATCAAGTATAATTGAGTGTTTTGTCTTAAGGGTATGAGCTTATATAGGGACTGTGTCCATTGAAGCGTAAAGTTTCGCTTCACTGTACACACCTCAATGATTTGATGTTACAAAGTAGTGGTTGCCAAAGATTAGGTATCTCAACACTCGGTTTACTGAAGATCCCATGATTGTTTTAATGTAAGCTGCTTCTAAAAATTTTTTTTTTTTCATTTTGAGTTTCATATATATTGCCGCAGCTTCAGACCGTTTTATATGGTGTTGTTTATCTCAGGCGTGTTCTGCAATACCTAATCTCGAAATTTCCCCTTTTTGTGTATATTTATGTTTCTTAATTTTAACTTCTAGTGATCCTTTGGTTCTGCAATATACAATTCACCACACCCACATTACTCCAAGGAAATTAGATCAAAAAAGAGCCGTTTTGGTAACAAAAATGTAACATTTTTTTTTTGCTGGAGTGTGTTCATTTCGGCATCCTATAAAACATATTTCGATGGTAACTCTGAAAAAAATGGCAGACCAAAATGGTCAGGATTTTCGGTTTTTTGAGTTTACATCGAAAAGTAAAAGTTGTAGTGAAATATTGTAGAGAATTAAAAAACTTATCGTTTCATATAATATAAGTTATAGATGGCGCCACTAGTTTTCGAGATATATTTTTTTTGACACAATTTACGGTTTTTGTTTTTTTAAAAGACATTTATTGACAAATTACCGATTTAAAATTTAACATAATTGTCATAAGATACAATACTCAATTTTAATGGAAATTGTTTGTATTGTTTTATATTTTGAAGATCTATTAAAAAAAATTCAATCGTGGGCCGAGAAATTTTGCAAAAACCAATTTTTGCACCAAAAAAATTGCGATAACTTTTCACCGGATGAAGATAAATTTTTTAATGCGTGCATTGGATTTAGATGTATCATTTCCGATCCCAAAAAGAAAATTAATTTTGGATGAAAAAAACGTTTCTTTTTTTGCAAAAATCCATAATGGCGTGGCAAATGAATATTAAGGGCTCAGATTTGCAGAAGATGCTTTTTAATACTTGTACTGCACCTGTGAATTTTTTGGATCCAAGAAATACACTTCCATACGTTCTGTGAACCTCCGAAAATTGGATCGAATCTAATCGAAAATAGTTGCTGCAGGCCGCTGTCGGCGGATTGCCATAGTACAGGCGCATTATTCATTGGCGCTTCAAGGAAACTTATGCATCACAAATAATATTTATAATATTGATGTTGTTTTATTAATTTATATGATAGTAACAATTTGTTCAGTCATATTAATTATTAATTTGTTTATTAACAAAATTTTTACAAAAAAATATAGAAAAAATCATACAAATATTCAGTTATATATTACATATTCTACTGTTTTTTTCCTTTACATTATTATTATCTAACAGTTTATTAACAAAATTTTTACAAAAAATTATAGACAAAATCATACAAATATTCAGGTATATATTACATGTTATCCTGTTTTTTTCCTTTATATTATTATTACCTAATAGTTTATTAACGAAATTTTCTATAAGCAAATCGTATAAATATTTAATAATACATTAATAGTTTATTTACAAAACTATGCTCTTTAATTTTATAAGTTTGTATTAGGACAAATTAATATCATTGGACGCATTAGTGTATTTTTGGGGCGCTAGAAGCAGATGTATAATAATATAAAGGAAAAAAACAGTATAATATATAATTGAATATTTGTACGATTTTCTCTATAATTTTTTGTAAAAATTTTGTTAATAAACAAATTACTAATTAATCTGACTAAACATATTGTTACTATCATATAAATTATTAAAACAACATCAATATTATAAATATTACTTGTGATCCATACGTTTCCTTGACGCGCCAATGAATAATGCGCCTGAATTATGGCAACCCGCCGACAGCGGCCTGCAGCAGCTATTTTCGATTACATTCGGCCCAATTTTCGAAGGTCATAGATCGTAAGGAAGTGTATTCCTTGTATCCAAAAAATTCACAGGTAAAGTACAAGTATTAAAAAGCCTCTTCTGCAAATTTGAGCTCTTAATATTCATTTGCCACCCCATTATAAATTTTTGAAAAAAAAAACGTTTTTTCATGCAAAATTAATTTTTTTTTTGATATCAGAAATGATACATTTAAATCTAATGCACGCATTAAAAAAAATTATCTCCATCCTGTGAAAAGTTATCGCAATTTTTTTGGTGCAAAAATTGGTTTTTGCAAAATTTATCGGCTCACGATTGGAATTTTTTTTTTAAATAGATCTTCAAAATATAAAACAATACAAACAATCAAAAACATAGCTGTGGCTATGTAATTTGCTTTATATAATTGCTGCCCATTTGGTCTAAAAATACTGAATATTCATACTACAAGAAAATAAACCAAATGTTTGGCGATGTTTTGCTCCATTTACTAAAAAATAGTTGTCAAACTTGCATTGCATTTATTTTGGTTTGTATCTACAACGTTTCGATTAGGTTGTATTTATAATCCTTGTCAGGCCAACAATTAGATATACAACCTGCTCAAAGTGTTTTCAAAACGAACAAAAATAATGATAATGCAAGTTCAACAACTACTTTTAAGACAGTCTACAACTTTCGAACAAATGTTACTAGATATTACAGAATATTCAATCTGAAAATAAATATACAAGGGAAACTACAGAAAACCTTATACACAACAATTTACAGAAATTACTAAATATTTAAAAACGTTAATTCTACTACAGTTCTTCTTCTACTAGCATTGTATCTTAATTGGAAAACGGAAAATTGAGGTTGAATTTTCAACTTTGACATCGAATTTCTCGGAAAATAAAAAACTCACGGATTCCGGGTTTCTCATACTTTTTTAGAATGATAATACCTATATTTATGTTATATTTTAAATCGGTAATTTGTTAATAAATGTTTTTTTTTTAAACAAAAACCGTAAATTTTGTCGAAAAAAAAATATATCTCGATAACTAGTGGCTCCACCTATAACTTATGTTATATGAATCGATAGGTTTTTTAATTCTCTCTACAACTTTTGTTTGAACATTTTTCAATACAACTTTTACTTTTCGAGATAACCTCAAAATACCGAAAATCGTGACCATTTTTGGCCTGCCATTTTTTTTTTGCACAGGTCTGTCAGAGTTACCATCGAGATATGTTTTATAGGATGCCGAAATGAACACATTGGAGCAAAAAAATCAATGTTACATTTTTATTACTGACGAGAGTCTATAAAGTTGTAGTTTTTTAAATAGAACACCCTATATACGAATCGTAGTTTCGATTTAGCTTATAATTTTAAATCTTTTTTATTAAGGGTTTACTATAACAAAACTTTATAGTTTCTGAGACAATTAAGTTTAAAAAAAAAGTCACATTTTCAAGCATCAATTCAATCCTAAATAACGTTTTCAATTTTGTGACAAATATATTCAAATTTGGAATTTAGCAAGGCCAAGGACAAGTTAACATAATTTTTACCTTATATTTGCAATAAAAGCTACAGGGTGTTGAACACATCGGCTCAAATTTGAACAAGTTTAAATGAATAAATATCTTTTTTTTAAATGGTACACCCTGTATATTTTCATGTTATTTAATAGAGTAATAAAAACCCTAAAAGTTTTGTTCAATATATCCTATACCTATTTATAATAGTTTTTGAGATATTTCAATTTTTCTTATTTTCCATACTTTTTTACAGAAATAGTCTTCATTATCATAGTAGCCATGTAAAATAATAAAAAGAAACTACAGAAACAAACAGAATGTGGTTAAATATGATGAAATGCATTATTCGTTATATTACAACGGCAATAGTTTAATTAAACATAATGTGAAAAAATTAACACAACAATAACGACAAGGCAAATACATATTTACTTTTATACTAAATTGAAACAAAAAAATTACCTATTAAATACTGAGATTAATTATTTCTTTTTAATAAGTGTTCGAATAAACGACCCTCTTGTGCAATGCACAAATTTAGTCTTTTTTACAGATTTTCTCGGACCCTGGACAAAATTAGTGGCGTTATTGTTCTACAGGTATCCCTAATCCTGTTTCGCATATCTTCCACTGTTGTTGGTGGATTAACATACACCTTATTTTTAATATAACCCCATAGGAAGAAATCTAATGGGGTAATGTCGCAAGACCTTGGTGGCCACTCAATGAAACCCCCACGTCCAATCCATTTTTACGGATATCGTTGGTCCAAAAACGCACGAACTTCACGATGGTAATGCGGAGGCGCACCATCGTGCTGGAAACACATACTGTCGAGCTCATCCCTATCGAGACCTTGAAGCAGTTGGGGTAGTTCTTCTTGTAGAAAGTTCAGGTAACTATGGCCATTTAGTGGTTCATTAAAAAAGTGGGGTCCAATAATTCGATTATGATGAATACCACACCAAACATTTAATAACCAGTGGTTTTGATGTTGCACCTCTCTAATCCAAAATGGGTTTTCTGTGGCATAATAATGCATGTTGCGTCTATTTACGGCACCGTTACTTCTAAAAGTAGCTTCATCACTAAAGATTACCTTGCATAATAAATTTGGATTTAATTGAATCTCCGCATTTATTGTACGACAAAAGTTTACACGACTTTCAAAATCCTGTCCATGCAATTCTTGGTGTAATTCCATGTGATATGGATGATACCTATATTTCTTGGTAGTACGATTAGCGGTGGATTGTGATATTTCACATAATGCTGCTAACTGACGGCTACCAATATAAGGATTTTCCTGAACATTTAACAATACTTGTAGTTCTTTTTCTTCATTAGTTACTGGTTTGTTGACCACTTTACGTTTTGGATAATCAACAGTACCAGAAGAATCAAATCTTTGCATTAAGTTTTGAAAAGTATGGGTATTAGGCTGGCGTCGATCAGGATACTTTATTTTGTAAATTCTTTGAGCAAGAAGGCAATTTTTTTTGAGCCTCTCCTATTGTATAAATCATATCTATTAACTCATTCTTTGGAAAATTCATTTTACAATATAAGATGAATGCAAAAAAAACCAAACTATACTACATAAAAACCAAAAGAAGCGATTGCGGTTATAAATTTGACACACAGAAAAATGTTCTTTTACATTGTTTTTGCCATGGCTACAATGATAATGAAGACTATTTCTGTAAAAAGTATGGAAAATAAGAAAAACTGAAATATCTCAAAAAATATTATAAATAGGTATAGAATATATTGAACAAAACTTTTAGGGTTTTTATTACTCTATTAAATAACATGAAAATATACAGGGTGTACCATTTAAAAAAAAAGATATTTATTCATTTAAACTTGTTCAAATTTAAGCCGATGTGTTCAACACCCTGTAGCTTTTATTGCAAATATTAGGTAAAAATTATGTTAACTTGTCCTTGGTCTTGTTAAATTCCAAATTTGAATATATTTGTCACAAAATTGAAAACGTTATTTAGGATTGAATTGATGCTTGAAAATGTTACTTTTTTTCTTTAAACTTAATTATCTCAGAAACTATAAAGTTTTGTTATAGTAAACCCTTAATAAAAAAGATTTAAAATTATAAGCTAAATCGAAAATACTATTCGTATATAGGGTGTTCTATTTTGAAAAACTTTATGCTGTCCTAGTTTTTTGGCTCACCCTAAATATTTTTAAAATCTGCGTAAAAATAAACTGTATCAAACAATAAATATAGTTTCTTTGTTAATTTCACCGAAAAGGCACAAACCTACTTCATCCAATCGTTGACTCACCCTATACATGGAACTTTGTAAACACATTCTTTCTTATCGGTAGTTTTTGGTTTTGTTTTTGTTAAATGAGCTCTAAGTGTATTTCCTGATTTAAAGGCTACTTTTATATTAAAACTGCTGACAATTCGTCTTATTTTCTCCGAGGTTCCCTTGATGTATGGAATTGTGAAGAAGGAATGTGTTTCTTGCTGTCCAGTGGTCATTGTTCTAAAGTTATTTAAAACATTGTCAATTAATTTTAAAGGATAACCATTCTGTTGTAAATCGGATTTAATATTTGCTACCTCTTTTTCCAATGAATCGGCATTATTGCATATAGATATAGCGCGATTATAGAGGTTGCATATAATTCCCCGTTTTGTTACAATAGAATGATTAGAACTGTGATTAAGATATTGTGTAGTAGATGTTTGCGTTCTGTATACTGAAGTTTTAATAGTTTCGTTTGAACGATTCACCATGACATCTAGGAAGGGCAATTGATCATTTTCCATGGTAAACTTAATTGTAGATCGAATGGTGTTTAGATGTTTCAAGTTCTTTATCATTGCCCTTCCATACGATGAAGCTATCATCGACATATCTCAACCAGACTTTCGGTTTCATTGTTGCTCTTTCTATGGCATGAATTTCGAGCCATTCCATCTATATATTTGAGACGACTCTAGAGAGTGAAGACTTTACCGGAAACCCGTTCTAATCATTCTGTTGTAACAAAACGTGGATAACACCTTGATCACCTTTAGCGATACCTCCTAATCGAAACGTTGTACAGAGATAACGACAATGCGAGCACTATAATAATGATGATTTTTGTGTATATTGAAAACCAATTTACACATTTTTCGCGCCTCCTCTCTGTGTTATTTCTCATTGGCTGGTTTCTTCCAGCCAATCAAAATCTATTTTTGTATTTATTAATTCCGCTCATTAACAGCAACAACCGTGTTATTATTGCTCCGAGATAATTATTTATTCAATTTTCCTTTAATAAATGAAGTCGTTTTTTCCAATACTGATGAAAACTAAATAAACTGGACCAACAAAATAAAGAGAAAATACTTTCATTGGGTTTTCATTTTATTTTTCCCGTTCGTGGAAGATTATTTAACTGTCAATTTATTCTTGCGGGATTTCCATTTTCAATATTGGTTCTTCGAACATCCACTTTGAGAAAGTGATGTAATGATTTACTCAAACTTGGAAAGGTGAGCGTGTGTTTAAGAGTGACAGAATCAATAAACATTTCTTTTTATTTGAAGTTTTATTTCAGAGGAATTCAGTAATATAGGACGCTTTCTTTTTATTGAAAATTCTGACGAAACCAGTCATTCTTACAATGGTTGGGCGTCTTGCATGCGTTAATATGAATGATAGATATAAACAGGCTCGGATCCAAGGGGGGGGGGGGGCGGTCGCCCCATTTCCCAAGAGCTTTAAAGTTCAGGAAAATAGACCCGATTTTGCTTCTTATACTATAGTTTATTCAAGAACTAGAGAGAGTAATAAATCATTTTTTACCCTTTTTTTCTTCGCAAACTATCTGTGTTCTGTAGTCCGGTGTCTTTGGAAAAATCTGTTAGACACATATATTTTTTATAGGAATGGGTTAGAAATTTTAAAATCAAAAATGCCTGTCTATAATAATGGGTGGATAACAATAGATATTTGGAAATGTGAGGTGTTAAAAAGGATTTTAATCCTTGTCATAGCCGTCGGAGGAAGGTTTATTTAATCATTAACTATTTATGGCATAGAATATTATTTCGGTAATAAATTTCAAATAAAATGTTTCTATAATATTATTTTATTTCTTATGATTTCTTAATAATTCACATACATTACACAATATAGATAATTTTGACATATTTAACACAAATTACAACTGTATTTTTATTATTTTTAATTTTGGCATAGAGACCGTTTTAGGCACATTCAGACTAAAAGGTAGCCTTATAATTTAAATACTTACAAGATGTCAAAAATATAAGAAGTTAAACATATATAAAAAAAATAAATTCGTCCACATAATATTAAAATTTTTGTTTGGTTATCGGTCATTTTATTATTAATTAAAAATATTTTTAGGACATTTGGCGTTTCAGTTTATTTATTTCTTAAACCATCTGCAGAATTACAATTAAACACTAAAAAGGGATTCAAATGTAATTAATTTTTATATGTTACAGTTAAAATTAGACTTTTTTTATTTCTATTGAACTGACATCTTAATTTAATTTACTTTATTATATGGAAATCCGATAGCCCCAAAAATTAAATAAACATGTTAATTCTACACGCTTAAGAAAAAGACAAATACAATAATAAAATAATAAAAAAATTATGGCTAATTGGAATTAAATATATATAAAATTAAAGAATGGGACATACTAAAATAAAAATATATAAAAAATAAAAAAATATATAAACAACATTAAACAATAAAATACAACAAAAACGAAAATTTAAATAATAAATTGTGTTTACACTGGTAAAATTACGTATCTAATTCGTAATAATAGTCAGTGAAGCTATCTTCGCTCAAATTAATTATAATTAGTTCCTCTATCTCACTGATCATGAGATCGAGTTTCCACATTTTGTTTTATTCTTTTATTATATGGATTTTTCCAAATTTTCCGCAGTAACTTTATTCAAAAAATCTTTCAGAAGTTTAGCTAAATTACTAATTTTGTCAGTTGTGTTATTTCTAGCAACTCTACTTTTTTCTTGTGAGAGATATTTCCATCTCCAACGGACAGTTTCCGGACGATCTATAAGAACAGGTTTCCTATCTGGTTTTTCCCAGCAAAAATTATGTTCTCTGAGTAATTTTCAGAGCTCAGTTCATTTAATTTCAGGTAAATCCCAATCTTCATTGATTTTAATTAGAATTTTGTCGACGGTTGGAATCTGCTTCTCATAATAAAATGTATGTTCAACTCCTTTTATTGCAGTGTTCATCTCTTTTTCCAACGAGGTTTTTCGTCTGCATGGGATCGAATGTGGCTTGGGAGTACTAACAATTCCAGTCATTTTTTTCTCCTTCAATATTCGGTACATAGTAGATTTTCCATCTCCTGTCATGTTGGAACACATCTCAACAGAGCTTTTAACATTATTATCTAGATGTTGATATCTTAAGGCGTCATAAACATTGATCGTAATAAGTTTTTCGTTGAGGAAAAAATGCCCTGGTTTAACGATTTTGAAACAAATATAAAGGTGGAAGCCATACTTTTAGGTATCTCACTAATCTCAAATAATTTATAAAAACAAGCGCAAACAAGATAAATCACTAAGGACACACTGTAAGGTGTAGTTTGCTCACTGACATAAATTAAATTGAACTATAAGTAAATTTATAAATGCTTCTAATATTTAAATATAATTAAATATAATTAGATTTACGGCAGACCTCAGTTACCTGCGGCACTGGAGCAGGTGCGTTGGAGGTTTCGTTAACAGATTTATTACTCTCTCTAGTTCTTGAATAAAGTATAGGAATGTGTACCCTTGCGATCGCCCCCCCTCCCCCTCCCAAGAGCTTTGAGTTCAAGAAAATAGAATCGAATCTGCCTTTTATATAAGGAATGTGTATGCTGCTGGCACTCTCCACCCCGTTGACAACTTGTTTTTTTTTGTATCAGCCCCCCCCCCACAAGAGCTTTGAGTTTAGGAAAATAGATCCGATTCTGTCTCTTATACTAGGAATGTGTACGCTGCTGGCATCCCCATCCTGTCGGCAACTTGTTTTTTCTTGTGATCGTCCCCCCTCCAAGAGCTTCAAATTCAGAAAAATAGACCCGTCCCTGCCTTTTCCACTAGAAATGCTTTCGCTTGCCATACTGTACTTTTGTGATATCACCCCCCCCCTCCCCCAAAGAGAGAGGCTGGATCCGCCCCTGGATATAATTAGTTGTTTATATATATTATCTTTTCAAGCAGAGAAAACGAAATATTATATGCAAATAGTTTGTTTTTTGTAAATACAACTCTCTCTCTTCAAACGCGTTTCGACCACCTTATGGTCTCGTCAGCGGAACTGTATCAAACCGAAAGCAAAATTCGCAGGAAAAAACTACTATATAAAATATTAATTCCAAAGTACGTCGGTAGGATATTAAAAACTTGCCAGACTGAAAAATAAAAAATATCGCCCTTCAAACGACATCTATAAAATCACCGGAGTAATGCAAAATTTTAAAAAATCAAAATTTCTTTATTTCTTACTGAAAGTAACCAAAATCATTCATTTTTACCAGTTTGAAAATTATTTTTTTTTATTTTTGAATTTCTAAAAGTTCAAAAGTTTATCAACTTGTATCCGTCAATTTAAACCCCTTACTGCCAACTAGGACCAGTTTTAAAATTAAACTATGCTAATGAATTAAGGAGAAAAAATTTATTGTGGAAAAAGTCCCCGATACTAAAAAATCCTTTCAAATTACTGTATCCAATGCGAAGAAAACTTACTAGTTTTAGAGGATTAGAAGATAAATGTTTAACCCGTTGAACTTAATAATAAAACTAAGTTGTGCCAAAAAACCTTGAGACTTGACACAAAAAGAGTACATTACCCCGCCCCCTCTTCGTTCTGCCCTCGATATTCTTTAACTAATAAAAACTTATTCGTTTAAGGAATTGCGTACATATATTGTAAATTGCTATTCTGGCTTCACTCCTATTCAGACTAATCTAATTAAAAATAAGTTTTTAATACCTCAATACCCCACATACAAACCAAAATAAAAAAAAATAGAGTCGCTGAACATAATATGTAGTGTAGTGGTCTCGGTTAAAAATATATGGAAAGTCTGTGATTAATTTCTTATTTTATTTGGTGTTTTTCAACGAATGAACAATTTCAAAAAGTGTAACTTATTTCCAAGACAACAATAGTGATACTAAAAATAAAATTTATAAAAAAAATAATTGAAAATCAATGCGAATTGTCTTTTCTTCACCAAGAATGGACGTTGTCTCGTTTAGATTTCTTCAACTCTGTTTTTTAGATATTTTCGCGAATAAATCAGGTCAAATGATCCGTTAAAAAGTAATATTTGATCTATCACTTTACACACTCGGTCAAAATTATTCCTTCTAGGGATCCGCCCCGGCTTAGCACTGGTAGTGTTATGGTGCGACATGAGAACTATGTAATAATGTTTTGGTATGAGTGGGATGTGTAAATATGTAAAATAACTACGTCCTAAACTCTTAAAAGTTTCAGCTATTCACCTACTTTCCTTGTATACTATGGGCTGCACACAAAAGTTTTTCTTACCTTGTGAAAGCATTGTTACAATAGAAAGAAAATCTGCTGTTTTAGGTGGTTCTTTTCTTATAAAAAAAAAAGAATATTTTAAATTAGCCTCTCTAAACACTAGTGGCATTTCTGAAAAAAAAAAACAGTGATAATAAAAAAATGACCAATTTTTTCCATGTTTACAAATTCATCGAGTGTTCTCTATTGATGGCTGTTAAACAAATAATAAACAACGTAGCGTCTTCAATTTTAAAACTTGATCTTTCTAAGGTTGGCACTATCTAACACAGTCATTATATTTTAACAACTACCGCCATGTATGTGTCAGGCCGGTTAATTTTGGGATTGCCCTCTTAAAAGTAACAATAATTATATTTGAATTACACTACTGTCTTGCCCGGCGCATTCCCCAAATTTTCAGCAAGTTAAGTAGATAGAGGCATTGACAAATTTTCTTTGATAAAGGCTTATATTTCGTGAATAAGACTACCGAATAAAAAATATTTTATGATATAATTAATTGCATTTTTGAAGACATATTTAAATACGTACCCCAGTCGAATGGATAAAGGGAAAAACAAAAATTAAATTAGGGGACGTAACTTAACCATTATAATTTTTGTGGTATATATTGAATACTGCTATTATAACAAATATTTTTAGATTTTTAAAATTTACCCAAAGCGATTTTGACGATTCATAGTTTGCGAAGAAAACAACGTTATATATGTCTTATATTTGCTTCGCAAAAAATTTAGCCTTCTTTCCTTTTCGAACAGAAATTTTGAAGCAAACCACAACTAAACTTTTATAATATTCGTTTTAGTCCAGTCATTTGGTAGTTTTACCTGGAAAATTTTCCGGGAGTTTTGAAAATTGGTAATTTTATAGATTTTGATGTGCTCTTTTCGAATTTCGACTTTGCCACCTCGTATCTCCACCGCTCGCGCTGCCATATTGGAAAAATGGCGCCTAATAACAGTTTTTTTACAATATCTGCTTTCCGACGCATTTTACGATAAAAACGTTTATATACAAAATTAAACTAGAGAAAAATTCGTACAATTTATGTATTTACAATTTTTTTTTGTAAAACCAATAGTTTTTGGCGTACGAACGCCGCAAAGTACATTTCAATATGCGTTTTGGAAAAAAAACTCATTTCCACACCACCTTGAGGTAGAGTAAGCGGCGCGTTTTTTTTTTATCGTGGTGTCCCCTGTAGCCTTAATCTACATGTGATGCACACTTTCGAAATTTAGCGCAATCTCCATCGCTTTGCTGTTCCTGATGGACCAGGCGTTGCGAATTCGTCTTGGGCACCGATCGAGACGTCGCAGACCGAAATTTTATCCGCATCATCTGCGATGGATATAGCCACAATAAATCTGAAACGGATGGCATAACTACTTCCGAAGCCGCACGAACGCTACCGAGGTTTTGAATCTTTATTGTTTTTAAGCTCGTATCATTTTTTTTTCACAAATGTTTTTAATTCAATGGTACCTAAACTACCAACGACTGTTGCAAACGGCATTTGCTTTAATCGTGGAGTAATTTGATCAGGAGCGATAGCAGTTGTAAGTGTTACACAATGGATACCGCCCATGGCATGGAAAGTGTTATTACCATCTAATGTCTGCGTATTGAAATCAGCGTTGTCAAAAACAAATTGAGAAAATGCGTTATCATCGATATTCAACGGGGCGCGCATAATAGATGAAACTTCGAACAACATTGCTTCGGTGTATGAAGAGCAAAATCCAAGAGATGATAATACATCTATTAATCGCCGAGATCCATACTTATGAAATAAAAATGCAGCTAGTCCGATCTGTAATGATGATATAAAAGATTTCGGCCTTGCTGCTGCAATTATAGAATGGGCGAGAGCAATGCTTTTTTTCTTCCACTTTTCAAAAGACGCTCGTCTGTTTCTTAAAATCACTCCATCTAGGAAAACGCGTAAAGTTTCAGGTATATCTGACTCAGAGTCTTGAAAAAAATTATCTGATGGAGGATAATGTTTTGTCTCATAGACCGTAAAGCGAATATCCTCTATAACAATTTCTGCCGCTGTTTTTACAATACGCCGACGTTCTTCTGCATTGTCATCAGGCTTCCGTTAATAGCTTAAACCCTGTATTTCGGAAACAAACCACCGGAGCCTTATTGGCAGTGCTCAAGATAAGAATAAATGAACTGCATCGTAGTATCGATCTCATTTGCATACGGACCTTTTTTTTTATATTTTCAGCTGGTGGTGCTTGATACAATTTTTTCATGCAGGAATTGTGGTACTGTGCATGTGTTAATTTTGTATATAAATGTTTTTGTCGTAAAATCGTCGGAAAGGAGATATTGTAAAAAAACTGTTATTAGGCGCCATTTTTCCAATGTGGCGGCGCGAGTGGCGGAGATACGAGGTGGTAAAGTCGAAATTCGGAAAGAGCACATCGAAATCTATAAAATTACCAATTTCCAAAACTCCCGGAAAACTTTCCAGGTAACCCCCTTTTTTTGACCAAATGACTGGACTTGTTAGATACTTTCAGGACATATCAGGATCTTTATTTTGCCAGAACACAAAATAAAAATCTTTTACTCGTTTTGTTTAAAACAAGTTAGTTCAGGTTACGGAACAAAAAGGCTTTTTTATCCAGTCTTACTTTGAATTTATTTTAGTTATTAATTTTGTACAAATCTTAATATTGAATAGGTAAACGTGTGTGTAAACATAAAATTACAGTAAAACAAAAATTACCGAAACAGAAATTTTTCAAAATAAAGGTATCATCGTTTTTAAATTTAAGACACAGGTTAAAGTTAAAAATATATTGACCACCAAATACAAGTATAACAATCATTTCAAAAATGGATTTTCGTCGTGCGCGTTTTATCCCATAATGGCGACCTCTTCTATACTTCATTAATAGGTTTTCCCTCTATCTGATTCACCACATGATTCAGATTCTGACGGCATGCTGAACTTGCTATTCTAACAAAGTTTCGATTAACTCTAATAGAAAAACTCGCTCGTGAAATTTCACAAATGCGTATTATATTATGTGTTTCTATGGAGTACAAATGAGGCGCTTTTATTTTTACTGAATACAAAGTGTACGAGGGATACCAGAAAAATTCTCTTTCTCAATAAAGTTGACTAAAAATGTGGTTGTCGGATTTGCATTGTCTTTATTTTTATTATTTTTTTTTACGACGTTTCGATCAAGTTGTATCTCTCATCGTTATCAAGTATAAACTGAATGTTTTGTCTTAAGGCTACCCTAGCTTATATAGGGAATGTGTCCATTGAGGCGCAAAGTTTCGCTTTACTGTACACACCTCAGTGATTTGATGTTACAGAGTAGTGGTTGCCAAAGATTAGGTATCTCAATACTGGATGTATTGAAGAATCCAATATTATTTTTAATGTAAACTGTTTCTATAAATTTTCTTTTTTTCATGTTGAGTTCCATATACATTGCCGCAGCTTCAAATCCTTTTATATGGTGTTGTTTATCCTAGGCGTGTTCTGCAATACCTGATCTCGACGTTTCCCCTTTTTATGTAGGAGTTTTATGTTCTTTAATCCTAACTTCTAGTGATCGTTTGGTTTCTCCAATATACATTTCACCACACTCACATGAAACTTTGCAACCACATTCTTGCTTATCGGTAGTTTTTGGTTTTGTTTTTATTAAATGAGCTCTAAATGTATTTCTATTTTTTTTTTATTTTATTTTATTTATTTAAACCCATTTCACAGTTACAAAAAACCAATTAAAAAATGGGTACAACAGAAAAAAAAATTAAATAATTACAATTACAAAACAAACAAAAAAAAAAGAAGAAAAAACAAGCATACACAAATTACCAGAAATAAAACTACAAAATATTACATACTTAATCATTTTTTATCTGTGCCAATCCGCAGCTAAATATGTCGAATTTATTTTAATTTTCGTTGTAGACTCTTCACATCCTATATAAAGGAGAGTAGTTACACACATTTGTACGAGGTGTAGGACAATAGAATGTGGCAGATTGGCGAGCTGAAGTCCTAGGTACAAGAAAACTTATTTTTTCCAGTATGTCACTACATTTCACTCTGTTATGCAAAAGTTTATAAAGAAATTTCGAGGTCTGTGACGATACGTTCATGTTCTAGAGAACAAAAAGAACGCCGCTGAAGTAAAATTTCATGCGGAAACCCTGTTTCAGGATAATGTCCTTCAATCCGAATGCTTAGGTATTTCAAGAAACACCACTGAACTCTCTCAAGGTCATTAATATGGTTTTGATAATAAGGAGACCATATTATGGAAGCATATTCCAATTTAGATCTTACAAAAGCATAATAAAGTAAAATGAGCCTACTTTGATTAGAGAATGTTTTTGAGTTTCTGATAATAAAGCCTAATGATTTAAAACACACCTGTATAAGATCATTTATATGAGGAATAAATGAAAGTGTGCTATCAAATGTCACACCCAGATTCCTAAAGCATTCCACTCGTGGAACTGATGTTCCATCAATTTTATAATCATACACCAGCACGTTTTTCTTTAATATGAAAGTCATGGCTTTGCATTTACCAACGTTTAGAGGCTGTCTATTTTCGCTACACCAATCGGTGACGGTATTTATTGCTATTTGTAGTCTTTGACAATCAGCATCGTTTTTTACAGAAGTAAAAATTTTAGCGTCATCCGCATAGAATAGCATTGTACCATCACCCACAATTCCATTAATAAATATATTAAATAATAAATGACCGAGTATTGACCCTTGAGGAACTCCCGAAGTCACACACAGGGGTTCCGAGGACTGACCACAGCATTCTACTATTTGCTGCCTATCGCAGAGATATGATTTAAAAAATAGAATTAATTTTTGTTAAAGTACAAAATAATTCAGTTTATCAAGCAAAATGCCGTGATCAAGCCTATCAAATGCCTTTGAAAAATCTGTGTATATTGTGTCTATTTGACCTCCTCTGTCCAAGACATCAGTCACAAATTGAGTAAAACAGAAAAGATTGAACGCTGTGAACCTATCCTTTATAAAACCATGTTGGGAACCACTAAATAGGTGTTTCAGCTTGAAAAATAGATGTTTATGCAGAAACATTTCAAAACATTTAGAAAAATTATTTATTATACAGACTGGTCTGTAGTTTTTTATATTTTGTTTGTCTCCTTTTTTAAACACCGGAGAAACTCTGGAAATTTTCCATTTATCAGGAAACTGTGAATTATTTAGGCAGAGATTAAAGATAATGGAAAGAGATTTTGCTAATATGCACGCACAGTCGCGCAGGAAAAATGATCTCATTTTATCCAGACCTACTGTTTCCTTTGGTTTAATTTCTTTTAAGCAAGATAGTACTTCATTTTTACTAACCTCACAAATTTGAATAGTTTGAGTGACAGGAATATCTTTATTAAAAGCATTGTTCGATGAAATATACGAAGATTTACGAAAGTCAGTAAATGCATTTGCAATATGTGCATGGTTTCTATAAGTTTTTTCCCCACAAATCATATTTTCAGGTAATTCTTATTTAGGGCAGTGTATATTTGAGTATAA
Organism: Diaprepes abbreviatus; assembly: GCA_034092305.1. Taxonomy (NCBI): domain Eukaryota; kingdom Metazoa; phylum Arthropoda; class Insecta; order Coleoptera; family Curculionidae; genus Diaprepes; species Diaprepes abbreviatus. The sequence goes on along the minus strand of JASJET010000018.1, from coordinate 319,094 downwards.
AACAAATTACAAGCCTCATTAGCATCATTATTCCGATACAAAAAATCCCACCTAAAATCACACATATACTCATATAGGCTCATAAAATCTGCTTTTTTAAAATTATAGTATACATTATTAATTCTTTGTTTAGTAAATTTTTTTTCATGGGCCACTGTGCATGAGAGCAATAAAGCAGGATGGTGCAACACTTCAGGTAATAGGTCTATGTGCGTATTTCCTGATTTAAAGGCTGTTTTTATGTTATAACTACTGGCAATTCGTCTTATTTTCTCCCAGAGCCCCAATTCTGTAAGCATATTTTTTGACATTCCCTTTCCTTATCTCTTTTAGTGACATACTTACGTGTTACTACAGACTGAACAAAGATGAAAGATCCTTATTATGACATTCTCTTTCCCTTTACGTTTATAGAATCGCAGCCCAGGTTCCCTTAATGTACGGAATTGTGAAGAAGGAATGTGTTTCTTGCTGTCCAGTGTTCGTTGTTCTAAAGTTATTTATAACATCGTCAATTAGTTTTAAAAGATAATCATTCTATTGTAAATCGGATTTAATGTGTGCTACCTCTTTTTCCAATCTATTGGAATTATTGCATATAGATATAGCGCGATTATGTTGAGTATAATTCCTCTTTTTGTTACAATAGAATGATTAGAACTATGGTTAAGATATTGTCCAGTATGTGTTGACTTTTTGTATACTTAATAGTTCGTTTGAACGGTTCGCCATGACATCTAGGAAGCGCAATGGCTCATATACCTCTTTTTACCATTCAAAAATTTGAAAAAGGACCTCATTGAATGTCGTCACTACTTGAAACAGCATATTAATGCCTATTTTGAAGGCCAGCAGGAATAATTCTTTTTTGATGGAATAAAATCGATGCAGGGCAGATGGCGCAAAAAGTTTATCGGCTTTTGTTTCACTGCTAGAGAGGAAACTTTTCTAGTACCCGTTGTAATAGTGTGGCTTCCTCACTGAACAATGCGTTACATTTTTTTGCTAAAAAAAATACCGCGGAAATTCATAGTACGTGCCCAGTCCATCTATGTATAATTAAAAAATTCCCATTCACAAAAACTACTATGTAATATTAATTGAGCAAGCCTGACCTTAAATATTTTAAATTCCCTTTTCTAAAGCTTCCAAATGTTAATTTTTTTAATCATTATCAATTACGATTCGGTATGGACGGAACTGTTAAAAAAGCCAGAACTTCCAAAGTGCTAAAATAAACAAATTATGTTTGTTTTACGGATAAAAAATGTTTACAATGCGGGTGCTAATAATTCGGTAACCGTTTATGATCGTATTGAGTGTCGAAATTTTAAATTATGTTGATGTAACGTCAAGTATTGATGCTTTTATTACTCCGCCCACTTTTCGAGAGACTGGTTTTAAAAGAAAAGTGAATGAACCGATGTTTAAAAATGAACAAGCTTAAAAAAAGATTTGATAAAACGATTTGGCCGTTTATATGTATGGATAAGATTAATCAGCCTGCCAGTCTGGATAGTCATGTGCCTGTTATTATAGTAAGAATATTTTACATTAATTTTTCTTGGTGTATTAATTAGGACTATCTATTAAGTTTATCCGTGCTTAATTATTTCCAATCTTTCAAAGGTCTTTTAAAAATGCGTAATTGGTATTTTTATATTAAATTGATTGATAATTATTTTAAAGAAAAATTCCAGATTTTTAAAGAAGTTTATAAAGCCACAAATTTCTAAAAAAAATCATATATGATTTGAAATTTTTGGGATATGTAAACACCCTACTTTTTATTGTATATTTGTTGATTGATGTATATATATATATATATATATATATATATATATATATATATATATATATATATATATGTATGCAATAATCAACCTTTTTAATTTTCTTGTAGCAGCTGTACAGATTATTTCATCTCACAGATGCAACAGCTTTGGCGGACAATTTCAAGTTGAAGGGCCCATTCTCGATCCGCTACATTAGAGTGGAAAAAATTGATAAAATTATAAAGAATACCGCAATTAAACAAATAGTATTGATATAATTAGAAAGAAATACTATAAGATTTAATTCTCTGTTGACAAAAAGTCTAAATAAGTGTTAATATTTCTTTGTTTTTTTTTGGCAAAAAGTGCTCTATTTCTTTAAATTAAGAGAGAAAATTAATTCTATTCTAGTATAACAAATTAGTTATTTTTCTTTTTCTTCTTGTGGTTCTGAAGGGCCCGAGGAACCATATAGAATTTTTTAGAAACGGTAAATGCATTAAGTATTCTTTACAAATATGGGTATTTTATTAGATAACCTCGTAGCCTATGTTTCTTATCATCCAGACAAAATATTTGTACATTAATTTGTAGTTAAACATATGTTAATCATTTTTTAACTAAGGGATTTTTAGGCAGTGGTAAAAGAGTCATATATCTCCAGCTTTCGACATGATCACGGCAAGCATATGAAGTTCCCCATGTCGTTTTTAAGCAAAAATGTTTTATATATATATGATAATTTCACGTACAAAACATAAAAATCGAATAAAGATGACACAACGAGGTATAAACGATAAGGGTAGGTTCAGTTCAATAAAAATTCTTATAGAAATTTGGTTTTAGGAGGGACACCTTTTTTTTGACAATTTTTTCCAGTGTAACAGCGGGTCGCCATGCAAGTAAAGTCATGAAATTAGATTTTAACGGGAATTTCTATTGTCGCATCTGTAAAATGAAATAATCTATTGTAGCTCTCAGATAAGTATTCCTGAAACAAGTCATGACGTTAACACGAGAGCACTAAAACTGCTTGAAATTGTACGACTAAAGGTGGGTCTACAGAAGAGCAATGTTTACAGTGACTACATACAGCATTTAGAGATGAGGTACCTTCCCCTGTGCTAAGTTAGAGAACATAAACAGAGGCCTTGTTCTGCAGTTGCTCATGAAAAAATTAACGCTGTTCCAAAAATGATAACGAATGTTTTCTTTTTATTATGTGACAAGTCGCCAGGAATATAAAGTATGACTACTTGAAGATTATTCTACACCTTTGACCATGAAAAATCAACAGATTAGGGAAATGCTTACGCGATATTTTTAAGAAACCCAGAATTGGCAATGAAACTACGCATCACTTTTGCCAAAAAAAACAGGTCTTCCAGTGTGTGACTTCTTTCTTTTTTTAATCAAAAGGAAATTCACATGATCGGCTTTTTTACTTAATAAAAAAGTTGACTTTGCCATAAATAAGTATTTGACCTTGATTTCAAAAAGGCGGTGGGGGATGTCTTTAGTATTAATACGGATACTTCGAATATATATGACGTTTTATGTCTCAAACACTTGCTATGCTTAACATTGCTCTGATTGATGATCGATTTTACAAGGATAAACTCAGACGTTCGGTTCTACCAAATTTTTTTCAAATGTGACATAACAAAATGCTAGAATGGTCCGATTCAATTTAAAAATGTGTCTCTGTAGATTAAATATGCGTAGAAAACATGCTGCTGAAAATAGTTTACAGCTTCTGAATTATAAAAAAAAGTTTGTTACTTTAGCAATATAGTGTCCATAATTTCTTAGCAAGAGGGAGAACATTGATGGAAAAAATTCCTGCCCAGTTGACGTACAAATGGCAGGAATATAAAAGCTGTGAATCATATTGTTTGATTCACGTACAACCTGTGTGTGTCAGACTTATAATAATTTGTAATTTTTTTTTCATTATATTTGTTATAGGTGGGTTTAAACATCATTAACACTTATTGTTGTTTTTACTTGCTAATTTGTAATACATACAAGCCAAAAACCTTTTTATCTACAGAAATAACCTGATTATTCCAACTAATATTTCCTGTAACTGATGGCTTTATTACGAATTTACATATATATGAATACATGAATAAAATATTAGGTAATTTTATGTTAAAGTTAATAAAATTTTTCTGCTGTATTATTTATAAAACTAGGAGAATTGAGAATTAATCCTCACCCAACATGATCTAACTAATAAGGGAATTAAATTGACAAAAAGTTAACTCAGTTTTCAACCTTAAAAAATTTGTTCCTTTTTATAGCATTTTCGTTAGACAAGTATTCCTCTTATTGAATCCAAGGCTTTATTTCTAGGTTTTTCAATATAAATATGTTTTTATAGATTATATATATATATATATATATATATATATATATATATATATATATATATATATATATATACCAAGAGAAAAATCAAGCAGATGTCCAAAACTGTATGGCTTACCAAAAATACACAAAACAAATGCACCACTCAGACCAATAGTGAGCGCCGTGGGATCTCCTACACAAAAATTGGAAAAATATCTAGCAAGTATCATGCAACCAAGAGTCGAACTGGCTGATTCCTTCGTGAAAAACTCCGAGCATCTGACTAAAATGATCAAAAACATTCACCTCGAAGAAAATGACATCTTAGCAAGCCTCGACATAAAATCGCTATATCCAAGCATACCACTGGATGAGACTTTGGACAAAATCGCCATGAACGAGGATTTTCCAGCCTACACAATTGAACTTGCAAAACACTGCCTAAAGAACCCATACTTCATGTTCAATAACCAAATATACAAACAAACAGATGGCGCACCTATGGGGTCCTTGCTTTCACCAGTCATAGCCAACCTTTTCATGATATATTTCGAACAAGAGGCACTGCAAAAGGCACCTTTAACACCGAAATTTTGGAAACGCTATGTTGATGATATTTTTATAATATGGCCACATGGAAAAGAACACCTGGACGATTTCCTCATATATCTGAACAATATCCACCACAGAAACCAATTCACGCTAGAAATCGAACAAGAAAAGAAACTTCCTTTTTTGGACCTGCTATTAACTAGGAAACTCAACAACACCTTGGGCTTCAGCGTATATCGGAAACCCACCCATACTGACCGATATCTCAATGCGGCGTCACATCATCATCCCTCTCAAAAGCAGGCAATAGTCAATACATTAGTATCAAGGTCTCTCCGCCTAACAGAACTTGACACAAAACAAGACGAAATAAGACACATTTCAACAGCTCTAGAACGGAATGGTTTCTCACAAGCAGATATAAAGAAAGCCATAAAAAGACAAGAGGAGACTACAACAAAGACCAAAGACCAAGATCAAACAAGGAACAAAGTCATAATACCATACATAAAAGGAATAACAGACAGAATCGGAAGAATCTTAAGAAAACACAACATACAGCCCATATTTAAACTACAAAAAACAATAGCCAACATCCTGAGAAATCCCAAAAACAAGACCAACCTTGAAAATCATGGCGTTTACAGCATTCCGTGTGCAGATTGTCATCAAACTTATATAGGACAAACAAATAGGCGCATATCAGCAAGAATCCAAGAACATAAAAATAGCCTCAAAAACAAACAGACAACCGGACATACCATCGACTTGGAAAAAACAAAAGAAATAACACCAGTACAGAACTACAAGGTACGCGTCATAAGAGAGGCCCTGGAAATCGAAAAAGCGGGACAGCTAAATAAACGAGACGATGCTATAAATTTTTCATCTACATGGAAAACATTAATAAAAAATCAAGAAAGAAAACAACAAAAATCAACTAGTACACGAGAGACCTGCATACAAGAACAAAATATATCGCACTCGGGAGAGGGGAGGAGCCTGCGAAGCCGCACATTCAATCAGGCATCGAGCCAGCTAAACAAAACTCGAAATTCTTCAGAGGACACCATCAGTTCTCAGCGAGTAACGAGACGAACCGCACTTCAAAATGCCAAATGAGATTTTGGCGAAACGTCGTGAAAACGATTTTTTGAACGAATGGTTTGAAACCCGGAATAACCAAACTATTCATTCTATCATCCGTAAAAATCTACGATATAATATATATATATATATATATATATATATATATATAATAGTACAAACTGGAGTTATCGAGGATGCTGTCCGTTTAAATTTGTGGGCCTTGGTATTCCTTTTTTGATTCTGTCAAGAATTTATTTATCTCTTCTTCAGGACATCTCTACAATTGTTAATTAAACAGTTAAAGTATTAACCTAACCTGTAATTATTAAGTAACTCACCAATGTGGTTTGAATATGAAACAAATAAATATTTGAAAAACAGGGGAAAAAACCCAACATTAGTATTTTTTAACTATATTTAGAGGCATATTCTAGAAAACTCGAAAACAGCCAAACATCCTACTTGATTATTCCACCATTTTATAGTGACACTTGTCATGTGTCAACGGAGAAGTGTCGTGTTGGTATAGTGGGGAAAAATACGGATTCGTAAATAGTGGCGTAGTCAAGCATGAAATTTTTATTTTTGCTAAAAAAATCTTTATCTGGAAGGGATCATCTAAAGTTCCAATCGCTGGCGCGTGAGATAATACGTACGTAAGCGGTCGTCAGTGGCATATTAAGCGTGACGAAAGGTATGAAAACGTGGCTCAACCGATGTAAAATGGCATATTAAGCGGGAAATTGTTTTAAACTTGATCATATTAAGTGGGTTTTACTATAATATAAAATTACTCGATTATTCTGTTATCTTAAAATTGCAAATCTAAAGGTGCTGTAATAAACCTGAGTTTTTCAATATTACTTTGAGCTTTTAGAGTGCTGTAATTAGTTTTCCATAAACTCTAGGCATCTGTTAATTTTGGGGCCCTTATTAATTGAATATACGGAATACGAGAAGGGTGGTAAAGCTTACTCTAATATAGGTGATTTTTGGGTCTATAACCTATTAGTTACCCTTGCCTAGTTGCGACTCCAAGCTTTCATGTCGCACAGTATGATGGGTTTATAGAATATTTTGTGTCGTGTGTTTTTATATCTATACTTTTTAATGCCCTATTGAACTAAAAATAACTGAACATAAAATCAATCCGTGGTGTTGAGTTGCGCAGATCAGTTTCACTTACCGACTAAATAAAAGCTCTCCAAATTTGGTTTTCAATAATATTAGGAGACCGCACCTAATTTGAGAAATTTTAATCACATCACAATTGACAGTCTAAGAGAGCATGATTTATCAAGCCACTCACTCTTAATCTAACCTAACCTCAAACACAGAATACACGTAAGAGACCGATTCCATTCAAATCATGCAGTGAAAATAGCCAAAAATAAAAATAAAATGCTTTCCCTGTAAAATATATTAGTCTAGAATCCAAAAAAGTTTACACGTATTTTGCCGTTTTGTGAATAAATCTTTTCCAAGGAAATTATCGAGATTTTAAAGTCGAGCTTGGAGCTTTTGCAATGAAAAAGAAAAGATAAAGTAATTTTTTATTCAAAATTGTATATTTTTATGACTAATCGACGTAAGACAGTTTTCTCTTTCTGATAAGGTCACATGGCACAAACTTTCAGAAAAAAATTTGAAAACCGAAAAGATATTTTTGTAATAAAGGGTGTTTTTTTTATAGAGGTATAGAACTTTTAAATGGAATAAAACAAAGATGAATTTTTTAAATTGACATGAAATTTACTTTATTCGAAAGATAACCTTCTGCCATTATAATTTAAATATGACTTCTGGCATATGACCGCCACGGCTGGCTAGGACGTAGTCTAATCTGGAGGTCCAATTTTCGATGACTTTTTCCAACATTTGTGGCCGTATATCGGCTATAACGCAGCGAATGTTGTCCTCCAAGTGATCAATCGTTTCGGGCTTATCGGCGTAGACTAGCGACTTCACATATCCCCACAGAAAATAGTCTAGCGGTGTTAAGTCGCACGATCTTGGAGGCCAATTCACGGATCCGAACTATGCGGTTACCAAACGTTTCCTTCAATAAATCAATTGTGACACGAGCTGTGTGACATGTTGCGCCGTCTTGTTGAAACCACAGCTCCTGCACATCATGGTTGTTCAATTGATGAACGAAAAAGTCAGTAATCATGGCTCTATAGCGGTCACCATTGACTGTAACGTTCTGACCAGCATCGTTTTTAAAGAAGTACGGACCAATGATTCCACCAGCCCATAAAGCACACCAAACAGTCAGTTTTTCTGGATGTAGCGATGTCTCAACATACACTTGAGGATTATCATCACTCCAAATACGGCAGTTTTGTTTATTGACGTATCCATTCAAACAAAAGTGAGCTTCATCGGTAAACAAAATTCGCTTATGAAAATCGGGATCAACGGCAATCTTGTTTTAGGCCTATTCACCGAATCTATGCCTTGCTAGGTGATCGTGTGGCTTCAATTCTTGCACGAGTTGGATTTTGTAAGCACGCAAACCAAGATCTTTCCGCAAAATCTTCCGTAAAGTGAATGGACACATATCCAATTCCTGTGCACGATGGCGGATAGACTGATTCGGGTCTTCCTCTACGCCACGCTCTACAGCAGCAATGACTTCTTCTGTACGCACTGTACGACTTCTCTGTGGATGCGTATTATCATTTAGAGTAAACGTGGTGCGGAAACGTTCCATAGTTAATCGAATTAATTGCTCTGATGGACGATTATGTTGACCGTAAAATGGACGTAGTGCGCGATACGTATTTCGAACAGAACCATGATTTTCAAAATAAATTTGTACAATTTGAAAGCGTTGTTCAGGCGTCAGTCTATTCATGTTGAAATGCCAAACCAAACTAAACATAAATCACTTGACAGCTGACAAAATGGCCGCCAGTTAAAAAAGTGTTGCCAACTTAAAGTTTTATACCTCTATAAAAAACATCCTTTACAAGTGTATCACTTAAATAATTTTATTAAATATTACACAACATAAAACATTGTAAAAGTATATATTTAAGTTTTCCCACAATCGTCGCATTAGAACAACCCAGTTGTCCCGCTTTCTTCAATATTACAGCAATAAATAAACGTGCCTTTTACAAAAGCCACAAACTAGTTTAAATAGCAAATTGCCTTAATTTCAAACGACAACCTGATTGATCACTCGTCCGACATATTTAAATATCTACTTAATTTTATGGCGAATAATTATTCCAATTAATTTAGCATGATGAACTTGATATTGAAAGTTGTGCAATGGTTAAACATAATCACCGCAGTACACGCAACATTAGCGAATGAAGGTGGATTTTTCGCCTACACCTGCAACAGGGTGCAGCACTGTTTTGTTTTTTAATAGAGTTAAAATTTTTGACTCATAGGTCATTGAATTTAACACGAATGTATTTTATTTTGAGAAAAAAATATTTTACCAACATTTTTAGGAAGAACAGTAAGAGAACGAACGAATTTCGTCTGCCACCATTTTACTTCGTTATGTTGGCAGGCGCGGATTCAAGTGGGGGCGATTGCCCCCCCCCCCCCCCCCCAAGAGTTTTGAGTTCGGGAAAATAGACCCGATTTTGCTTCTTATACTATAGTTTATTCAAGAACTAGAGAGAGTAATAAATAATTTTTTACCCTTTTTTTCTTCGCAAACTACCTGTGTTCTTTAGTCCGGTGTCTTTGGCAACATCTGTTAGACACATATATTTTCCATAGGAATGGGTTAGAAATTTTATAATCAAAAATATCGGTCTATAATAATGGAGTATTTTGGTTGAATAACAATAGATGTTTGGAAGTATGTCGTGTTAAAAAGGATTTTAATCCTTGTCATAGACGTCGGAAGGAGGTTTATTTTATAACTAAGTATTTATGGCATAGAATATTATTTCGGCAATAAACTTAAAATAAAAAGTTTTTATAATAATATCTTATTTCTTATGATTTCTTAATAATTCGCATACATTACAAAATATAGATAATTTTGACATAAAAATCGTTTTAGGCACATTCAGACTAAAACGTAGTCTTATTGTTTCAAAAAATTCTAAGTTATAATTTAAATACTTTCAAAATACCCATTGTCAAAAATACAAGTTAAACATATATAAAAAAATGAATTCGTCCACTTAATATTAAAATTTTTTTGGGGCTATCGGTCATTTTATTATTAATTAAAAACATTTTTAGAACATTTGCCGTTTCAGTTTATTTATTTCTTAAACCATCTGCAGAATTACAATTAAACACTAAAAAGAGATTCAAATGTAATTAATTTTTATATGTTACAGTTAAAATTAGACCTACTTATTTTTATTTCTATTGCACCGACATCTTAAGTTACTATCTGTGTTAATTCTACACGCTTAAGAAAAAGACACAAATATTATATTAAATAAATTAAATAAATATATATGTTCAGTTACTAAAAAAAACAGAACAGCAAAATGTCAAGGAGGAAAGAATTTTGAAAATGGCTTGAATAAAGGGCGAAACGTCAATCTTTTTTTTTTATTTATTAAATATAGTACCTAAACCCAAGAAAAGACAAAATAAAGAATATATATATATATATATATATATATATATATATATATATATATATATATATAAATAAAATTAAAGAGTGGGACACACTAAAATAAAAATATATAAAAAAATAATAAAATATATAAGCAACATTAAACAATAAAATACAACAAAAACAAATTTAAATAATAAATTGTGTTTACTCTTGTAAACATTACGTATCTAATTCGTAATCAGTTATTGAAGCTATCTTAGCTCAAATTAATTATAATTGGTTCCTCTGTCTCACCAATCATGAGATCGAGTTTCCACATTTTGTTTTATTCTTTTATTATATGCATTTTTCCCAATTTTCCACAGTGACTTTATTCAAAAAAATCTTTCAAAAGTTCAGTTAAATTACTAATTTTGTAAGTTGTGTTATTTCTAGCAACTCTACCTTTTATTTGAGACAGATATTTCCTTCTCCAATGGACAATTTCCGGACAATCTATAAAAACAGATTTCTTATCTGGTTTTTCCCAGCAAAAATTAAGTTTTCTAAGCAATTTCCAAAGCTCAGTTCTTTTAATTTCAGGTAAATCCCGATCTTCATTGATTTTAGTTAGAATTTTGTCGACGGTTGGGATCTGTTTCTCATAATAAAATGTATGTACAACTCCTTTTATTGTAGTTTTCATCTCTTCTTCCAACGAGGTTTTTCGTCTGCCTGTAATCAAATGTGGCTTGGGAGAACTAACAATTCCAGTCGTTTTTTTCTCCTTCAGTGTTCCGTACATAGTAGATTTTCCAACTCCTGTCATATTGGAACACATCTCAACAGAGCTTTTAACATTATTATCTAGATATTGATATCTTAAGACATCATAAACATTCATCGTAATAAGTTTTTTGTTGAGGAAAAAATGCCTGGGTTTAACGATTTTGGAATAAATATAGAGGTGAAAGCCATATCTGTTGGGTATCTTACTAATCTCAAATAATATATAAAAACAAGTGCAAGCAAGATAAATCAGTAAGCACACACTGTAAGATGTACTTTGCCCACTGACAGAAATTAAAATGAACTATCAGAAATTTTTTTGTTGCAGTAAATTTACAAAAGCTTATAATATTTTAATATAATTAGATTTACGACAGTCCTCAGTTATCTGCGGCGCTGTAGCAGGTACGTTGGAGGTTTCGGTAACAGTTTTATTACTCTCTCTAGTTCTTGAATAGAGTATAGGAATGTGTATGCTTGCTATCCCCTCCCCCCCTTCCCAAGAGTTCTGAGTTCAGGAAAATAGAACCGATTCTGCCTTTTATATTAGGAATATGTATGCTGTTGACACTCCCCCCCGTTGACAACTTGTTTTTCTTGCAATAGCCGCCCCCCAAGAAGTTTTAGTTCAGGAAAATAGACCCGATTTTGCCTCTTATACTAGGAATGTGTATGTTGCTGACATCCCCTCCCTCTCCAAACGTTTCAAATTCAGAAAAATAGACTGGACCCTGTTTTTCACACAAGAAATAGGAATATTTCCGGTGTCTCTCCCCCCTCCCCTCAGTCGACAACTTGCTTTTGCTTGCCATACTGTATACTGTACGTTTGTGACATCACCGCCCCGCCCCCCAAAGAGAGAGGCTGGATCCGCCCCTGTATGTTGGTATGATGATATTTTCATCATTTGTTATCTATAACATTTTATTGAATAAAATAAATGAACTTGTAGGACAAATTGTTTAATTATGTTACAATATATAGTTTAAAGCTCCAAATAAGATTTTTTTTACAATATTGTTACGGTTTTCTGTCCTTATATTCTGTCACTGAGTTTAAATAAAAAAAACAACGCTTTTCACCATTTACTCATTAGTTACTTGTTAACCCTTTCACTGTTAAATCACCACTATTAAAATCCAATTCTACCTATTTATACCTTAATAGAACATACTCAATTAAATGTTTAGAATCTCACTAGAAACATGACTTAAAATGATGACTAATCAATATAATATTTCTATAAGGACGCGGATGAATCCGCCTAGTCTTTTGTTACAATATTTCTATAAGGACGCCGCCGTATTCCCCTAGCCTTTCGTTTCAATATTTCTGTAAAGACCCGACCGTATTGAGATTGTTCTTCGTTACAATATTTATTTCTAATTCGGAAAAATTTACGAAAATTTTGGGAGAAAAGTAAAATTCAATTTGAAAAAGTTTCGATTGCTCTATCTGAAAATCTATGGCAAGCCGCTCCCGCAATTAAGTTAGCTCCTAGCAGTTCTTTAAAGATATTACTGTTGAGAAACATAGTGCAAGCGGAGAAATAGCGCAGACGAAGTCGCGACAGTGTATGCCAGTATAGTATACTGTATTATGTGACTAACGGTTTGTAATTATTTATGGTCAACCTAACCTCAAATATTAATAAAACAAGATTATTTTTATTGGTTCCTTTTATATTTATCGTGATGTAGATACGAGCATTTATAAAAGATTTATAGCACGATAACGAAGAGCCCTATAAAACAATCTTATAAAGGGTTTTGTCATCAAAACTAATAGATTTAATGTGTTGTAATAAAATCTCCAGTACAAGAATTGCTTTTATAAAACGGGGAAACATCAGTTTGTCGGTTAGATACGTACATATTTATAATCGTTGCTCTTTAACAACACAATCAAGGAAAGTTACGATTTAAAATCGGAAACTTTTTTAGTATCACTTTTTCCTTTTACTAATTATCCCTAAAAATATTCCAGAATGTATCTGGAAAATAAATTCGAGCCGTTATATGCAATTATTCGACTTAAAATCAATATTTAATAAACCGTGGGCAAATTAAAGCGTAATGATTCTCATTAAAACCATTTTATAGGCATGATGGCATGCGAAGATAAACAGGAACATTAAAGATGCTGCTATAAACAATAATTTTTTGACTTACTTTGTAAGTTTATTAGCTAGTGTTCGCTACTTGGAATAGTTCGAAATATTGTTTGTCAGTAAAATGTAAATTTTTTTAAGGCAAGTAATAGTTTATATTGTGAAAAATTTTCTTCCATCCTGAGTCTTCAGCCGTAAGATTGGTCTGACGTTGTAGCTAATCATCTTCGTTTGTCTTTCTCTAAATTTTCCTGTTGCTATGTCCTTTAGTATTTCTTCTTCTTCTAGGTAGAACCAAGTTCTGTTATCTATACAATGCCTCATCGATCCTCGTTTGAGGTCGAAATCCAGCTGTCTCTCCATCTTTTGGGGGGCCGTCCAGGCGGCCGTTTGGTGTTTGGTTTCTCTCTCATCACGGTTTTTGCTAATCTGTCATCGTCCATTCGTTCCACGTGATCTCTCCACTGCCTACGACGGTTTCGAACCCACTTCACAACATCCCCCACTCCGCTGTCCTTGCGTATTTTTGCGTTTCTTATTCTATCTCTTAAACTTGTTCCCGTGATCATTCTCAACGTTTTCATTTCTGTGGTTCTCATAATTTGTTTTGTCTTTGTGGTTTCATTTCTTGTTTCTGCGCCGTAGGTCAGTATCGGTCTTACACAGACCTTGTAAATTCTTGCTTTGCTCTCAACCGTCATATGTTTATTGTTCCAGATTATGTCTCTTAGTTGGCCTGATATCATGGCCGCTTTGTTGGCCTGTGTGCGTACTTCTTTCGTTACTGCCCTGTTACTTGTTATATGTGCTCCTAGGTATTTAAACTTCCCAACCTGTTCGATATGTTTGTCATCAACCATTAGTTTGCATCTTACCGGTTTTTTTGCTATTACCATTGCTTTGGTTTTCTCCATAGATATCTTCATATTATACTGTTTGGCTGTTCGATTGAGATGGAAAATCATTATTTGTAAGTTGTCCTCGCTATCTGCTGTCAAGGCAACATCGGCTGCAAAGCATATAATCTGAACGGTGTTGTGTCCCATTGGGTACCCAATATTTGTGCTTTTTACCTCATCAATGATTTCGTCCATGATTACATTGAAAAGTGTTGGACTTAGGCTATCACCCTGTCTTATTCCTATGGAGAGAGGGATTTCCTCTGTTAGGGTTTTATTTGTTTTAATTACCATGGTGTTTTTGGAATTCAGTTCGTATATTGTGCGTATGATTGCTTCGTCTACTTGTTTTTTTTAGTATCTGTTGTAAATAATTTGATACTTATTCAGAGACATCAATATTCCTGATCTTATCTTTTCTTTGGTTCTATTTCAGTACTTCATTTGCATGTCTACCAAAACTACTTTTTATTATTCTTCTATAGCATCATATTTCGAATGTCCCTCTAGGATTTGTATGTGTTCTTTCCCCACTATCGATGATTGGTCTCCATAGAACAACGCCTCCGTAACAGACCTGGGACTATTCTGATTCTCACGTTGCGCTTCATCTTTTGTTATAGAAAAACTTATACATCAGAATTCTTCACCCTCCTCTCTGTTTACTTCTAGCTGCACGTTCAATTTTCTTTCATGGTTTGTCTTCTGGAATCTCTCATTATCTAAGTCTTCCATTATATACTTTCACTTCCTACTAGCTGCCTTCCATTCCTTCATTAAATATAGACAACACAATCTAAGAAATCTAAGTTTCAGTAAGAAATTTCTTACTGATGAAGTGTTCATCGTGACGTTATTGGTGCTTTGAGGTTAGAAAAAAATAATTCACCACTAACGTCGCAGAATTTGTTCGGAAAATTCATATATTTAGGTGACGTTGCATAATATGTGTAAATCATGTTATTCGCGAATCTATAATTATACTACAAACGAGAATAAAAAGAGTATCTATGTTTAACTCAAATTGAAGCATTTTTGTTTACTATTATATATGACATATATTATTTACGGTTTCTTCGACTACTCTCTTATTTTCTTCTTCTTCTTTCTCAGCCCATTGACGTCCACTCCTGGACATACGCCTCTCCGATGGTCCTCCACTGGGATCTGTCTCTCGCCTTCTGGAGCCAGTCTTTTCCAGCAAACTGTCTTATATCATCTACCCATCTGCGTTGTGGCCTGCTACGATTTCGGTTCGTTTCTCGCGGTCGCCATTGCAGTAATTTACTCGTCTACCTATCGGGCTGTTGTCTAGCTACGTGCTCCGCCCATTGCCACTTTAGTCGTGATATGCGTTCAATGACGTCAACTGCTTTGGTTCTTGATCTTATTACTTGATTTCGTATTTTATCCCGTAACGAGATTCCTAACATTTGTCTCTCCATGGAGCGTTGAGTGACTCGGAGCCTATTTGCGTTTTGTTTGGTTAGTGTTACCGTTTCCATGTTGTAAGTAGCAACAGGCAAGACACACATGTTATACACTTTCCGTTTAAGGTTGATTGGTGTGTTTCTATCTCTTAATACGTACTGCAACTTTCCAAAGGCAGCCCATGCCAGCCCTTTTCTCCTTGTTATTTCCGCCGTTTGATATTCTTTGCCCAGTTTCATGACGTGGCCTCAATAGATGTACTCTTGGACATTCTCTATGATTTCATTTTGAATCTCTATTTGTACATTTGCGTCAGGGCTCATTAACTTAGTTTTCCCCAAGTTCATCTTAAGTCCCACTTTTCTCGCCTCTTCATTGAAATCTTGAAGCATTTGTGTTAGCTCTTCTGGGTTGCTAGATATGACAACAACATCGTCAGCGAAACGAAACTGACTAAGATAAGAACCGTCGACTCTCAAACCTTTCTCGTCCCAATTTAGTTTTTTAAAGACATCTTCCAAAGCTAGCGTAAATAGTTTCGGAGAGATGACATCTCCCTGAAGCACACCTCTCATAACGTTTATTTTTTCGGTTTTTGTGTCTTCGTCGATTTTGACCTGTATAGTTGCGTTTTTATATATGTTCTGTATGATAGTGGTATACCTGGAGTCAATTCTAGCATTATTAAGTAATTTAAAGATCGCCCATGTTTCTATAGAGTCACTCTCTTATTTTACTACCTATATAATAATTTGATGTTTAGACCTTAAATCCTCTTATTTTTCTTTTTCTTTATGCAAAAGCGTACATAGAACTGGTTAAAGTTTATTTGGAATTGGGAAGACTCCTTGTAGTAATTTACTTCTTTAAGTAAAAACATTAACATTTTTCTAAAGACGATTTTTTTCCAGACGGATCCAAACACAGCATTCCTAAGGGCAGCCAGGGCAGGACAGCTGGATAAAATTCAAGAATATCTGGATTCTGGAACTGTTAGGGATATTAATACATCAAATACGGTAAGTATTCCTTCTTCATTTGAATAGCCAAACGAGTATTCTGATAAATCTAGCTTAATAATAGGTTTTGTTCAAGTTTGACTCATGATAAATTAAAAACAAAAAAAAATCTAATCAGATTTAGCTTTTCTGGGCTGCTATATATAAAGCATTCGAGTCAGTTGAACATAGGATAGTCATCAAATACCTAAAAAGCACACGCATAGATTAAACAGGTTGTCCCAAAGGTATAGTCAAAGTTTAGGACGATGATATTGGATGGAAATAAGGTCACAACTTCATATAACTTTTTGTCGTATGTTGCCCTCTATTTATTATCATCCTTTAAAGGCATAGATAAAATATTTATAGATCCGCAAAGTTTAATCCCAAAAACGGCAAATTTACGACAATAAAATGTAAACATCGTAGATCAGATGTCGGCATGCGTACTACAAAATGATCAGGTGACCATCGACAGAACCGAACTTCGAAAATCTATTTAGTTAGTGCAATTAGTTATAAATGGTGTCTAAATCAAGCAAGTTATCAAAGTTGCAACCATGGTGCAATCTGGTAAAAAAGTCGGTGTCATGTAACTTTCTTGTTCTGGGAGTCACATCATATGGGCACAAATAATATCTGAAGCAGAAGGGAATAATCCGGTCTGTGTCTACCGATGGGAGTTAGTTTAGTCATTTCTTATACTGTGAAAGTAAAATTGTCAAGAAAATGTATCTTACTGTTTCTCTAATCTATTTTTTCCGTCTGTGTGCGTTAACTTTCTTGTTGTAGGGTGAGAGTGAATAATTAACATTTTTAAGGTCCGGCAATTTATTATCTAATTATTAAAAAATAATGTCTTCTTTTCCTTGTCTTTTTTTTTTTAATTTTTGAAGAAAATATTGATACTTGTAACAGGTGATGAAAAGTGTATATCTTTTGACAATCCGAAGCGCAAAAAAATCATGAGTAGATCCATGCCAGCCTTCAACTTCACAGAGAAGAAGAGGGTTTTGATGTGTATTACGAACTGCTGAAACCTGGTTAAACAATTGCTGGCAATCGATATCGACAACAACTAATCAAATTGAACCGAGAATTACTAACCGAAACACCTATTAATTAAATATATTTACCACAAAGCAATATCACTGGTCA
The DNA here is from genome assembly GCA_034092305.1 of Diaprepes abbreviatus. Classification (NCBI taxonomy): domain Eukaryota; kingdom Metazoa; phylum Arthropoda; class Insecta; order Coleoptera; family Curculionidae; genus Diaprepes; species Diaprepes abbreviatus. The sequence goes on along the minus strand of JASJET010000018.1, from coordinate 301,401 downwards.
AATTAAACAAAAGGTACTATCCTTTAAGAGGTTAGTTTCGAGTATAGATTAAAAATATAGAAGATAGAACGTTCCCAATGCCGGCCATTCACATAATGCGAGAGTGGAAGAAAGAGTGAAAGCCGCATTCTCCTCTATCTTTAATTGGCAGTTCATAGAACCACTTGACACCAAACGCAAATAATACGCTATATCTGGTCCTATGCTTTTGGCTTTTGTAGATTTCCAGAAGGCATTCGACTCCGTCGAAATATGGGCAGTATTACAATCCTTAGAAAACGCAACAATCGATTCAAGATACATAAACATCATAAAGAACATATACGAAAATGCAACAATTCAAATAAAAATAGACGAGAAGACGAAAACGAACACCATAAAACTACAAAGGGGAGTGAGACAAGGGGACACTATCTCGCCAAAACTGTTCATTCTAGTCCTAGAGGACATTTTTAAGGAACTTAAATGGCGCATTAAACGTATAAACATCGACGGAATAAACTTGAACCATCTCAGATTTGCTGATAACATAATCTTAATAGCAAGTAATCTCCAAGAATTGAACGAAATGCTACAACAGCTAAATGACGTATCCGCATCTGTAGGCCTTAAAATGAACTACAACAAAACAAAAATAATGAGCCACGAACAGGCAAATATAACAATACAGAACCAGAGGATAGAAAACGTCGAATATTATGTATACTTGGGTCATGACATCAGACTAGGGAAATCAAACCAGGATGCTGAAATAAAAAGAAAAACACAGCTGACATGGGCCGCTTTCGGTAAACTTGCATACATACTGAAAAATAATTCAATTCCCATAAATCTAAAAAGAAAAGTATACGACACATGCATATTACCGGTGTGTTCGTATGGATTGGAGACCATGTCCCTCACCAAAAAGTCCGTTAAAAAATTAGAAACAGTCCAAAGAGCGATGGAAAGAAACATGCTTGAAATATCATTAAGAGACAGAATTAGAAACACCGAGATAAGACGCAGAACGAAAGTCAAAGACATCGTGAAGGAGGTTGCAAAGATGAAGTGGCGATGGGCTGGTCACATAGCCCGATATGAGAACAACAGATGGACACGAAGAATCCTGGAATGGAGACCGAGGGAGACAACAAGAAGCACGGGAAGACCTCAAAAAAGATGGGTAGACGACATAAGGACAGTGGCGGGCAAACAGTAGATGAGATTGGCGAAGAATAGAGAAAGATGGAAACAATTAAGAGAGACCTACATCCAGGAGTGAATGGACAGAGGTTGACAAAGGGAGGGAGGGGGAGGGTCCTATGCATCGTCCATTAGAAAAAGAGAACACGGCTTTCATTTTTTTCCTCTCTCGCGCTATGGGAATGACTGGCATTAGGCATGCTCAATCTATTATATTCTAAATCTATGGTTTCGACAGGTTTAGAGCGGACTATCGGGTTTTCCCAGGTACATTTTCAAGCTTACGTTACTTTTTCTTTTACTAATTCTTTACAGCTAAAAGTTAGTCAAAAATTTAAAGACACGTTACGTTCAATTTTATCTCCAATATATTTGCTTGTCATCTTTATTTGTCGAAATTAACATAAAAAAATCACTCAATATGATATGACATTTTTTCAACTGTCACAATAAAATCAGCCGAGATAAAATATTTATAATGATTGACGAAGTAGTTTTACTGCCTGCCTACGGTAAAATAGATTTTTCCTATAGGGTTTTTCCAAATATGTGCGAGAAATTTTGGGATGTTATTCTTCAGTTAATCATAAACATAAAAGTTTATATAAACATATGTCTGATAATGCTTCGTTTAAGGTACTGGGTGATACAAATAATTAAGTACAGTTTGGTACACGTAACTATTTTTACAGTTCCCACTAAACAAATTTATAATAGTTAAATAATATAACGTATTAAAATTTCCGTTTATATTGCCACTTATGTGGAAAGAAGGTGTTATTTATTCTCATCTCGTTTTGGGCGCACAGTTGTATGAGTTGTTCCCCGTTGTCATTTAGTGTTACCTCATTATATCTCTGCATTACTCCCGGAATGGGTTCGTTACCTATTCTTGAGTTGAAGTCTCCTAGCATAAAAACTTTTTCTCTATCGGGTATGGTACTTAGTAGATCTTGCAGTTTATTGAAGAATGTTTCTCTGACCTCTCTGGGTTTGCTGATATCTGGTGCGTAGACGCTTATGATGTTCATCTTTTCTGGTTGTAAGTTTAGGATGACGTGAATGAGTCTTTCATCGACGTACTGTATGTCTTCTATGTAGTGTTCGTATTTTTCGTGGATGAGCAGGCAGATAGAATAAGAAACGCAAAAATACGCGAAGACAGCGGAGTGGGGGATGTTGTGAAGTGGGTTCGAAACCGTCGTAGGCAGTGGAGAGATCACGTGGAACGAATGGACGATGACAGACTAGCAAAAACCGTGATGAGAGGGAAACCAAACTGCAAACGGCCGCCTGGACGGCCCCCTAAAAGATGGAGAGACAACTGGATTTGGACCTCAAACGAGGATCGATGAGGCATTGTATAGATAACAGAACTTGGTTCTACCTAGAAGAAGAAGAAGAAGAAGATTAAAATTTCCACTATATTACGTTAACCATAACAATTGTTTCGACACACAGGGTCTTCTTCAGATGCTAGATAACATCTAAACAAAGTAAAGACTACTCTAAATTTTACATTTAAAAAAACATTTACCTGTGTCATCCAAATTTACAAGTCTATAAAATTATGGAAAAACCAAAATTATTTTTATTAGTTCAGATTATTTTAATTGCATATTTAACCATTTAAATTCAATTGGTCATTTAATAAAATGTTTAGTTTTTTTATGTTTGTTGATTTCTAAGCATTCTAAGCATTCTAATAGATTTAATTTTAACGATCTAGTGTAAAATATCAAAAGTATCATTAAAATTACGTTGTTCATTGTTTAAATGTAAAGCATAGGGAGAATTGGTGTGTTTGTTTGAAGGTCATAGACAATGATGTTTCTTGCGAAGTAGTAGATATCTGTTGGACTTCCATTGTCTTTATTTTTGTTGAATATCACGACGTTTCGGCTAGTAGTTATCACTAGTCGTTTTCAAGTGAAACTAAATAAATACCTTAGCTACGTGACTATTTATACTAAAAATAAATGCAGTAGAGTGTGACTGAGATGGGTGTAGTCATGCCTGCTATGGCAAAATCTCATTTTTATGCTGCGTTTAGTTTTAGTTTACAATTACTAAGAAGTGGTTTCCACACTTCTCTTATATCTAAAGATGATTTACTAAAACAACTCGGGTTCTGATGTATAACCGCGGCTTCTTTGAATTTCCGTTTTCTCTAATGTTGTTCTCGGTGTAGTATTTTAGCTTCAGACCATTTTATGTGGTATCCATAAGTCCAGGCATGGTTAGCGGCACCAGATTTGTCTGTTTCTCCTCGAGATGTGCATTTTTGGTGTTCTTTGATCCTTACGTCAAGAGGTCTCTTTGTTTCGCCAATGTAGGAATTGCCACATTCACATGGTATCTGATATACACAGTTCTTCATGTCTCTTTGAGTTGTTGGTTTGACCCTAGTGAGCCGACTTCCCAGAAAGTTATTTGAATATAAAATCAACGTTGTCTTCAATTCAAATAACTCTCGGAGAAGTCGGCTCACTCAACCAACAACTCAAAGAGACATGAAGAACTGTATATATTAGATACCTTGTGAATGTGGCAATTCGTACATTGGCAAAACAAACAGACCTCTTGACGTAAGGATCAAAGAACACCAAAAATGCACATCTCGAGGAGAAACAGAAAAATCTGGTGCCGCCAACCATGTCTGGACTTATAGACACACCATAAAATGGTCTGAAGCTAAAATACTACACCGAGAACAACATTGGAGAAAACGGAAATTCAAAGAAGCCGCGGTTATACATTAGAACCCGAGTTGTTTTAGTAAACCATCTTTAGATATAAAAGAAGTGTGGAAACCATTTCTTAGTAATTGTAAACTAAAACTAAATACTGCATAAAAATGGGATTTTGCCATAGCAGGCATGACTGCACCTATCTAAGTCACACTCTACTGCATTTACTTTTAGTATAAATAGTCATGTAGCTAAGGGATTTATTTAGTTTCACTCGAAAACGTCTAGGGATAACTACTAACCGAAACGTCGTGATATTCAACAAAAATAAAGACAATGGAAGTCCAACAGATATCTACTACTTCGCGAGAATTGGTGTGCTTTAACTATTATATAATAGATTTCCGTCAAGTAACGGCTAACAATAAAATAAACAAATTTATTATTATGTGAAAAAACTTACAGAATAATTCTTTTTTCTGCGTCATGTAATTTTTCCTCCCGTTAAACTTTATTTTCGTGCTCTGCTGACTCAAGTTAACCACTCGTTTAATTTTCTCATTTTTTTTTGTCATACTTTTATGTCTCTCATGTTTTTCTCCAAAAACAATTTAATATAGTTTTTCCACAAAAAAATAAAATTGTATTCAGATGCATCTTCTCATAGGTTGAATATGACGGGTTATTATTGATAAAAAGATTTGGTAGTTGTTTTTTCACAAATACATTAACAATTCTTATATAATATAAATTTTATTTAATTTTTTGAAGAAACACAATTTACTTTGAGAGGAATAACATTTAAAATAGAGTAGTTTCTGGGAAAACTAACGAGAGATTTAATGGCGCCCCAAGGGGGTAAAATCTTACATGACTCGGAAAGAAGTATCACTCTGTAGATTATTTCGCAAAATAATAAGAGCAGTTGTTTTATTGAAAGTGCGAAAAATATTACGTATTTCCAATATGGCTTAAGTATCTTTAAAAATAAATAAGATAAATTTAAAAAACTGGAAAAAAATCAAATTTTAACATTTTAAAAACTAACCATTATCAGACATATGTTTTAGAAACCTTTATACTTAAAATTAGCCCGAGAATAAGATGTTAGAATTTTTCGCACTTATTTGGAAACACCCTGTATATTCTGATGTGATGCAACTATTATCCATTATGTTAAGAAGAATTAAAAACAAAAAAAAATTCTAGTTGACATAATGCTAAACTAGGACACGGTTGTCTTAATTATGCTTATGCTGGTTGCCAGGACAGTAAGCCAGTCCAGTGGGACAGGTCAGCAACGTTGTCAATCTTACCGTTTTAACGGTGGATCTACCGTTTTTCAATGAGAGTTATAAAACAGGTACGCTATGGGATCTAAACAATTTCATGCCTAAAGGCCCACGAATTTCCTTCAATTCACTAGGTGGCGCTACGATGCACACGTAAACCCGTTGTTATTTTATCCTTGTTTACCAATGAAAAAAAAGAACATTACTGTCTTTAAAAGTTAGACTGTCTACTGTCCTGTCTCGATTACTGGCTTGCAGTGTTGCCAACCCTACGGTTTAAGTAAGTCCGTTGATTTTCTATCCTTGTTTACCAATACACAATAAAAAAGAATCCAAACAAACAAATCTGACTTTCAAATATAGAACAGATTTTGTTTACAGAGAGGTTGGTATAAATTATACAATAAATATTTTCAGTTTTCCTTTTTTGCTCAAAAACAAAAAAAAACGAGAGTAGTGATAGTAATGTAAGCCAGCAAGTTAATTTAAAAAGTGAATAAAACCGATTTGTATTTATATTGATTGTCTTAAGCCTGGCGAAGTATATTGGCAACACTGCTGGCTTGAGACAGTTGCTGTCCTAATATGACCGTGCATACGAAGACAATACTGGCCTGGCCAGGCTACCGGCTTCGTGTGTAAGTGGCCTTACTTATTACAAAATAAATAAAATGAGCTCTACTTATTCCAACAAAAAATCCTTTTAGAATTTTTGTTCCTACAAAATACCTGATTTCGAGGTAAAAATAACGAATATTTGAAGACCACAATTTATTGATATTTCGAGTGAAACTTTATTTAAAAATTACATAAAAATAACAACAGTAGCCCGTTGGATTTTCCGCAAACACAACTTAACAATATAATATGTATTGTACGTTATCAATTGTAAAAATACCTAAAATAACGTTTCAGCGTAATTTTACTTAAAACCACCAAACTTTTGCGATAATTTGTTTTATTTCTTTTTTTTTTGTAGAATGGACTAAATGCTCTGCACTTAGCAGCGAAAGACGGACATGTTGAAATAGCGAGAGAACTTTTGAAGAGGGGCGCCGTTGTTGATGCAGCTACAAAAAAAGGAAACACTGCTTTGCACATAGCATCTCTCGGTAAGTAATTTCAATAATTCATTTTATTTAAAATAAATTTAATTTTTTTAAATATTTATTACCACTTATTTACGTAACGATTCCAACGGGTTTTATCTATAGTTTGTAACTGTTCCACGTCAAAGTTTATTTCTTGATATGTATAATATAAATTTTAATAATATTATAAGCAAAGCAAAACTGGCCAACTAGAAAATCTAAATTTCATTGCAACTAGATTCTGTTTAAAACTCAACATTTTTGAATTTGAAAGGGCAAGCCAACCTTCATTCATACATACGCAAACAACTCAACTATCATCGTCAGTTGAAGACAACAACGCGGTTCAACTACAAGCCAACATGTCGCTGCCCTTTATTGAAAATTTAACTCCTAGCCTTAAACAAGTTTTCCAAAATGAACTTCTATTAAAATTGCTTCTAAACAAATTAAAACAATCGCGTTCCTTTACTCGAAAACTAAAACACCGGTTTCACTGGAGGATAATTGGAACATTGTTTATTAGATTCCATGTCTTAATTGGACCAAGTGTACATAGGTCAAACCTCTAGAAACCTTTCAGGTAAAATTGGTTCCCATAAGAGCGATTGTAATAGAGGAGTGCTTTCTTTTAAATAAGAGTCATATGATGAATTTGGAGAGACCGAAAATGTTTGCAAAAGAAAACAAGTTTCACAAAAAAGTTTTCCTATCACATAAACAACCAGTCAATTTCTATGAACAAAAAACGGGACCTCAGTGTAATATACAGTTACTTGCTACAACAAGAGAGTAATGGAGATCGGCCCTTATAGTTCAATCTTTTCAGTCAGATACCATTTAGTCACTGTTTTTATTGTTATTCTTACGTTTATCCAACCGGGTGTGGAGTGTGCCTTTTTTATTGCTCAATTACATTACACCTTATGACAGTTATGACAATCATAATTCTCAATTTGTGTCTTTCATCTACATTCGATACAATAACATAATTTCTGTTGCTACCGTTACTTCCGCCCTCGGAATGGTTTCCAGGATTTGAGCAGTGTATACATTTTTATCTATTAAAATGAGCTTTTAGCGTCAACTGTCATTTGTCAATTTCATTAACTCTTAAATGGCGGTTCGACAACGTCCACGTGCTAGTCGTTAAGTTCTCAAGTAAAGTATTTTTTTGATTTTTAAAACATTTATTTTTATCATAATACGTAATCCTAGTCTAAAGTACAAAATGTCTGCTTCTGTTGAACCAAACCTAACTTTTTTATACACACTCACTTTGGTAGATTTTTCTTTATTTTTATTTTACGATAAATAGATTTCAGGAAAGGTATTATCTCTTTTTTAGAAGTCCTGATGAAGAGAATAAAATTTCTTGAAAGCTAGACTGACAAAAAGAGTTTTCTTTTCTGGCCAACCATCCTTTTGACTGCAGCCCCACAAAAGTGCCTTTTTCTTATTTATATATATATATATATATATATATATATATATATATATATATTGATGTAAATTGCAACATGTTGTGAAAGCTGTTAAACGCTTGGAGGATTTCGTCTGTTTTATTAGAGGGAACAGCCATTAAACAGTCATCCACATATCTTTTAAAGAATATTATATTGAATTTACGATCTTCGATAACTCTTCTAAATATTTCATAACTAACTGAGCAGTGGTGGAGGAGATTGGTGATCTCATAGAACAGCCATTTATTTCTTTGTAAAATGTATTATTATATTGAAAGTAATTTGTGTTTAAGGCAAGGCCCACAGCTTCCATGAAATGATTTTTAGATAAGGTCGTGTATTGTTTTAGAATTTCCTATTTTTCAAATAAAAAAGTTTTTTGTACCAAAATGAAAAGTAAAACTCGTAAAATGAATAACTCAAATGTTGTATAATCAATTCCTTGCACTAATTGTACCAAAAAGTATTTAGGAATGATCACATAGTTACTTAAAAATAGATTTAATTGGCACAAATTTACTACGGCTGCATTAAATAAACATGTACGAGAAACAGACCATTCCTTCAACTACAACAATACAACAATACTGGAACATGACCATAATTATAACAAATTGAGTGTAAAGGAGATGATGGGAATAAAAAAAGAAAAAACTGAGTTAATGGCAGAATTGATATAAGCAATCTAAGCCACATTTACACAAATCTGGACATACCCTCTTAAAAGTCAATAGATGGGAATATCCTCTTAGAACATTTATATGTTATCAATTTTAATATAAAAAAAGCAAAAACTCCATAAGTAATGATTTAAAAAATAATGTAATAAAAGAAGAATTGTTTTTCCAATACCACAATCCATACATTTCATCATTCAGTATTGAAATAGAAAAGGCAAGGTCACGGTGCGTACCTACACATTTTTATAAAAATTTAAATATTTTTAAAATCATATAATTTTTTAATTGTAAAATAATTTTTAAAAAAAAAATTTTAATTTGTCTTTTAACCTTTTAATTTTTTCTGTTAAATATATATATATATATATATATATATATATATATATATATATATATATATATATATATATATATAGAACTGATGAGTAACGAGACGAGCCGCACTTGAAACTGCCAAATTAGATTTTGGCGAAACGTCGTGAAAACGATTTTTTGAACGAGCGGATTGAAACCCGGAATAACCAAACCATTCATTCTACCATCCATGAAAACCTACGATTTAACTATCTATCTATATCTATATATATATATATATATATATATATATATATATATATATATATATATATATATATATATATATATATATATTGTATAAAGGAAATAAGGACATACAATTTTTATTCGTTAACATGACACATAGAACACCCAGGGTAAACACGGGAATGGAACTCGCCAGCCACCTATTCAAATCAAATGCCCACCGGGACCGATTTAGTTTCATTTTTGTGAACTCATACCGGAGACGATCGGCACTCTGACAGGCTGCCCCCTCCTTCTCCAATTATGACTATTTTACAAACTTTTTAATCCTTCATACTCTTTCAGTTAATCATCAGCAAGAATTCAATAACTAATGAAACGAATAAAAAACAGTTCAATTTAGTACAAATGGGTAAAACCAGTTGATAACAAAGTGGAGCAACATAATAATTTAACATAAATTATAAATTTAATCTATTTAAATGCCACTACAATTTGATCATAACCGTCGACTTTTTAGAAAGTGCCAAAACTCTTTAAAAAATAATTTTCCTTTTCATATACGAGTAGTTAATATTTATAATTGTGAGTCATCATTACAATTACGAACAGGTAAACAAAAAGCCGTGGAGGAAAGGTTTAGACTGAAAAAAAAACTGACAGGAAGTTATGCTCTGCTTCTTTTAGCAGTCAGTGAGTACTAAATTAACGTAGAAATAACAAATCTTACAAAAAACGAAGTAAACAATGAAAACGACTGGCTAATTTTAAAATAATTAGCTAACTTTTGCCTTTTAGTGTGTTACAGGATGATACAGGGTGGTTAAAGAGAATTACACAGCAAATACTTACTTTTTATGATTTTAATTTGTATTTGAAGCAAAATATTCATCATTTTTGTTACTTTGAATATTTTTCTTCACTATTATTGAAATTGTATGATTTAAAATGCATACAGTAATGCAACTATGTCGGTGAAACTACACAGAAACACGGGTCATGTCCGGCAAGGTGATACTTTATCGCCTAAACTGTTTACTGCATTACTAAAATACGCCTGTAAATAAATAACTGGGAAAAAAGAGGCCTGAATATAGACGACCAAAGATTAACAAATTTGACATTCGCGGACGACATAGTTTTGTTTTCCGATAATCTCAAGGAGATATGTACAATGTTACATGAACTTCAGCTAGTGTGCGCCAATGTGGGTCTTAAAATAAATATATAAAAAACAAAATTTATGACCAATCTGGTACCTAGTGGAAATATCAATATGGGAGACAACGAAGTGGAGCTTGGACACGAAATAAAAATCACAAGAGATAATCAAACATGCAAGCTACGGAGAAGAATAAATCTCGCATGGGCAGCCTACGGAAAACTTAAAGACATCTTTAAAAGCGATGTACCAATTTTTTTTAGAACGTAAAACATTTGACCAATGTGTGTTACCGGTTATGACCTACGGTGCCGAAACTTTGACATTGACAACTGCAACTTCTAAAACGCTACAAATAGCTCAGAGAAAGATGGAAAGGTCAATGCTCGGTATATCGCAGCGTGGCCGAGTTAGAAAGAAAGACCTGAGACGAAAGACAGGAGTTACCGACGTAATTTTCCGAATTGCCACACTCAAATGGAACTGGGCCGGACATGTCGCCCGAATCAGTGATGGAAGGTGGATGAAGAGATTACTCGAGTGGAGGCCGAGATTAGACAAAAAAAGTAGAGGAAGACCCCCTACTCGTTGGAGTGACGATCTCAAGAGAATTGCAACAAATCGCTCAAGATAGAGCACAGTGGACAAGAATGAGGAAGGCCTATGTCCAGCAGTGGACGCAAAGGGCTGGATGAAGAAGATGAAGACGATTTAAAATTAGACATTCTTGTATTTTGTAGCGCTTCGACCTACAATGTCTGTTCTGTATTATCGTAATCTAATATAAACCCGAGATGTTTAGATTTTTCACGAAATTTACTACTAAAATGCCATCTAGCTCAGATTATGTGCCAAGTTTTTTGGTAGGGATACAATCAACATACTGGCAAAGCCACTATGCAAGATTTGTAATATGTCACTTGAGACCTAGACATACCTAAAACAGTGGAATGTGGGGAAAGTGTGTCCGGTATTTAAAAAGGGAGGCGGAGGTGAGATTGCAAACTATAGGCCAGTTACTTTCAATTGGGGGTTCTCGAAGATTTTTGAAATATTGATATGTCAATACTTATTTAATAAAATTGAATCAAAAGTGTCTCTCTATCAGCATGACTTTTGAGGAGTCGGTCGACCACCACCAACATCGCATGTTTTATAAATTATGCAAGTAGGGCTTTGGATGAGAGAGGCCAGGTTGATGTGGTGTGTACCGACTTCTCAAAGGCCTTCGATAAAATTAATCATAACAGAATATTGCATAAATTGGAAGGTTTTGGGCTGACAGACAGCTTTTTGGGTTTTTTTCAATCATACCTCAATGGCCGAACCCAGTATGTTGAGTGTTATGGTTTTCGATCAAGCTTCCTCTGGAATTCCTCAAGGATCCTGCTGTTTCTTGTGTCTACCAATGACATTAGTGAGGTAATTGGAGTTGACCATCAGCTGTTTGCTGATGATTTTAAATTATATGTGTCAGTAAATTCAGTTGAGGAGTGCCTAAGTTTGCAGGATGCTCTTGATGCAGTACAATGATGGTGCACTTTAAATAAGTTGGCTCTAAATGTCTAATCCATGGAAAATATACTTTCGTCAGTAACAAAAATGTAACATTGGTTTTTTTGCTGGAATGGGTTCATTTTGACATCCTATAAAACATATCTCGATAGTAACTCTGAAAGACTGTGCAGAAAAAATGGCGGACCAAAAATGGTCACGATTTTCAGTTTTTTGAGTTTATCTGGAAAAGTAAAAGTTGCATCGAAAGATGTTTCAAACAAAAGTTGTAGAAAATTAAAAAAAACCTATCGATTTATATAATACAAGTTATAGGTGGCGCTACTAGTTATCGAGATATATTTTTTTTCGACAAAATTTTTGGTTTTTGTTTTTTTTAAAGACAGTTATTAACAAATTATCGATTTAAAATAACATAAATATAGGTATTATCATTCTCAAAAGTATGTCAAACCCGGAAATCTGTCAGTTATTTATTTTTCGAGAAATTCAATGTCAAAATTGATAATTCAACCTCAATTTTCTGCTTTCTTAATTAAGATACAATGCTCAATTTTCATAGAAATCGTTTGTTTTGTTTTATATTTTGAAGATCTATTAAAAAAAAAATTTTTTTCAATCGTGGGTCGAGAAATTTTGCAAAAACCAATTTTTGCACCAAAAAAATTACGATAACTTTTCACCGGATGGAGATAAAAAATTTTTAATGCGTGCATTGGATTTAATGTATCATTTCCGATCTCAAAAAAAAATTTAATTTTGGATGAAAAAAACATTTTTTTTTTTTCAAAAATTCATAATGGCGTGGCAAATGAATATTAAGGGCTCAAATTTGCAGAATATGCTTTTTAATACTTGTACTTTACCTGTGAATTTTTTGGATCCAAGAAATACACTTTCATACGATCTGTGAACCTTCGAAAATTGGGCTAAATCTAATCGAAAATAGCTGCTGCCCGCCGCTGTCAGCGGGTTGCCATAGTTCAGGCGCATTATTCATTGGCGCTTCAAGGAAACTTATGCATCACAAGTTATATTTATAATATTGATGTTGTTTTATTAATTTATATGATAGTAGCAATTTGTTTAGTCATATTAATTAGTAATTTGTTTATAAAATCACAGATTCCGGGTTTGACATACTTTTTTAGAATGATAATACCTATATTTATGTCAAATTTTAAATCGGTAATTTTTAACAAATGTCTTTTTTTTAAAAAAAAAAACAACAAAGACCGTAAATTTTGTCGAAAAAAAATATACCTCGATAACTACTGCTGCCACCTATAACTTGTATTATATGAATCGATAGGTTTTTTAATTTTCTACAACTTTTGTTCGAAACATTTTTCGATGCAACTTTTACTTTTCGAGATAAACTCAAAAAACTGAAAATCGTGACCATTTTTGGTCCGCCATTTTTTTTGCACAGGTCTTTCAGAGTTACCATCGAGATATGTTTTATAGGATGACAAAATGAACACATTCTAGCAAAAAAAAAACATTGTTACATTTTTGTTGCCAAAACAGCTCTTTTTTGATCTAATTTCCATGGAGTAGTCAGCAAGTGTTCAAATATGTCAATAATTCGGAAAAAAATACCTATATATACTTTCAATATAAAATAAATAATATAAATCTTGGTAGAGTAAATTGTACTGAAGACCTTGGTGTTAGTCCAATCATCACTACATAGTATAAAACAAAGTCGCTTTCTCTGTCCCTATGTCCCTTTGTATGCTTAAATCTTTAAAACTACGCACCGGATTTTGATGCGGTTTTTTTCAATAGATAGAGTGATTCAAGAGGAAGGTTTATATGTATAATAACATCCATTAAATAGTGGAGAAATACTGTTATTTTTGAGGTTTCTAATGTGATGTCGTTAATTATCATATTTTTTTCCGCTTACATTGCAAACGCAGGCTGAACCCTACGAGATTTATCAAAATAATGTACTAATTATTTGTACACATTGAAAAGGTCTACAGAAAACTCCGCGATGGTATATGTCTATCTCTCATGGATATCCCACAATAACATTTTTTTGTCATTTACTTTTTACGACAAATAATGGCAAATTTTGAAGCGATTTTAACCAATACAGCATTAATCCTTATCCAATTAAATAGCTTAAATACATTGTTGATTTAATATAGATCTATATGGTCCTTTACAGCACAAGATTTAAATGAATATTTTCGAAGATATTACAGATTTAAAATTGCGGGAAGTAGCGCTTGCGGCGGTACTGGCCGACCGGGGCGGCGGCAGCGTGCCTATAAATAGCGCGTCGGAGGCCGATGTAATAATTGTTGTAAAAATAAAATAAATAGTCACAGTTTTTCTGTAGTGTATTTAGTATCAGCATTGCACCCGTGCGAAGCCGGGGCGGGTCGCTAGTATTTCATAAAACCAGGCATTATAACTAGGAAAATGCTTACTTTTTGCGTACTTAGAAAGCGCGGATGTCATGGTAAATATTTCTTTTCTGGTACACTCCAACTGATTTAACTCAGCGCTCTTGGTCTCTGATTCATGTAATTGCCGCGTTCTAAATTTCCCCCACTTGTAGATCCTATTTAAGGGCCCTAAATGTCGTGTAATCTAATAAATAGGCCTTTAAGTATAAATAATTCTCTGTTTTCAAGAAAACAAGTTAAAAGTACCTTCTTAATTAAATTAAATATAAAACCTTATTTATTTTTAGAACTAGAGCTATAATAGCCGATGGTGTTTATTTATCCAACGTAAACTTTAACAGGTGTAGTTTTAAGACGGATATAATTACGTCTGTGTTAAAACTGATTAATTGATTTTTGTAATTTGGTTTAGCTCTTTAAAAACATATTTTATCGTTATTTTCAAATAGATTTTTCTTTGTCGACGTACTTGCAGCATTTATTTTTTCTTATAATTGGTATTTAAAATACTATTAGATACAAGACAGATAGAGAAAGCGTTTCATTGATAAATTGATTTTAAACCGCAACCATGATCGTTTGTATTTGTTAGGACGGTAAAATAAATAAGTTTAAGAAATGAGGAAAGTGATCGATCCATGACTCGAAAAAGGACCCTGCACCAACTAAATGGAAATTGAATCCTGGTCAAATTCGTTGAAAATTCAGTATGTTGTAGGTCTAGATGTCCTGATCAAAAGCTCTTATGGGCACAAAGTCCAAAAGTTAATAGTTTTCGAGATACAGCGGGATGAGTTGCGCCAGCACCAACCAAAAGGAAATTAGATCCCAGCCAAATTCGTTGAAAATTCAGTATGTTGTAGGCCTAGAGGTCCTGATCAAAAGTTCCTATGGGCACAAAGTCCAAAAGTTAATAGCTTTCGAAATACAGAGGGATGAGTTGCACCGGATCCACCGTTTACATAGGCAAGACATAAGGATCAATTTTCTCTATCTATCTCTTTTCTCTCTCTCCCTATCTTGTGAACTTGTTTGGCTAACGTAAGCGAATGTAAATGTACAATACATATTCTATATATACATATGTGTATATATATATATATATATATATATATATATATATATATATATATATATATATATATATATATGGGTGTGTATGTATGCAGCGTAAAACATTGCAAACTATTTAGCAAAGTATTGAAATTGCGTAATCATAAAAAATACTTCAGTCGATAGGTTTAGGATAATGAAGGAGATCACCAACTGTAATCTTGACTATGACCTTTAGATCAAGGGTCAAGGTCAAACATTGTCAAGATGTCATTTTTTTATGGAAAAACATTTTTTTAAGAATAGGTTTAAAAGATAAACACTTTTTTTTCTGAGATAATTTTCGATTTTCGTAATATTTGAAACGTATATGACCTTGAGATCAATGATCAAGGTGAGGCTTGTAGTTTGAATGATTTTTTGAAGGCAAAAATCCATTTTTAACCTCTTTTTTTGGTAATTTTACAAGCTCTTCGTGAAGTAGCAAAAAATACATCTCTTACTGTTGATGATAATAGCTTTACAGATGAAGAATTTGAATGTTTTTATCCCATATCCAAAGAACAATTCAGAGACAGGGGCGGATCCAGCCTCTTTCTTTGGGGGGGGGGGGTGATATCTATGGCAAGTGAAAGCAAGTTGTCCATTTCTAGTGTAAAAGGCAGAATCGGTTCTATTTTCCTGAACTCAAAGCTCTTGGGAAGGAAGGGGCGATCGCAAGCATACACATTCCTATACTCTATTCAAGAACTAGAGAGAGTAATAAAATTGTTACCGAAACCTCCAACGCACCTGCCTCAGTGCCGCAGGTAACTGAGGACTGCCGTAAATATAATTATTTTTAATTATATTTAAATATTATAAGTTTTTATAAATTTACTGCAACAATAAAATTTCTGATACTTCATTTTAATTTATGTCAGTGGGCAAAGAACACCTTACAGTGTGTGCTTAGTGATTTATCTTGCTTGCGTTTGTTTTTATATATTATTTGAGATTAGTAAGATACCCAAAAGATATGGCTTCCACCTCTATATTTATTCCAAAATCGTTAAACCCAGGCATTTTTTCCTCAACAAAAAACTTATTACGATGAATGTTTATGATGCCTTAAGATATCAATATCCAGATAATAATGTTAAAAGCTCTGTTGAGATGTGTTCCAATATGACAGGAGTTGGAAAATCTATGTACGGAACACTGAAGGAGAAAAAAACGACTGGAATTGTTAGTACTCCCAAGCCACCCACATTCGATCACAGGCAGACGAAAAACCTCGTTGGAAGAAGAGATGAAAACTACAATAAAAGGAGTTGTACATACATCTTATTATGAGAAGCAGATCCCAACCGTCGATAAAATTCTAACTAAAATCAATGAAGATCGGGATTTACCTGAAATTAAAAGAACTGAGCTCTGGAAATTGCTCAGAGAACTTAATTTTTGCTGGGAAAAACCAGATAAGAAATCTGTTTTTATAGATTGTCCGGAAACTGTCGGTTGGAGAAGGAAATATCTCTCTCAAGTAAAAGGTAGAGTTGCTAAAAATAACACAACTTACAAAATTAGTAATTTAACTGAAATTTTGAAAGATTATTTTGAATCAAGTTACTGCGGAAAATTGGGAAAAATCCATATAATAAAAGATTAAAAGAAAATGTGGAAACTCGATCTCATGATCGGTGAGATAGAGGAACCAATTATAATTAATTTGAGCGAAGATAGCTTCACTGACTTTGATTACGAATTAGATATGTATTTTTTAACTGCGGTCGATCCCCCCCCTACCGCCCCCCCCCTTGGATCCGCGCCGGTTCAGAGATTTATGTAGTTATTGTGATCGAGTTCCTCGTGAACGTGGTTATAGATACGTTGGTAAAAGAGAACTATTAATGTTTTTGTGTAAAATGTGGCAAGGGCTTTCAGACGAATTTATCTGCGCTATGTTCCAATACTCGAGCAGACAAGCAACAAGTTCAGCTATTGACATTGTTAGGAAATATCTGATGAAGTGTTTTGTACCTGCTTATATCGGATTTGACGTAATTACACGAGAAAATTGTATTGCCAATCATGTCACTGAATTTGCGAATGAGAGAGAAAAAGAGGTAGATAGAGAAAATTGATCCTTACGCCTTACCTATGTAAATGGCGGATCGAGCGCAACTCATCCTTCTATATCTCGAAAACTATTAACTTTTGGACTTAGTGCCCACAGAAACTTTTGATCAGGACATCTAGACCTACAACATACTGAATTTTCAACGAATTTGACCGGGGTTCAATTTCCATTTGGTTGGTGCGGGCGCAACTCATCCCTCTGTATTTCGAAAATTATTAACTTTTGGACTTTGTGCCCATAGAAACTTTTGATCAGGACATCTAGATCTACAACATACTGAATTTTCAACGAATTTGACCGGGGTTCAATTTCCATTTGGTTGGTGCGGGCGCAACTCATCCCTCTGTATTTCGAAAACTATTAACTTTTGGACTTTGTGCCCATAGGAACTTTTGATCAGGATATCTAGACCTACAACATTCTAAATTTCCAACGAATTTGACCGGGATCCAATTTCCATTTGGTTGGTGCGAGGTCCTTTGTGAACCGTTGTTTGTTTAAACGAATTTTAGTCTTAGCAATGGTCTGCTGTTAAGAAACCTATAAAGACGAAATTGCCTACATCTCTGAAGTTTTTTTCATATATTTTTGCGACGTATTTTAATAATAAAAACTAAGAACTCTCCTGAATGAGGGAATTAAAGGAAAATAGTCGTAAGAAGTGCTACTGTTCGTGTAACTTGGGGCAGTTATAAGAAATATTTGGGTTGTTGTCACAAATTGTTTGCCTTTAATTTTCTTCTTCTTTCCGCATTGTTGTTTGTGCACAATTATGTATCAAATAATTATTTTGATTTAAGTGCTTAGTGTTTTTGACTGGGTAGCAATAATTAATATTTTTTCATGACTGATATTTTAGTGTTAAACTTGTATTTAGTTGTGGTAATAAGGTATTATGTTTTCACTACGAGAAATTCTATTTTGTCGCAATTAGGTTTTTTTTTTATGATAGGGACTAGATATCCAAATGAGTTCTAATGATGATATATTATTCTTCTAGGAAAAATTAAAAGGTTTGGCTATAATTTTATCTAAAATAAAGATAATTACACCATGACAGTTAATTGTTAGGCGTAAACACAAGTTATAAAGATAATAGTAATTTACTGGGCATCTATGAAAGCTTAGTTGAAAAATTATAGTTTATTAGTTTATGTCCATAGTTTATGTTTTTCTAATTATTGTATATTTCTAGAAATACTCAGTTTCGTTTGTTTTTGCTAAATTTGATGCAAAATTTAACTTTTTTTTTTGTCGGGAAGCATATTAAAACAACTGATAAAAATAATAATTATATTGCGTCTCGCTAACAAGCAAGTTATCCCAACTTGACGCCTCCTATTTCAATATTTTTTTGATATGTTGTAGGCCACAATGAAATAAAAGACTCTGTTTTTTTTTATCTGTTAAAAAACAGTTTATGAGATGAAGTCTACCCCCAAAGTTCACCCTCGATTGTAATGAAACAACTTGCATATTATTTTTGATGCTAATGTGCAACTAAATGATGCAGTTTCGACCATAAGGGTTGCAATCCCTGTTTCCTTACATTGAAAAAATCCATTTTCTTTGTGTCTCTTTCGATAAAACAAACTCAAAATAAGCTAAATAAAATTAGAAAAAATATAGTCGTTAATTAAATACAAAAAATAAAGTTGACCACTTGTAGATTATTTTCTTAAACCACCCGTAAACGAAAAATTACCCCCCAAAAAAGGTTTCTCAGTATACTTCAGCTTCTGACTGACTTTTAACAAAAAATTAAACTATCTGATGCAATTTGAGCCGTAAGGGTTGCAACCCCTAATTTTTATTCTAAAAATTCAAACTTATTCGTATTTATTTCTATAAGAAAAAATTAAAAATGAACTCTAATAGGTTTAAACACAATTTTTACTGAATAAATACAAAATGAAGTTGACCTCCAAAAAAGGTTCCTTAATATACTTTAGGTTCTGATTGCCAATAACCAAATATTATTTTACTTAAAATGCGATAAGTACTCTGGCCGATGCAGTTTTGACCGTAAAGGTTGCAACCCTTAATTTTTATTTTTAAAATTCCTTCTGGTTTGTGCCTACTATACTTACATTTCAAAATGAGCTGAAAAAGTACTCTATTTGAATACATAAACAAAATTGGCCTTATTTAAGTAATATTTTGGAACCACTCTTCAATGAAACCCTTATTTCTGAAAAGGGATTTCGAAACAAATATTAGGTTCTAATTGCCATTAAAAAAGTTCCATTCTACTGCTAATATAAAAACACTAAACTACCTCATACACTCTCGATTATGAGGGTTGCTACTCTTATGTCTTACTTTTAAAATTCAATCTATTCTGTGCCCGTTTTCATAAAAAAGTAAAAATGAACTGCAAGAAAACATGATGCTGTTCATGAACTGATAATGCATACATACCGCAAGATTGAGGCATCCCTAGGCATTAGTAACACCACAATATATAATATATTGCATAAACATTGACTGTAAAGAAGCTGTGTTCTTGTAGGATCCTGCATAATATGACAATCGTTCAAAAAAGCATCATGTCGATTGGTGCAAGGAAATGCTTAAAAAATATGATTGCAGTGCTTCAAAAACATTTTTAATATTGTGACAGATGACTTTTTTTGAATCTATGCGTAAGACCTTGAAAATAGATAACAATCAATTCACATTCAGAAACCATAAATCATATCATGGGATGAATCCTAAATATACACTTGAATTTTTACCAAAAAAATTGCCTCTTGGCTACATTCCTAGATCTATCCCATGTTCAAGACACAACTTGGAGATATCACATTATGAAAAACTTAACATAGCTGGGGCTTAAAAGGCAACCTACCTATCGTTATATCCAAATTTCTATTTAATAGAACTTTTATGGTCAGAATAATGGGAACACTATCTTCCATCCATTGGAAAATGATCATTGCTATTCCTAGTTGCACTCAATAGTATAAAATCTTACATTCCCCGGGAAATTTCATATCGACCTTTTGCGAATAATATAGTCATATATCACTCATCCTCATATCTCAGAACAAGCCAAAGAATTATACAAATGTGCCTTACCTCATTAACAAGATGGTCTAATAACTATGGATTTACTTTCTCCCCCAACAAGTCATCTTGCCCTCACCTCTGTAGACAAGGGAACTGCCCCAGGATACAAAAACTGGAAATGCAAAATATTCCCATAGCCAATAATCCAACTACCAAATTCTTGAGTATAATATTTGGTAGTAGGTTAAACTGAATAGAACACTTCAAATACCTTAAAACAAAATGTCTTAGAGACATAGCCGTACTTAGAATTCTAGCAGGAACAACATGGGACACAGACTTCCGCTCATTGGTATCTATATAAATCACTAATCACATCTAAAATCGTTAATGCATTGGGTATATATAGCTGCATACCTAAATATGTTAAATAACATTCAAAACTCATCGCTTAGATTAGCATTGGGTGCATTCCGCAGAAGCCCTATTCCAAGACTGACCACCCTCCCCACGATAAATTCTTTAATCCCCACAATATACAACTTTAGTCAGCTAGCATTTCAAGGCGAAATTCCCCGAAGAGGCCTATACAAAATATTCTGTTAGAACATAACTTATAATTTCCTTCACTTCTGATATCTTACCCAACCTTGCCACCATGGACAATATCAACCTATAGAATTAATTACTCTCTTTTGTTTCACGACAAAAATCTTCCAATCCTACAATCGTAAAAAGAAAAAAATATTTCAAACAAATTTCATGACTATAAAGTTATATCTACAGATGGATCTAAATCCCCTACAGCGGTTAATGCAGCCTTCTTCCATTCATACCACTCAGCATCCTTTATACTCGGTCCTTCATCAAGTTTCCTCTCTTTTGAACTATTTGCCATAGAAAGAGCAATTGCATTTATTCACAAATCCCCAATTGATAAATGACTAATGGCATTCGACTCCCTAAACTTACTTATAAAACTAGAATCCTTTTCCTCCGATCATCCTTCAATAAACAAAATTCAATATCTCCATAATAAATGCTACAGGCAAGGACACACCATCAAATTTACATGGCTACCAAGCCCAGTTGGCATCGAGAGCTATGAAGAAGTAGACCTCCTCGCCAAAAATACCCATGTCCCTATATTGAGTTTTACTTTATCTAAAAGATTTAGACCTGGTAATTTATAAGTTTATTTCCAACCTCATAAAATCTGAATGGGATGTACTGAAGAGGCGTAAAAAATTGCGTGAAATCCTCAACTCCATTCATAATAATTTTATGGGGCTCGAATTAACCAGATCATACTAATCTTACTCATTTTTACCTCCTACAAGGTGACAATCCTTCCGAATGTGATCCCTGTAATGCAGTACTTACAGTCAAGCACATAATCATAGAATGGATGGATTACTACAGTATTCTTCAAAGATACGATATACCCTTTGATTCTATTGATCAATCACTATTGATTAACCCAAACAGCATAATTAAACTTATTGAATTCCTGACCTGGAGACTGGATTATTTGATAAAACATAGAATGATTAGGTTCATAGGGAGATTCCAAGGAGTAATACTCGAATTATCCAATCAGTGTATCAAACTTAGAAGAGTAACGTTAAATGGCCCAGTTGCCGATGCGTCATTAATTAAAATTCTCTCTCTCTCTCTCTTAAAACAAAACAAAAATTGCTCACCCACACAGCACTTCGTAGCAACTTGTTGCCTTTTTTTTTGGAAAAATTGGCCATGTCGCAACCATGATCGATCAGTTCTGAATGGTGCACAACCACTTGTTTGCCAAAAGTTTCTGGTGCAAGGAGAAAGACATGCACCATGACAATGCGATCTCTTACACATCGGTTCAAACAAATGACATTTTGAGCAGCCAAAACGTGAAATTGATTGGTCATCCGCCCTCACTTGACATCCAATAACTTCTTTTTTTTTTCCCGTACTTGAACTACAAATTGTGTGGTCAATGATTTTCTACGCCAGAAGAGGCGGTTCAAATACCATGTTTTAGGGGTGCCATCTTCATAGTGGTAAAAATGCTTTTCTGATCGTGTGCAGAAGTATACTGATTATCGTGGAAAATATTTTGAAAAGCAATGAAATATTTGTTTTTCCCGTACATAAAAAAATTTATAAGCTACCCCAACTGCTTATATATATATATATATATATATATATATATATATATATATATATATATATATATATATATATATATATATATATATAAGCACGCTCATTTGCTACTAATTAACCTTTATTTTTATCTATTTTAAGTTTCCTCGTTAACTTTCAAATTGCATTTGGTTTAATTTATTTAATAAAGTTTGTAACCACATTAATTAAATAAGATGACATTTTACGTTATTAAAAAAAAACCTTTTAAGGAAAAGGATGACATTTTTATTGTCACCAATATAATTGTGATGTATGCATTCTTCCTCAGCCACTTCCTGTCCACTCCTGAACGTAGGCCTCTTTCATCTGTTTCCATACTGTTCTGTCCTGTGCTATTTGAAACCATCTTGCTCCTGCTTGCTTTTTGATGTCATCTAGCCATCTTTTCTGCGGCCTGCCGACACTACGCTTTGTTTGTCTTGGGCGCCAATGCGTTAGTCTTGCCGTCCATCTGTCCTGAGTCTGCCTAGCTACATGTCCCACCCACTGCCATTTAAGTTCTGCGACACGCCTTATTATATCTGTGACTTTGGTTCTTCTACGAATTTCCTCGTTTTTGATTTTATCCCTTAAGCTGATTCCAAGCATAGCTCGTTCCATTGCTCTCTGCATCACTCTAAGCTGTTCCGCAATTTTCCTTGTCACCGACATGGTTTCGAGGCCATAGGTTGCCACCGGCAATACACAAGTATCGAAGACTTTTCTTTTAAGGTTCATTGGTATGGCACTGTTTCGGAGTATGTAGTCCAACCTACCAAAAGCTGCCCAAGTTAGTTTTGTTCTGCGTCTGATCTCAGCTGTTTGATTATCCTTTCCTATCTAGATGATGTGCCCCAAATATGTGTATTCTTCCACATTTTCCAGGATTGTGCCATCCATATTGATGTTTCCTTCAGTGTTAGTAATTACTTTGGTTTTGGAGAGGTTCATTTTTAAACCAAATTTTTTTGATGTTCTGTTTAGTTGTTCTAACATCTCTGTCAATTCACGAATATCACTGCTAATTAGGACAATATCATCAGCAAAACGTAGATGGTTTAAATATATCCCGTCAATGTTGATGCCTTTAGTCTCCCACGGTAGTGTTTTAAAAATGTTCTCTAGGGCTAGAGTAAATAATTTTGGAGATATAGTGTCTCCCTGACGTATGCATTGAATATATTAAATTCTTGTTTATTATGGAAGGTAACAAAAAATCATTAAATCAATAAAGTTGTAATTAAGTTTAATAACAATGAGTACGTTTATATCGCGACAACTCGATCCGCTCGAAAACGATTTTACTATTGTTTCGTCTTTTTTCATTTTATTACTATTCCATCTTTTATCTCGTTTTATAGGATTACTTTATAAGTTCGACTATTTTATTTATTATTGTTGCTATATTTTCTTTGAACGTTTTTGTTATATTTTCAGCGGGACAAGAAGAGGTGGTACGATTACTGGTCCAACACGGAGCTTCCCTAAATGTACAATCTCAAAATGGCTTCACACCACTTTATATGGCAGCTCAAGAAAACCACGATGGGGTCGTTAGGTATCTCTTGTCCAAGGGGGCCAACCAGACTCTGGCTACAGAGGTAATGTATTTTAGATAAGGAATTATTGAAAAAATTTTTATAAATTTTTTTTTCCAAAAACAATACTAGGTTAAAAATGTTATATAACCAAATTTTTCCTAAATAACTTTCATATCCTTCAATAAATAATAGACAACACAGACACGCGTTGGATTGTTATCGAGAAATAATAAATTATATGGATTATATGCCTAATATTTTATATATATTTTTTAAGAATGTGGCAACCTTTTTGGGATTATTATTTAATACTAGCGTCATTAGAAAAACCAAATAACACTTCTACATACACGAATTTACGCAAACGGTAGTGTGCTTGTTGATGGCTACCGTATGTCTATTTATGAAAACTAGTTTATATCAAAAAATTAATTTTTATTTTAGCTATTTACATAAAAAAATTTTATATTATTAAAATCAATTTTATCAATATATTGAGCTTCTCTTTCTAACCATGAAAACGATTGAGCGCGCAAAATCATACTGTTTATAGCTTCGAACATACCCCTGTAGAATTAGCATAATGTCAGAACTAGGGCCCGGTTATTTGAACGCTGAATAACGTAATAATATAACGCAAAGACATTCTTCAACTTGACAAAATTCATGGGAATATTGAGTGCGATGAGGACTGCTCCCACCAGGACTCTGGAAGTCCTGGTGAACCTGCCTCCTCTTCACTTATACATAGAGAACAAGGTCCTGAAGACTTTATCGTCTCATTTGCTTGGGACATCTTGGAATTGGAACGTGCGGTGACTTAGGTGTCTGGGAAAGCGCGGTGGAGAGATGTACATTCCCATGCAGACAGACTACATGACGCTGCTTTTAAAACCCAACCTCTACCTGGAGATATTTCTGCCAAGTAGAGAGGATTGGGAGGGAGAACAAAATCTTCCGGAAAATGGATCCTGGTGGGTATACTGATGGATTTCGACAAGATGAAAGAGCTGGAACCGGAGTATTCGGCAGGAGCACAGGAGTCAAAGAGTACTACGCTCTCGGAAAATGTGCGACAATTTTCATAGCGGAAATTTATGCTATTTTGTAGTGTGCCCATCTCCATGAGAGGGACATTGACAGGAATAGAGTAATAAATATATACTCAGACAGTAAGGCTGCAATATTGGCACTGAAATCCAGTGTCGTGACTTCGCGACTGATGTGTGAGTACAAGGATGTACTAAATGGTATAACAAGGAAAGGCTGCACAGTCAGACTCGTATGAGTCCCGGGTCACTCGGGCATGCGCGGGAATGAGGAAGCAGACCGTCTGGCAAAGTTAGGTTCAACGACTGAACCGTATGGACCCCAACCATTTATTACCTGTCCCAATTGCTATTGGCAAAAGGGAATTAGAATCGTTGCTGGAAAGCAAATTTATTAAATGATGGAGGGGAGCTCCTGGAATGAGGTATGCTAAGGAACATATAACCGGGCCTAGCGCACGGCGTACTAAGGAGCATCTCTCCTTAGGAAGGAAAGAGCTGCGAATTGTGGTGGGATCGTTGACAGAACATTGTCACCTCAGGGGCCATCTTCATAGAATCGGTGTCGAAGGCAACCCGACATGCAGATGGTGTTTGGAGGAGGATGAAACTGTTGACCATGTTCTCAGAGAGTGCCCAGCACTCAACTGACTGAGACAGAGATATTTCGGAGATACAGTTTTGTTACCGGAAGCAGTTAAGTAAGTTCAACTAACGAGGCTGCTTGGATTCGCAAAGGCGATCGGCCTCGAATAACCTGCAGATATGGTGGGATGCAAAAGGCCCAATGGAGGCCTAGGCATCGATGATCTCGTATCACCACCCCTTTTTCATTCATTCATTCAACGTAATAATATTTTTATTTATATTTGAAAAAGTGTTCATAAATAGTAGATATTTAATTTCTTGGTACACACATACCGATTTTATGCTATCCTTTTCTAATTACATTATTTAAACGAGTATCATATGATAATCGGTCCGTCAATTCTGAATACATAAAAGTATGAATATATGGTTGCCTAAATTATTACTATTGTTATTTTCAATATGTAAACAATATCTAACAGTATTGAACAATAAAAATAAGTTTTTAAATCCTCTTTTTTTTAATATTAATTGTAAACTTCGCATTTATAGTAATTTATAATACTTAAAAATACTAAAAAGAGTCACAATTTGACTGAAAGAAAAGATAAGTAAACATGTTTATGTCTGTCAAACATCAAAAAAGTCTCTTCCCACCGACCATAGACAGCCTTCAAACAAATCTATTGTTATTTAAATCTATAGGGTTGATCGAAGGTATAAGTATATAGGTACTTTCCAGAATGGAGCTCAGCTGTCGATCTAGACTATAAAAAATATATTAAAAGTGCCTTTTTTAGGTATAACACGTTTTCATATTTTCTTCAAGGTCACAACAAAAAATTTGTATAGGTTTTATGAATCGTACGGCTGATAAGAATAGTTCCTCGGTAATTGATACAGTTGACTCATCGACTTGAATGGGAAGTTTGCATGTCTTTATATAACTGTAAATGACATTTCAACGTCTTTAGCTATTTAATCAATTCTTGTTTGTACTGAATTATTTATTGCTCAAAGATATTTTCCTGATGATGTTTGATTCATTCGTACGATGAAGAACAGTTTTTAATATGTCTTTCACTGCCGGCAAGATTGATTCTTCACCAATTGTTTTCCTGCTCGTATTCCATGATCTTATCTGGAGGACGGCGCAAAACGATTTCTTATGGTTGACTGTTTTAAATATTTCTTTTCCAATTCTTGAAAATTGGATTTATCTTTACCATTTTTATGAGCATGCATTTAAATCAAATGCCCTTGTAGCCTAGATGGCTTCATGGCTTCATTTGAAAAAACTGTTTGGCAAATTGAAAGAGGTTTTAGATTAAACAGAAAAAGCAACAGACTAGCAAAACCTACCTTTGTAAACAATATTTAGTTTCCCTGAAGACTCGTGTGGCCATGGTAACCGCCAGGTGATAATTTACCTTGTTGGCAAATCCATGAAGAAGTTCTTAAGATTTAAAGAAATTTTATTCTTTATTAACATTTTTTAATGCATTAAATGTCGTAAGGTAATAAATAGTGTAATTTCTGGAATGTATTGAATTCTTCTATCATTAAATAATTGCTTTTACTTAAAAGTCCTTGTTTTCCAGCGATAACAATTCGTAAAATAATCACTTCTTCAAATGAACTGCACACAGTCAGGCAATTTTGATATTATCTTCGGTCGACGTAGAGAGCTTTTTTACTTTAAACGAAATTGACATTCCTTCTTTTGTGTCTTTCAATCGTAATTTGAATCAATTTTAAGTGCTTTTTTAAAGATATTCGTGTGGAAACAAAGTTAATTTAATTTTAAACAATGGTGAAATTCTGTGCAATTTGCAAGAATAATTTTAAAAGACGCGAAAAAAGTAGTTCCTTCATATTAGTGTTTAATAATTTCATTGGCATCGGTCTGTGGGCAGCACTATTAATACAAAGGAAATGCTAATAATATATCCCCTAATCGACAGCAGATGGTTTAATATGACAATAGCAACAACAAGTCAAGCAAGTTTTAAACCCTAAAAATACAAGCATAAAAATCACCGGCAAAAATAGGGAATTTTATTTATTTTCTGGATAAAAGTATTACTCGTACATATTTCAAGGTTTTATCGCTAGGTTTTTATCGTTAATTTTCCTAAGTAAGCGTTTATGTCTTGACATATTTTATATAATTCAGTCTGTGTAATGAAAACAGATCGATTTGAGCGAAAAATTGATTACAGGTGTTGTCGTAGTAATGCCCCTGATGTTAAGGGCATATAACTAATGAACTGTTTGCGACCACGTAAAATGTACGGATGTTTCGTCCCGATACCGGTGGTGGACTCATGAGTGGGATCCACCAGTACTTTCCACAAACTTGACATCTATTTAAGTCCAGTTTTACCGGAAAGCGGTGGTAAGATGTTATGTTCCACAACATGCCCCCCCCCCTAAGGCGTTTGCTTTTCCGGCTTAAACTGTCGGACAATCCAAGCCGTTAGAAAGCACAGACCTGAAAAGGAAGATAAGATAAGATAAGATCATTTATTAATGTCAATGCATAAAACGTACTTACACAAGTCAATTAATAAAAATAGTATACAATAAAATAGCTTAAGTACTAATAAAACTAGTGTGTATAAAAATTAAAATGTGTACAACTAAAAAATACAAGAAACATATAGGTTACCAAGACAAAGTAGCAACAGATATGCTTGCTTAAACAATATAAACATTTAAATGAAAAGAACAGAAACAACACTACATTAATTAACATATTATTTAAAAGTTATAATTTATAAATTCCTCAGTGGAATAAAAGGCATTTTAGACAAGAATTTGTTTTATTTTATATTTAAAATTTAAATAGGGTAGATCTTGTAATTCTAGGGGAATTTTATTAAAAAGTTTGATACCCCAATATCCCGGGCCACTGGGACACCTCTCCACACGTTTGTACATAGACACTAATCTATCCTTAAATCTAGTGTTATGGTCGTGCACCTCTGCATGAGTTCCATAAACATGCCTATTCTTATGAATATAAAGCAGATTCTCAAGTATATACAAAGAAAGGATGGTTAGTATACCAAGAGCCCCTAAGGCCTCCCTACAGCAGTCCCTATAGTTAAGACCCGACAAAACCCTGATAGCCCTTCTCTGTATTTTAAATACTCGAGATACCTGAGGTGCATGCCCCCAAGTCAATATGGAATAGGACACGACTGGATGAAAAAGTCCAAAGTATTGCTGTTCTTAATACAGACCTTGAGGCACTTTCTGCTAAAGAACGAAGAGCATATAAAGCAGAATTAAGCTTTTTAACTTTTTCCTGGATATGGCTGTGTCAACGAAGCCCCTCATCCATCTGCACCCCAAAAACTTGACATTTGGTTTCTCATTTACCTCCTCAATATTTCTCTGCACCCTGTCGACCTCTGACAAAGTATTTTTTAGCAAATTTGTCGACACAGCAATCATGGTGTCGTCCGCAAACAAGGTGAACTTTGCTGTTGGTTCAACAAGAGGTAAGTCATTGATATAGATTAAAAACAGGATGGGTTCCAAGACAGAGCCCTGTGGAACACCTTTGTTAAGCTCACCCTGTCCAGACGACACCCCTAACAATCTGCATCCTATTCTTCAGATATGATTCCAGGAAAGAAACACTTGCATTAGAAAAATTGTATTTTTTGAGTTTTTGAAGAAGTATTTGATGAGTGACACAGTCAAATGTCCTACTTAAATCACAAAATAAGGCACCCATATACTCCATTTTGTTAAAGGAATCTGAGATGTAGGAAACAAGGTCCAGAATCGCCATTGGGGTGTTACTGCCACTCCTGAAACCAAACGGACAGGGAGTAAAGAGGTTGTTTCCTTCAAAATAATCTATTAATTTGTTGGATATACATTTTTCAAATATCTTTGAGAGAAGTGGAACGGACATCCTAGGTGGTCTTTCCAAAATAGGGTACCGGCTTTAGCACAAAGCCACGACTCGACGGCCTTCCATCTCGTCGTCCCTGCCCGGGCGCCATGTCGTAGTAATGCCCCTGATGTTAGGGACATATAACTAACGAACTGTTTGCGACCACCTAAAATGTACCGATGTTTCGTCCCGATACCGGTGGTGAACTCATCAGTGGGATCCACCACTATCATTCCCAGACGTCCTTCTTGTGCTTTCCACAAACTTGAACATCTATTTAAGTCCAGTTTTGCCGGAAAGCGGTGGTAAGATGTTATGTTCCACAACAGTATCTAAAGGTTTTAAATCATACGTAGGGGGGGGGGGCTAGTAAATGATAAATACGTAAAGAGGTACTGTCAAATCGGCTCTATTTTTTTTTATAAACAACAAAGTCGTAAAATTTGATTTTTTGTCCGTTGAATTTTTCGATGGCATTTTAGAGAGAAGTTGTATTGATATTCATTTTTAATTATTTACATATGTATTGTTTACATTACTTATCTTATTTAATGACATAACATGCTTTTAAATAAAATGATGAACAATAAACAGCATTATCCATTAAAAATTAAGTATTTTGACGTTTTATTGGTTTTTACACACTCGAATTAAAACTCTACCAAAACAAATTAATGTTGAACCCAATGTTTCCAATTAGCTTCTATTTTTGTTCTAACAATCAATAATGAATTAAAATTTGATAAAGTTCTATTCCAAAATAAATAACATAATAGGTAAATAAGGTTTGTTTTGTTGTGAAAATGTCGGGACATAACATAATTATTATTTTACAAATGTTTGTAAATATTTTAAAATTAGAAGACCTTTTGCCTTTGATGAAGAACTACCACTGTTCGTGTTTCAAAAATTAAACTATAAAAGTGGAGTTAGAATGCGTATATCTTTTATGTTATTAATATTTCAAGGAAAATTGAATAATGCTTATTGTCTATTTCTACTTAGTCTGAGTAGAATGCAAATGTCAACTGGATGCTCTACTTGTCATGTGTGAGAAAGACCCTAGATACAAAGAAATATACAGAGATGTCAAACAAACATATAGCAAAATGTTCAGACAGGAAAGATCAATACTTCAAAAGAATCAGTCAAAACGACAATAAGTCTAAATGCATTTGTCATATAGTGGGAGAAATAACAGGTAAATCTACAAAACAAAAACATTGTCAGATTGAAGGAGATCCTCAAATTATTTCAAATAATTTTGACAAATTTGTCCTTGAGGGTGCCCCAAAATTGGTTGCTGACCTGCCTCACAAAAGTGTGCCAATCGTGTAGTCGAACCTTTAAGCTATATAATCAATAATTCTTTTAGACATGGCATTTTTCCAGACAATTTAAAAATGACATTGGTTAAACCTCTATTTAAAAAGGGGGATAGTAAAAATCTCCATAATTATAGACCCATAAGCCTATTACCATCCTTCTCAAAGATTTTTGAAATTGCTATGTGTTCCAGACTACTCAAATTTTTTAATTCAATAAACTTACCAAGCCCAACACAGCATGGTTACTTAAAAAGTAGATCTGTGAGCATAGCTGTATAAGATTTTATTGAGAAAATTATAGAAAGCTTTGAGAACAAGCACTTATCGTTGGGGACATTTTTGGACTTATCAAAAGCATTTGACAGTTTAAACCATAAGATTATGCTTCAGAAGCTTAAGAGGGCCTGCTCTTGATTGGGTTCGTTCAGATCTGGAAAATAGAAGTCAGAAAGTTGTAATGGAATGTGATGGGGTTCGGTATTTTTCAGATATTGACTGTCTAACCATGGGCATCCTGCAGGGAAGCATTATGGAACCACTACTGTTTATTTTTTATATTAACGACCTGACATCTACAGTTGTGGGTGAAAGATCTTATCTTGTAAACTTTGCTGATATAATATCTTGACCATCGGCATCTCATTGGCAGATCTCATGAAAATTACTGATGAGCATATTATCAAAGGTAAATAATGGTTTAGAGAAAACAAATTAATACTGAACACTGAAAAGACCCATCGCATTTGTTTTTCAACAATCAGACACTTCCTGAGTCAGTTGAGTTTGGAATTGAGAACATCACACTAGAGGAGGATACAAAATTCCTTGGAATCCATATTAATCGTAATCTAAACTGCACAAAACATATATCAGAGGTATGCAATAAGATAAACACAGCTTCATACTCCTTACGAGTAATGTCAAAATATTTGACCCAGGAAAACTTAAAAATTGTATATTTTGCAAATGTATATTTGTTCTGGGGTGGGAGCATTGCATCAGAAAGGGCTTTTAAAAGTCAGAAAAGAGCAGTTCGTATACTTTCTGGCATTGGTTACTTGGATTCCTGAGGAGAAAATTTAAAACCCTAGGTATCTTAACTTTACCAACAATTTTTATTTACGAATGCCTACTGTTCCTCTTTAAAACAAGGACAAGTTTGCGAAGCATGAAGTTAAACACTGTTTTGCCACTAGATATATAGGATATAATGTCCCACTGCATCGACTTAGTGTGGCAGAAAACGGGCCTATTTTCTTGGCAATTAATTTTTTTAATGGTCTACCAATCGGGGTAAAGTTGGATGGGGATTTCAAACGTTTTAAGAAAACGGGTTTTGATTTATTGGTTCATATTGAACCATATACGCAGAATGAGTTCTTTGCATTTTTTAAATAAATTTTAAGTGCCATGTCTGATAATAGGATGTTATGTGAATGTTATTTCATTTAATATTTATATAAATGTTTAGATTCAGTGTTTTAACTTAGCTATTTTATTGTATTTTAACTTTGACGCCATTCATTTAAGTTTTTGGTTTTTCTTCAGTGCCACAAAACTTTTTGTTGAATAAAGATACATTTGATTTGATTTGAGTATGTTAGAGTTGTCTGTTAGGTACTACACCTTTGCAGACGACACAATTTTGGCGTATTGTAGGAAGGATGTTGACTCCCTTGCCTTGCTCGATTTTAGTAGCTATTATAAGTACCTTGTAAATCAGAAACTTAAAATAATTTTGGATAAAATCAAGTGTATGAATAAATGAAATAATGGACTATATAATAGTAAAAATAATCGATATTGTTTTGGAGAGAGTGAAATCGGTTAAGTAATTGGGTTTTATTTTGGACAAAAAAGTGAACTGGAGTACTCATATTGAGCATGTAAAAGACAAAATGATATCTATGGTGGGAGAAGCTTTATTTTGATGTACGCAATTTTTATCAAGTAATGCTAAATATGAAATATGCGACTCTTATATTCTTTTTTGGGTTAAGATATCTCATCCCAGTATGGGGCATTTGTGGTGTGACATTGAGAACATGTATCGATTGCTAAAGA
Source organism: Diaprepes abbreviatus (assembly GCA_034092305.1). Classification (NCBI taxonomy): domain Eukaryota; kingdom Metazoa; phylum Arthropoda; class Insecta; order Coleoptera; family Curculionidae; genus Diaprepes; species Diaprepes abbreviatus. The sequence goes on along the minus strand of JASJET010000018.1, from coordinate 268,506 downwards.
TATTGCCTGTTTCAAATGTCTTGCATATTAAACAAACGAAATAAATTTACAGGCGACAATTTTTGCTTCGATCGAAATGAAAATTAACCAAAAAAATAGTAGTCACGTGATTGGCATTATCTGCCAAATTTTAAATTTTTTCAAAAAAAAATTCATGTGGGTTTATATCTCAAAATATCGATAAATCTTGTTGGAAAAAGTTATTTTAAATGTAATTTTTGGCTCATATGCAAAATTTCAGCCGTATAAGATAATTTAGATTTTTTGCCCATTTTTTGTAAATTGCACCACTGTTGCAGCGCAACCTACATAAAATTTCTTAGTTTTGACAATGCTTCATTCCAGACATATTTTGTTTAAAGTAGTGCCATATTAAATATGTGTTTTTATACAAAATTCAAATAGGGCTATTAAAATTTCGGTCACATGTGATGCAAAGTTTATTTGTTTTTGACCCTGTATAAGGTAACTGTTACGTTAACCCTTGTATGCTTACGTTAAATTAGACACTGACTTTTATAAATTTCTATCTTTAATAAAGTAGATTATTACTTAAAAGACTAAACGTAATTTAAACGACTGATCAAGACCAAAGACCATTCTAGAGAGAGGTCTGCATAATATCTACTGTATATTAAGTTGCCTATATTTTGTACAACAAGAGGCCTACTATGTAACATGTATTCGACAAGACCTACTATATTACAACAGTAACTTCATAAAATAACTGTTTTTCAAAACGTAGTTTGTGTTTAAAAGTAATACATATTAATATTAAGAAAATAGTTTAATTGAAAAGACTCAAATTTTCTAATAAAAAAATTTAATATAAAAACAATGTAAAACAATATTATTTTCCACCTCATGCAGACTTTACTGATGGTACTGTGTACTTGTTTGTCTTAATTATAATGGGTATTACTTTTAGACACAAACTACGTTTTCAAAAATAGGTATTTTATGAAGTTGCCTTTTACAGGGTCAAAAAAAAATACACTTCGCATCACATAGGACCAAATTTTAATAGCCCTATTTGGATTATGTAGAAGAACACACATTTAATACCGCTCTACTTCAAACAAAATATGTCTGGAATGAAGCATTGTCAAAACTAAGAAATTTTATGTAGGTTGCGTTGAATTTTATTTAGCGCCAATGGTGCAGTTTACAAAAAATGGGCAAAAAATCTATATTATATTATACAGCTGAAATTTTGCATGTGGGCTAAAAATTGCATTTAGAAAAACCTTTTCCAATAACTTTTTTCGATATTTTGAAATATAACCCCACTTTTGAATTTTATTGGAATAAAATTAAAATTTGACAAATAATTCTAATCACGTGATTACTATTTTTTTTTGTTAATTTTCATCTCGATCGAAGCAGAAATTGTTGCCAAAGTCAAATTTCAAATAAACCTATTAATAAAAAAATCCCATATGATGTTGACTCTACTGGTCATACTGTATATAGGAAAATTCTAGAAAAATTTTAATTTTCAGGATGGTTTTACCCCACTGGCTGTCGCAATGCAACAAGGCCACGACAAAGTAGTAGCAGTCCTCTTGGAAAACGACACCAGAGGCAAAGTCCGACTACCAGCCCTCCATATTGCTGCCAAAAAAGACGACGTTAAAGCTGCGGCGCTCTTGTTGCAGAACGAGCACAATCCCGACGTCACATCGAAAAGTGGTTTTACTCCTTTGCATATTGCCGCTCATTACGGAAACGATAAAGTTGCATCATTATTGTATGAAAAAGTAAGTTCTATAATTGAGTTTTAAGGGGTTAGAGATAGTCAGGGGTATGAAGAAATAGGTATTTAAAAATACCAAATTTTTACATTATATTTTAAATAAACTTTAAGAAAATTTCAAATCACAATATTGTTAAGGTTTTCTTTTTTTTTACATTGACTTATTGGGTTCAAATAATAACACCACCTTTTATTAATTACTTTCAATTCTTTGATAACTACTTGTTTACATTTTCACCATTAAAATACAACTAACCCCTAGCTTATACCCTACCTACTTATATACACCTATAGAACATACTATAGTCTCGGTAGAAACATGACTAACAAAATCATCCAGAAAGAATTTCTATGAGGAACAGAGTCGTATTCAGGTAGTCTTTCTTGTGCATTCGTACAAATAGTGTCTTGCTGTAACCATCAATACTTCTTAGTCGTCTACCTAAAATCAATATTATAAAAAAATTATTAGTTTAATACTTTATCTAGTGCTAAATTTTTGAGACCTATGATCGATGATTTGAAGTTTAAACAACAAAGTTATGAAGAGGCTGTTACGCTCTGCGAATTATACGTACCTCGAGGTTTGGATCAGGTGACAACAAGAAATGTTTATTTTGCCTTAATAGAATCAACTTTGTGGTGCAAAATAAGTTTCTGGAGTTCATGCTCGGGGAAACTTTTTAATATGATATTTGTAATTCAGAAGCATTACGATTTATGTTGAAAGTTAGAAAAATAGTGTTATGCAGACCATACTTTCGTCGTGATAAGTTATTGACATTGTCTTTTATATTCATCCTAGAGATAGCTTGCTTAACCCATAAAAAAATGAGACATGAAATACAAGAACATAAGTAATAGTCAAACTGCAGTATTTTAAATTACAAATTTAGCTCGAATCAAAAAATCTTTTATTTTCAATTGGAAAACATATTTAATCAATTATCTAAAGAAATTATAGGGATTCCCTGTAGTATAAAGTTAAAAAAAAATGAGTTGAAGAATTACTGCTGAGTAAAACATATTACTCGACTTTGGAATTTTTGACGAAACATATTTGATGAAATTTATGTTTTTTCTTCCTTATAAGCTATTTATTTATTTATTTATATATTTATTTATTATTTCAACTGTTCCACCACTTGTACATATACAATCAAATAAATTATTTAATATTAAACATTGGCTTAATACTACTATAACAAAATCAGACGTCTTAGCTTGTTTCTAAATGCATTAAATGATGTGACAAAATAATCAAGATCAGGGAAACTGTTAACAGCAGTCACCACTCTACTAATTGGCATATTCTGACCATGTAGGGTGTTATAGAACCCAGAGGACAGCAGTGGACACTTCCTGAGATGAATCTTAAAATTAAAACCAGCCAATATATCAGGGGACATTATTAAATTATTTATTACCTTATAGAAAAAAATAAGTTCAAAATATCATCTGCGGTCCTCCAGTCTGGTCAGACCATAATACTCCCTTACCTCCAAATCAAACTACAGTATTCTATTATTGACCTTACGTAACACACAAATAATGAAGAGACACCACATAGATTATTAAAATCCTTGGACATGCTTACCACCATACCCAACATACAGTGGCCCCTATTAATGATTGCATCATAACGAAGTCTACTATTCAGAAATAATCCCAAATTTTTAACTACATTCACCCTCTGCAATTTACTCACTCCAATTCTGTACTCAACTTTCACGCTCTTGTTGCGACTGAATATAATATATGAGCACTTAGCAACATTCAGCTTGAGGTTAGTTTTCAAGCACCATGTCTCTAAAATATTTAAGTCCTTCCGAAGCAATTCACAATCTTTACTGGACTCTATTGCTCTAAAAAGTTACAAATCATCCGCAAACAGGAGATACTTAGAACTAAAACACTGACCTATATTATTTATAAGCAACTGAAATAGTCTAGGGCCCAAGTGTGACCCTTGGGGCACACCTGAGATCACATCAAACTTATGTGAAAGAAACCCTGCCAGTCTAAACTGCAATGTTCTACCCTGCAGGTAGGATGACATCCAAGAATAGAGTAGATCGTCCATACCAAGGGACTCAAGTCTGTGAAGCAATACACTTTGATCAATCAAGTCAAAAGCTTTACTAAAATCCGTGTACACTGCATGAACTTCACAACCCCGATCCATGGCTGCGCTAATGTAGTTTGTATACAAGAAGAGATTAGTCTCCGTAGAACGGCCTCCCTCAAAACCATGCTGCTACTCCACTATAATACTGTTGAATATACCTAACGAAGGCAGAACCATTTTTTCCATAACTTTAGGGATAGCAGACTGTATGCAGACATGTCTGTAATTCTTAATATCAGAGCTGCCACCTGATTTAAATAAAGGGGAGACATACGAGTGCTTCTATCTGCTAGGAAAGACACCACGAGACAAGGATTTATTAAAAATAAAAGAAAGAAGCTCACATAAAGAGACAGCACACTCTCTAAGCATCCTATTCGGCAACAATTCAGGACCAGCATCCTTCTTAACATTCAAAGACAATCCAGCAAACACTCAAATCCAATCTCAACATGGCTTACATTAACATGTGGACCGCTAATGATCTCCTGTTCCTGCACATTTATGTTGGCAGCCTGACCATTAAAACTCTGATATACGGAACTAAATTGTGTAGCACAGAGATTAGCTACCTCCTGTCCTCCCTCTGCTTGACGATCATCAAGAAACATAACTCCCGAATTTTATCACTCTGTCTAGTCTTTGACTTAACAAACCTCCAAAATTCATCGATGTCCTCCCTCATTCTCGTTTAATGTCTATGTTAGTTCTATAGTGTTATTAATTTGATTTTTAATGATTACTTTGGATAGTATACACTAGACACCTCCTCATGCAATCTTTGTTTTTTATTCCTGAAATACAAAAGGCTACCCCAGTACAAAGTGTTAAATCTCCTAAAACTCCGTTTCTTCAAAAATTTGGGAATTAAGCAAGTATTTTGGTGTTACATTTAATGTAATTTTAAATAGAGGGGGATTATTTTTATTTCATATAAAGTGTCTTTAAATTAATAATGTCGTTTATCTAATAGCGTTAATTTTATATATATATTTTTAAATGTCTGTGTTTTTTAGGGTGCCAATGTAAATTATACGGCTAAACACAACATAACCCCCATTCATGTCGCCAGTAAATGGGGTAAAATTAACATGGTGACCCTCTTAGTGGCCAAGGGGGCTGATATCCAGGCAAAAACTAGGGACGGACTTACTCCTTTGCATTGTGCAGCTCGAAGTGGCCACGATCAGGTTGTGGATATGTTATTGGAGAACGGGGCTCCTATCCATGCCAAAACTAAGGTTGGTATGATTTTTGAAAACTAAAACTAGAAAAAAAAATAGAAACCTTATTATCATTATCTCATTCTAGGCCTTAGATCTGTACATATAAAATAAAACTTGTAAGCGACAAGTACCTATTTAAGGCAGATGGATAAAGAAAGCCCATACTACAAAGTAAACATCTTGTTGAATAGTTTTTGGTTATTTTGTTTGGTTTTTAACGTAGTTGGGCTTCATTTTTTAAAATATTTTTTCAATTTATATTTTTTAATTTCAAATTATTTTTTATATGCTGCTTCCATTCGATTTAGCTTGTAAGTTTTGGTTGTTAATTTTATTAGATGTGTTTTTTATTTCTCACTGTTATTTTACAAGCGCTCATTTTGTTTTTGTATTGTAATAAACTTAATGGAAGCCATAAATGAAGGTTTTATGGTATACTCATATATTTTACTTTTTTCTTGCTTTTTTATGAGTATATCGCAGCCACTCTATTATATCGTACATATAAATATAGGATGGCTTAAAGACAACTGTTCATATATTGAGCGCTTTAAATTATTTATTGTGACTACATATAATTTGTTAAAATTAATTGCAAAGGGGATTTCAGAGCGATGTTCTGGGTTTTTATAGGGTTTTGTCATAGAAATTTACATATTTTGAAGCCTTTTTAATGTTTTTAAAATAAAACAGAATTTAATGAGCGTATAGTTAGAATTAGCATGTTTGTATAATGGGTGTTAAAGTGATGCACTGTTGGCTATGTAGAAAGTTATCTTTCTTGAAGTATATTAACTTAAGATACATTGGGTGAGTTGTCAATGTTCCATTGTATCGGAAATATTAGGAAAATTTCTAATATATTTAGAAGTTTTGCAATATTTAGAAAACACTTTTTTTCAATTTTAATCTAGTTTGCCAAAACATTAAATTTGACAATTCTGTCGACGTATCCTAAACACAAGTTGTTTGAGTAAAAATTGACAACGGCGACACATGAGTGTGTAATGCTTCACTACTACTAACACACCACAATTTTGCACTGGATTGATTATAAAGTAGAGTGTGATCACTATGGGCAATATCTGTCTAATTTTGAACAAAACATAAAAACGAAAACTGAAAAGTCAAGTGTCCTTTTAGAATACCGAATAAGTTGAATGCGAATATGTATTTAAAAAAGCAATTTAGTATTATTTTGTTTTAATGATATTCACTAAAATGAACTTTATTAAGGTAGTTCACTAGCGACAGTCGTAGAAAAAAGTATAGCCTTTAAATAAGTACCAAAAGTTAAAGATTCTCAGGCCTAAAGAATTTTGTGTTTGTACGAGACTGTACCCAACACCCCTTAACTTTTAATATACAGACACATTCTTATACAATAATAACTTTAAATATAATAAATCTGGCAGCGCCGCAAATGTCTATATTGAATGGTCTATAGAGTAAACGTGTGTATAGTAACGTTCATATAGTGTGAGTCTCATACCTATACAGTTTGTTATGTTGACATCCCAACACATTGATAAAATAAATAAAAATATCGAGAAATATATTTAAAAAAGTGTCACATTCTGAAGAACTAACCTAACTAACTTAGGTTTGATTATCGCGCGTTGCCAAGTTGTGATCACTGTACCCCACTACGCGTCAGATGTTTTCAAATTATTTTTATTTTAAAAAATCTGTATTTTCTAAACAAAACGTTAAAGAAATTCCGGGTTTGTTCTAAAAAAATTATAATTTTTGAATCTACGTTGCATTAGTTTTTAAAAAATATGGTAAAAACCGTTTTTGAGATATTTATTTATTTATTTATTTCATTGCATCTCTACAGAATATATCCGATTATAGAGCAGGGATAGGACCTATTGCTACTATGACTAAATAATCTAGTATTTATATAATTTTTAATAACAATTTCTTCAAAGATCTTATGTTTATGTTAAAAATATCAAAATCATCCCTAAATTGATTATATAATTTACACATATTAATAACAGGTGAATTGCTATAATAATTAATACGAGCTTTATCTGTATAAAATGTCAACGAGTTCCTTGTCCTATATTTAGGTACATACAGTCGTATTAATGCCAATAAATTTGAATCGTCGATTTGATTATGTAATAGTTTAAACAAAAAAATTATGCATGCAACTATTTTACGACATTCCAAACTCCCAAGATTATATCTATTCATGATTTCGTCTTTTGGTATGTGTAACTGATATACTCCAGTTTTTTTAAGATAGATATATCTTAGGAATCTGTTCTGTATTCTTTCAATCATGTTTTTGTGATTCGCATAATATGGATTCCATATTATGGAAGCGTATTCCAATATACTTCGAACATAGGAAATATACAATGTTTTTATACAGTCAACGTTTTCAAACAATCTGCAGTTTCTGATAATAAAACCGTACATTTTTGAAGCTTTAGATGTAACATCCATCAGATGAGGTCTAAAGCATCAACTGTAACTCCAAGGTCCCGTATCTCATCAACCCGGGCCAATGACATTCCATTCATTTTGCATTCATACTTTAAGATACTTTTTCTGTTAAAGCTAAGAATAAAACACTTGCTAATATTAAAGTTCAAACCATTTCCAATTGACCATTCATAGAGTTTATTCAGATTTTCTTGCACTATAAGACAATCACTGTCTTGCTGAACTTTTGAATACAGTTTTAAGTCATCAGCAAACAATAATATATTACAGCCATTAAATTATTTTGCTGAATTGTTCACATATAAAAGGAATAACATTGGACCAAGGTTGGAACCCTGAGGGATGCCTGAGGAAGGTGAAAAAAAATTTGACATATAGCCTCTAACTAATGTAATGGCATTTTGTTATATGTAGTGACCTCCAGCATGTTAATTATGCATATTTTAATTGTCAATATTTCGTCTCACAGACGATTAAAAAATTTCGTTTCTTTTTAATAAATAAAAGACGCTTTTGTAAACTATATATTCAAATTCGATCACATTCTTAAGAAAAGCCGTTTTACGAGTGAACTACCTTAAATGGAATATCCTGTATTTATTTATGGAAAGAAAATTTTAAACAAAAGTTATTGTATTCACCAAATTTGGGAAAGCTTAGATAGATCGCGACTACATATAATTCCAAAAATGCAATGTTTAAAACACGTCGAGATATTACACTAATAATGATCTAAGGTGATTACAATTTTATATTTCTCAGTCTTACATTATATTCTTCCATTGTGTATGGTTCAATATCACACAATAATAAAAAGATATGTCTTAAATTTTTTAAGATTTGTTATATTCCGAAACTTCCTTAGTAATTGGTTACATAATTTGATACAGGAGTAGAAGCAATTTTTTCAGTTAATATCAAGTTGTGATGAGGAAGATTATAGCGTTTCTCTTTAAAAATTCAAGTATTGAAATTGCAGTTTCTGTTCATATATTTGTGACCTTGAAATTCTCCATGACATGAACTTAGTGATCTAGCTTTGTTAATAATTCTTAGGGCTACTTTTTGACTTGTAAATATGGTATGTATAATTGATGAATTGCTCAAAATATCTATTTAAAATTTTAAATGTAATATGCCATCCTTGGCGTTTGAATGTTGGACTAATACTCTCAACGCGTAACAACAAACAACTTGTTTTGCAACTGTTGAACTTAATTTCGAAAAGTTAGGGATGTGTCTATATGCAAACCAAGAATTTGCAACAGTCACTTATAGTGATTTCGTCATCGTTAATCGAAATATTTTTTGGCACCTCGCTCTTATTTCTATTTGTGAAGTTTCTGGTCTCCACCTTTTTTTATTTTTTACTTCTGGAGGCATCTTCCTTAAATATGACTGCATTCACAAATATGCAGTTCCATTTATTCCATATCAATACATATTGTTTAATACTATTGCTTTCATTGAGGCTGTTAAATGCCTTTGAGAAGTTGAAGAATAGTCCGTAGACCTTCTTGCCCCTCTTCAATTCATCCAACACTGGCCCGATAAAATCTTACATTGCAGTATCGATGGATTTGCCCTCAAAGAATCCGTGTTGAAAACCATGCAGAATTTTATAACATTTTCTTTAGAAAATATTTGGTTTTTATTTGTTCTATTAGTTACGTCATTTATAATCTGCCTGGTTACTTTCAACTTATTACCAGCCTTAATTAAACTAGTTTTTAATAAATTATTTTAAGAGTCCCTAAGCAAATTCTTGTACTGAGTTTTAAATTGCTCATATTGGTCCTTACAACCCCCGTTATAGCGAGAAAGAATGTTGTATAAATCAAGTTGCATTTTACAAGCCTTACATTAATAAAAATATGTAATATTTTTATTTTGATCTAGGTATTCATAGAATCTACTGCAATGCTCAAAATAAGGAAATTTGTAATTGAATTGTTTGTAAAGACGCTAATGCATTCTTGGCTATAGTATGCCAATGATTTTTTTTACATATTAGGTAAACCCCTAACATATCACACTTTTCCAAATAAGTAAACGGCATCCTTATAATATTAGGGGTCACAGATATATCAGTGACAACCCTCCTCTAAAGGAAAATTTGTTTTCAATACTGTTGTCAATTCCATATGTAACCAGAACCAAATAAAAATATTAAAATTTAAGTTTTTTGAAATTTATTGTAGCTGATAATTTTTGTTTAAAATTAACTTAAATTCCTTTTTTTTTCAAATAATACGTTCAAGTTTACACATTAAAGGTCTACAGACAACGAAGTGGCACTAGAACTTGGTATTTTCATGTATATGCAACATAGGGTAATATCCTATATAAAATCGCTATCTAGCAATCATTGTTGTGGTAATTATTATAAGAATAATATTCCAGACAGAAGTTTAATGCTTCCACTTTTAAAATATGGAAATAGAAACTTAAAGTCTATTTTAACATCTCCTGTCTCTAATATATTATATAGGTGAATAAACTATTACAATTTTAATTCAATGATCCTCCAATTTATTATTAATATTTAATTAAAAATTACACTTTCTGCTACAATATTTTATTATCTTTAGAATGGATTAGCTCCACTCCATATGGCAGCCCAAGGTGAACATGTAGACGCAGCTCGTATTCTACTCTACCACGGAGCCCCTGTTGACGAAGTCACCGTGGACTACCTGACAGCCCTCCATGTAGCCGCGCACTGCGGACACGTGCGAGTAGCCAAATTATTATTAGAACGTGGTGCTGACGTAAACGCAAGAGCTTTAAATGGATTTACGCCGTTACACATAGCTTGTAAGAAGAACCGGTTGAAAATGGTAGAATTACTGATTAAACATGGTGCAAGTAAGTGGTCCAGAATATTCTAGATTATCAGTGTAGTCAGACCTTACTAACCTTGTATAAAATTTACAATTAACTAATCTAAAAATCATGGTTCTTGGGTTTAGACCGTGTCAGATTGGAATTATTATCCGATGTTTAGCAATCTGGAAATCTTGTGGGTGAATCCGTGTATGTAAGGTAAGACAACACTGTCCATAGGAGGTTTATTTATAACATTTTGTTGAGGAGTTGGGTTTTTATATGTATTAATAGAACGTATCTTCAGCTCAATATCCGTTGCCCCTCAGAGCATTAGTCAGTTTTTCTGTTTCTGATTTCAGTGATTGTTTATCACATAATGAAAGTGCTCTATGTACTAAAGAGTGTATGACAGATTGTTTTTGAGAAGAATGATGGTGTTACGTTGCATTGAGATATCGATTTGAATGTGTTGGTTTTCTACATAGAATGTCCTAATTTGTCATTCTCTTTCCTGACAAGAAAGAGAAGGGCACCATTTAATTCAGTTTCCATACTAAATTCTATGCTAAGGTGATGTTGATTTAAATGATCCAAGGAATTATGGAGATTGTCTGCGCCATGCGGCCAAACTACGAACGTATCATCTACATATCTGCACCAAAATTTAGGTTTTAGAGGAGCAGAAGACAAGACTCTTTCTTCGAAAGCTACCACAGGTGATAGCGGAGATCCCATGGCCGCTCCCGAAGTCTGCTCGTAGAAAATTCCTTGAAAAGTAAAATAAGTGAAAATCAGACATGCTTTAATTAATTCTAGTAGGGTAGAGTCCATGTTGTTATTTCGTAATATGTCCAATATTATGGAAACTGAATCATCTATAGGAACATTTGCGTACAGGGATTCTATATCAAGACTGACCAATATGTCTCCGGGCTCTAATTGGATGGTTTTTAATCTTTAGACAAAGTGTCCAGAGTTTTTAGCAAAGGATTCAGTTTTTCCTGTAAAGGGATGTATAAGTTTGGCCAGATGTTTGTCTGTTTTGTAGGTTGGTGAATCTATTGAAGATGCCTCGTGCAATCGTAGAAGAAACGTCGGAAAATAATTCCAATTTGATACGGTCTAAACCCAAGAACCATGATTTTCAAATTATAACTAAACTATAACCGTGCTGGAATCACAAGTGTTACCCACTATAGCTTAATTTACAAAACTGTCTTATTAACAGAGGTAACTATCTGTAAAAAAAATGAAAATTGATTTTTCTTAAGGTATTGGTGCTACTACTGAAAGCGGTCTCACACCACTTCACGTCGCTAGTTTTATGGGATGTATGAACATAGTGATATATTTACTTCAACACGATGCCAGTCCGGATATACCTACAGTACGAGGAGAAACACCATTGCATTTAGCTGCAAGGGCAAATCAGGTAAGCTATTTGGTATTTGCAATACCTCTATATTTATATTAATCGATTTCTAGCAGTTATAATTTCTTTATTACTTACCCACCACATTTATTAGACAACTTACCAAAAATTCACGACTATTTGATTAGTGAAGAGCATTTAAGTAGTTTACAAAATTCATTTTTCTTACCGAAGTGGGCTTCTCGAATTTCACATAAAATGATCTGTCTTTTATAACACCAATTTGTTGTTTAGCAGGTCAGGATTATCGGCTTACAATTGTAATAAAACCATAATTATTTACAGTTTCTCTTGAGAAATTTTCAATACAATAGAACATGCTGAAATTACTCAAAACTATAAATTCACACAGCGAAGCCATGTTGCACTGTGTAATTTATGCGTTTCGACGTATAAGGTCTGTACGTTGGCCTAATCTAAGCCAGGGATACTTAGACTTCTCTCAAAATCTATTATTTTTCTAGGGAGTAGAAATTTAAGTTTTTTGCAGAACATTGCCATGGTGTTTCGTTGTGTTAGCTGCATGGATGCAGAAACGGCAAAACTCATCATCAGCTTTGCCCATCTTTTTGAGATGGTATCTCAGAGAGCAGTCTAAGACCAGCTAACTTGGGCTTGTAGGTTTTTGACCTGAGAACTAGCGCTGCTCGAGTATTTAACAATATATATATTTTGGCCTCCAGAGTGTTTCTAGTCGGGCATTCATCAACACATATTTGAAATCCATGCAGTTCTGCTTGGAAGATGGTAGTGGTGTTTCGTGGTGTTTCCTAGGAAACCTTGGCCTGATACTTCCACTCCAGCCCCCTCTAGTCAAAGTAATCCCCTCCATTCACTAGGTAGCTGCCAGTTACTTTTTCATAGTTCATGTTAACATCATATGTTATAGACATGAAGAATATTGATTCTGTTGGAATTGTATCCAGAATCTTTATATGCCCAACAAAGTTTCCAGATATGATACAATTTAAGGGCATTTGTGCAGCATTGCCGCTTTGAGACATGATGGCATAGCCCCCGTAACTTTTACCGGGTTAACCTCCATATTTTTTTGCAGTTTTCTTTGAGCTGCTGATCATGGGTTTGATGGTCGTTTCATATAATCATAAGATATTTTTCGGGCTCAAACCCCAGGTTTTTCTAAAGACTCTCCAGCATGTCCAGCTTACTGCTACTAGTTTTTGGAGAATTTTTTTAATGTGGCAACTCCTGGTTAGTTTCTGGTCTATTATTACCTCTTTGGAAAAGCTCCGTGTTGTTCCGTTTAAAGTGGAAGCGTTCATGTTTAGCTTTCGTCTTTTCGTGAATGGCATGAGGTCCATCTTGTTAGGATTAACATATGCACTAGTTACTAACTTGGCTTAAGGTAGAAAGCTTGTAATAATCCCTTTAATCTTGCCTTTGGTAGTGACAACTAAGTCATAGCATAACCCTGCGTTGTAAGTCATTAATTAATAGCACTCTTTCTTGTGGATATACTTTGATTTTTGTGATTTATTCAGCTGTTTTCTAAAGTCCTCTATTGGTTAAAGGATCATATTAAATCAGACAGAGAAAGAAGATTTTTGGGGTTTTACATATTTTTAAATATGACCTGCGAAAATTTCAAATTAATCCGAAAAATAGTGACACTGCGTTTTCCGAGTTTACGTGTTACAGCAAATCAAAAAGAAACGCTCTGTAATATTTTCATTTAGGAATTTCCCCCGTAGAATTAGCATTAATGACTGAATGAACAAAAGGAGGTGATAATTATCTATGCCTAGGCCTCATTGGGCCTTTTACATCTCACCATGGCTGCATGTCATTCAAGGCTTATCGCCTTTGCGAATCCAAGCATTCTCATTAATTGAACTTGTCTGTTTCCGGTAACAAAATTGTCTCTACCTTAGTCTGTTGAGTGACGACATGGTCAACAGTTTCATCCTCCTCCAGACACTATCCGCACGACTACGACACCAATCTTATGATCACCCGTTAGGTAATAATGTCCTGTCAACAATGCCAATACAATTTGCAGCTCTTTCCTTCCCAAGGAGAAAACCTCCCTAGTAGGACTTGCGCTAGGTCTAGTTATATGTTCCTTAATACATCTTATTCCAGGAGCTTTATCTTTATATCGTCATATCCTGAATAATTTGATAATATTTTAATTTATATTCGAAAAAGTGTTGATAAATAGTGCGAGATCTTTTGTTTCTTAATACCCACACCGGAATTATGCTTTCCCTTTCTTATTGCATTATTTAAATTAGTATAACACGCTAATCCCTAACAAATTCATATTTTCTTAAACCACATTTTCAAGATCGGGAATCCGTATATCTCGAAAACTAGATCTTTGATTTACTTCAATTTTTATAGTCATGTTATCGATAAAAGAACAGTTTTTAAACTAGTGTTTTTTTTAGAATACATGTTTTTTTTTAGTTATGATATACCATTAAGCGTTTCACCGAAAATTACAATTACAAATTTAAATGTTCTCTATATTGTTTTTAATTTTAATATATTCAGTTTTAAATAATCCGGTTCAGCTAAATTTAAATTAAAATTTCCCTTCTTCGGGTTTTTTATCGAGGGAAAATTAAGAATAACTTTAGTTTTTCCCTAGGACATCAAGTTTTTCTGATAAAAAACTACATTTTTAATAAACAGATAAGACTTATTATTTTTAATAAGATTTTTTTTTATTATAACAACTTTAAACTAAAAATTTTTTCTGCTGAAAATTAACCAATTTTTAAGTTAGTCATACCCAAATAGCACACTTCAGTCCACTGGATATCCATCGTTTATCCAAAGCTGGACATACTGGGTATCCATGGGATGTCCAGAATTTGTCCAACATCCAATGGATATCCACCAGACTATACGTTTGTCCCACTCATGGACGTCTTTTTGGATTACATATATTGTCCAAGTATGGATCATTTTTGGATATTAATAGGACTAATTTTGGATGTCCATATATTGTACATTCTTGACCCGATTGTGGACATATTATCCGATGGTATTGTGCTTTTTGGATAAATAGGTCATAATCTATTGTTCCCTCTTCTTGACGTTCCGCTAATGCGAATGGTAGATATTTTCAGAATTTGCTTAGGGTCCGAGAGCTTACAGTACCTAATTAATCTGCACTTCTGAAGACACAGACCACTCATGTCATCAAAACATCGATAACAAGTAACCATAGATGGCCCTATTAGTCCCAAAAATTAAACAGATATAAATTACATTAGCGAACCAGGTAACAAGAACTGGATCCACATATTACACTTATTGATTACAATTGTCAAGTTTTTAATAGAATACTATATAAGAATATAAAATTTTATAATTAGTCGAATTGCAAGTGCTACAAAATATAGCTTCAATTGATTTAAATTGTTCAAGCTGTAGAAGGATCGCTATGAATAAGTTATCTGGTTCCATAGCAATAGGTACAGTTTCAATTGGGTAATAGAAAATATACCAATTATTTAAATAAAGACTTTTTATTGTTACAATAATTATTTTTTTCTAGATTTATTTCTGTCGTTTATTCTCTTCTGCCATTGTCTAATCTCGTCTTCGGCTGTTTTTTATCGGCCCCCCATTCTTCTACCGCAGCTGAAAATTAATAAGGTTTAACGTTAAATGATGCAGTATTTTATGGTTTTGTAGGAATTTAAGGATCTCTCTCTCTCTCTCTCTCTCTCTCTCTCTATATATATATATATATATATATATATATATATATATATATATATATATATATATATATATATATATATATATATATATATATATATAACCAAATGCATCGTTATTGCTTACAGTGCGTAAACCAACAGGCCAGAAAGAAAATTTTAACACACTTTTTGTCTGGGTATTATCAGAACAAGAGGATCTAGAGTTCAACGTGTGAAATCTGACACCTAATTTGTTCTTATTTTTTACGAGTATAACAAATAAAACAGAGAGATTTTTTTTCATCAAATTTTTATATTTAAGTGGTAACTTACCTACAAATAGTGAACATAAGTTCTTTAAAGGGCACTTTACTGTTCCATCATATGTATAATTATTGGAAAGGCTATCTGTCATTGTTACAATAAAATATCTTTTAATAAGTTAATAGGTATAATTTCCTCCAATTTTCGCTAATTGTAAAACCTAAAATTATATTACGTTATTGAAATAATTAAACGTTAATTCCACATATGCTAACCTAAGAATATTTTTGACTTTAAGAATCAAAGTAAAAGTAATAAAATAATCCTGTAAATTAAGTTTTTTTTTTATCAATAGACTCATACACATACAGAAGCATTACTCGAATAAGTTTCAGCTTTTATTTCAGGAGAAGTGTAATAAACTTACTGCATCTTTGAAGTTTAAATTGTCCTGAAGATCTTATGTGACTTGAGGCAGCTGATTATTTTCTTACGTAAAAGGATAGTTGAACTCCTGCAGAAAATTCTTTGTAGATACTTGTTGTTTTTTCCCTATTTAAGATTACCTGAATATCCTCTCTAATTTGGTACAAATTGGCTTTCACATAGGAATTTTATTTGGACCAATCTGTGGAAAATTCATCTAAAAAATAATTAAAATAAATTAAATTATAAGTCTAAACCTAGAGTCGAACTGTCAAAACTTTATTATATATTTTTTAACAATTATACTGCACAAAAATACACATCAATGTAAACTTTTACCAGCGTTTAATCCAAAATAGTCATAATAAAATTAATATAATTATTCAAATTTGCTATAGCTTTTATTCCATTATAAATTTTGATAACATTTATTAATGCCAGCAATCTTATTAGACTGATTACTCAATAATGACTTAGTCAGAGAGAATTTTCTCTAAAATTTACAATTTTATTATTACACAAATTTACAACTCTATCTGTGCTCCATTTTAACCAACAAGATACAAAATTCATTGGCCTATCAAAATATTTGCACTTATTTGTAGTAATTTCCATTTAAATAAGTGATTGTATGAAAAGGTATAGCTACAAAAGCTATATTTTAACATACGTGTTTTGATACTGAATATTTTGTTCACTTTCAAATTTGTGCGAGTTTGATACTAAATTATCAGCCGGCATGTCTGTAGTTTCGTTCGGTAATTTTTGGTATAATTAAAAAAATTAAATTAAAAATAACTATACTTACCTTTAACGGTGGCATCTTCTTCAAATAAAAAGCACACTTGATTTTAGCTCAACTAAAACTCCAAAGGTCTTTTTTAGCTCGACGTCAACACAATAATGGGGTTAATGGGCGGGTTAAGAAATGACAATTCTACAGGCCGATATTGCAGTATCCGATTTTACCGACAACCCGAAATTTAATTAATGGACGTCTGATGGACTTACACTGGACATCCAGATATGGATGTCCATATAGATTACAGGTCATCACATCTAATGGACATCCATAAACGGTCCATGGACATACAGGACATTATATGTACCTATTCTGGATATCCAATGGAAATCTTTTGCTATCTGGGTAGTAACATTGCTAAGAAACTTTCGACGCACCCACTCATTACAAATCAAATTTAATTTTGTGACTATTTATAAAATTTTTGAAAAATTTTAAGAGCTGTTCTCAAATTAAGCATAATATTTTTTCGTGAAAGAAAGTTTCTCTCATATAATATATTTAAAATATATTTAAAAATACCAGAGTCTGATACTGCGGATTTTATTTTTTAATCTGGGAGCCAAGATCGATCCATGACGAATGGAAATCCATTAAATAACCAAAGTGTTTCCAATGTATTTTTTATCGCTGAACAGAAATCTCGAAGGTGTTTAGCCGAAAAATGATGAGGAAATTTGTTATAAATAATTTAATTACTTTCATGACAGTAAATAATAACATCGTTGTCAGCCTTTTGACTAGACAGATCGATTTCTATTTCAATTACAAATAAAACATTATTAATTAACATGCTAATTGTATTTTTTTTACTTAGACGGATATAATAAGAATTCTTCTCCGCAACGGGGCATCAGTCGATGCTAAAGCTAGAGAAGAACAGACCCCGCTCCATGTCGCTTCGAGATTGGGCAATGTTGACATTGTTATGTTGTTGTTGCAACACGGAGCCCAGCCGGGGGCTACGACTAAGGATCTGTATACACCGCTTCACATTGCTGCAAAGGAAGGACAGGAAGAGGTAAGCCATTTCTTTGGAAATATTTTGACAGCTTACACAGTTTAAATATATTATGAAAACGTGCAGTTCAGAAGTACATTTACGTTTAACAATTTCAACGTGCAGAACTTTGAAAAATTAACTTAAAATTTTAAATAATGAAATAAATATTGGCTGTGACGCAAACTAAGTTAGAAGAGGTTCTTTTGAAGCTCCAATGCTAAACAGCTTATAAAATTTTAAAAAATTAATATTAAAAATTTACCAGAGAAGCATGTTTAATTGTCATATAAATATTTAATTTTCGATTTTCCATCATTAATATGATTTTTCTTTAGGTTGCTTCAGTTCTCTTGGACAATGGCGCAGACCTAACTGCCACTACGAAAAAAGGTTTCACGCCACTTCATCTAGCTGCCAAATATGGACATCTCAACGTTGCCAGGCTTCTATTACAAAGAGATGCGCCTGCTAATGCTCAAGGTAAGATGATCTTTTTGTCGTCCTTTCCTTAACAGTCTACTGCTCATTTCAGTATCCTAATTATGTGAGATATTTTAGACATAAATGAAATAGAATACTAATAAGTCTTATATGTTTTTATTTTTAAAAATACAGGATAGTTTCAGTAAGATGCAAGAACTTCCCCTTTTCAAGATTATATTAATACTATAAAGATACCCTGAAGACCTAACTTTCTCTTTCTATTGTATTTGTCTAAATATTTTGAAAATTCTAGATTAGTATATCAGATTATATGAGTTTTGTTAACATGTTTAAATTTTAGGTAAAAATGGCGTATCGCCACTTCACGTTGCCGCCCATTATGATCATCAACCAGTGGCATTGCTACTTTTAGACAAAGGAGCTTCTCCGCATGCAGCTGCCAAAAATGGACATACTCCTTTGCATATAGCAGCTAGAAAAAATCAGGTATAAAAAAATAAATGTGTTTTCCTAATTGTTAAATTGCTTTATTTTTGAATTAAAAAGTTATTTATTATATAAAACATATCAAAATTTGTAATTTTTATTTCTCCCTTTTAAGATGGATATTGCGACAACGCTACTTGAATATGGCGCTCAGGCAGATGCAGAATCTAAGGCAGGTTTCACACCTTTACATCTAAGTGCTCAAGAAGGTCACTCTGATATGTCTTCCTTGCTTTTGGAGCACCACGCCAATCCTAATCATGCTTCCAAAGTAAGTATTTTTAACTCCAAAACTTTGCTTTTAGTAATTAAAAAATGAAAAGATTATAAAGACATAGTCCCTAATATAACAGTGTTTAAAGGAAGGAAAAAATAAACAATTACATACTGCTATATTATAGCTTGACAAAAAAATATTCTTTTAGAATGGACTTACTCCAGTTCACCTTTGTGCCCAAGAAGACCGAGTGGCTGTTGCTCAGCTACTTCTAAGAGCGGGTGCGCAGAAAGACGCTCAAACCAAAAGTGGATATACGCCGTTACACGTCGCCTGTCATCATGGACATGTGAATATGGTAAGGAAGCTTTAACGCCTATTAAGTATTTTTAAAACTAATTTTCTGTTTCATAAAATATATTATTTTTCTTCAGGTAAGATTGTTAATAGAGCAAGGAGCCGAAATTAATCCAGTTACTGGAGCAGGATACACTCCGTTGCATCAAGCAGCGCAGCAAGGACACGTTCTGGTTATAAGTCTTTTGTTAAAGAATAAGGCTGATCCTAACGCTGTTACACAGGTAAGAAAGTAAATATACTAACATATTTTTGTGCTTAAGAATTATCCAAGAGGACAAGTAGACTGAAATAGCTTCAGTGCTAAAATTATTCTCAGTAATTCAGTCCTTCTTGCTTTAAAACTGAAATATAGAAAATATAAATACATTACTAAGATAGATGGATAAAGAAAATGCATTCTACCCTCTTAAAACTTGAAGTATAAAACATATGTCGTGTTTAATACTTTTTGGTATTTTCTTTGATTTGTAGTGGAACGAGCTTTAGTTTTGAAAATTTCTTTTTGAATTGAAAAAGTGTAACAAAATACAAAAACGTATTTTCTGTTCGTATAAGAATTACTGAAATTGGATAATTTCGGAGGTGGCTTGACACCCACATAAATAAGTAAACATAGATTTCTTATTTTTAATATTATTATAAAAACTATAAAGTTTTCAAAAAATATATGTTTGGTCCTCGACTGTACAAAATTCGAATAATTTTGTCTTGGTTCATTCGAACTAAACGAATCTATTATTTTTTAATAAACATATTTGGTGTGGATGGCAAGGATGTGCGGATTATAGAGAATCTATATTGGCGTCAGAGGGCAGTGGTCTGTAAGCTTATCAAAGAATGCCATATTAAACGAGGCGTGAGACAGGGATGTGTTCTCTCTCCACAGCTGTTTAATTTATATTCGAAGAAAGTTTCTAAGGAAACCCTACACAACAAAGTATTTGGGGTTAAAATCAACGACGAGCTAGTAAACACGATTCGTTATGCCGATGGTACAACCCTCATAAGTGATCAGTCTTCAGGGTCTACAACTACTCTTAGATTCTGTCAGTAGGGTTGGGAAAAAAAGGGGACTGAACATAAATGTTCCTAAAACTAAATGGATGTTATATGACTCAACAATTTCACTTAGATAAAGAAGTTAAACGCAGAATCGAATCAGCCCACACAATTTTTCTAAAAATGAAATTGCCTGTCTGGAACGACAACCTAAATAAAAAAAAATGTTACATATTATCAGTGTTGCTATATGGAGCCGAGGTGTGGACACTGAATGCCGCCACGATCAATCGTTTGGAGGGAGCCATTTGAGATGTGGTTGCATAGGCGAATGCTTCGAACACCCTGGGTAGCTATGCAGGCTAATATAGCGGTTTTAGATCGGGCAGATGCCTCTCGTGAATTGCTGACAACTGTAAAATGCAGAAAACTAGCATATCTTGGCCGTATTCTCGGAAGGGATCGGTACAGAATTCTTCAACTGATAATGAAGGGTATCATCGAGGGTCGTACAGATGTTGGATGGATGCAGATCTCTTGGCTGAGGAATATTCGAGAGTGGACAGGAATACACAGTGCTGATCAGCCATTTAGAATTGAAATATTACAATTATTATAATAAGTTATAATTTTGGCAATTTTGGAGAGATCCGCTTAAAACAGGAGTAGAGTATTCAAATCACTAATCCAGAATTTAAGAGAGGAAATGAGCCTTTGACGTCTATATGTAAGAAGCGTTCATGAAGGCCAAAGACAGTAAAATGGACTTCTTGGTGGCGTAAAAGTTTTTCGATATAAGCATAGAACCATAGGAAAGTGTTTTTTTAAACACACTGTCAAAACTTTCATTCTCGTCGAAAACTAACATAATTTGCTGATTGCACATGCCGATAACAAAACTTAAATTATGACCATTATTCCTATGGATCATAAAGACTTAATATACAGAGTATCTAGCAAATTTATTGAATCCTGGAGGGGAGCTCCTGGAATGAGGTGCCTAGCACACGGCGTTCTAACGACCTTCTATTCTTGGGAAGAAAAGAGCTGCGAATTGTGATGGGATTGTTGACAGGACATTGTCACCTCAGGGGCCATTTTCATAGAATCGGTGTCGAAGGCGACCCGACATGCAGATGGTGTTTGGAGGAGGATGAAACTGTTGGCCATGTTTTCACAGAGGGCCCATCATTCAACGGACTGAGACAGAGATATTTCGAAGAAACAGTTTTGTTACCGGAAGCAGTTAAGCAAGTTCAACTAACGAGGCTGCTTGGATTCGCAAAGGCGATCGGCCTCGAATAACCTGCAGATATGGTGGGATGTACAGGGCCCATTGGAGGCCATTCATTCATTCATTCATACAGACTGTCTGAAAAATAGATGTACAACGTTTGATGACAGATTCTTCATGTCAAAATAGGTCTATTTAAGCCAACTTACTTATATCCAATACTGCTTCGCTTAGACGGTATAAGACATCAAAGTTTTAAGAAAATATTGATTTTTCCCAAATTTCTTGAAAACGTAGTAACTGAATTTAATGGTTTTTGTTGTGTGGTCTAAGAGTATAGTATGATGTTTTCTAGTGGTATAGTGACCGAGTATAAAGTAGTGTAAGTATTATAAAAGTGACGTAACTTGTAAGCATTGCATCTGATTTCTTATGTCATCAACGTTATGACAACCTAGACATTTCTATCGGATAATCACATATATTTGGAAACTTTTTCACCTCTTGAATAGTTTTCGTTGTATGAGCGGTTTAATTAGTGTTATGTTTCGTATTTTGCCTGACACATTTTGCTGTTTTTTGGGACAGTTGGTGATATTGTCAGTGTTACTGTATGATAATTGGGTGTGTCTATATATTTTGCGAGTAAAGTAAAGAAATATAATGTGGTATACCCTTGGTGATATGTTAAGGGCTCCACACATGCTGACGCCAACCTTTTCTGCTAACCTGCGCAGGTATAATTGGGCAAATCAGCCTGAACGTCATAACGCCTATAGGGTCCTTCAATCTAAGCATCGTAGATTAATATTCTCTTCAAATATATCTGGCATGTCGTCACATGATATAGTAACAGTCTAATAAAAGCTTTAAATTGTGTTAAGCACAAAAAATGGTTTAGTATAAGAAATGGTTGAAAAAACAAGATATTCACACCAAAAGATTGGCATATAGATATTGTCGCTAGCATAGTGGTTAGCGTGTCAGCTTTGAACCCAGACGACCAGGGTTCGTATCTCGGCTGAAATATCAATCAATACCAAACCACTGTGCAATATTCTGTCTGGTAAAAATTTCAGACGTGTTTCGGAAGTCATGTAGAGGCGGTGGCCCCGCCTATAAATGTACAACAGAATCAACACGCAACATGGGTGCGAGAAGTTGCCTACGTTGTGTGGAGAGCGCCGCACTTAAAAAAAAAGAAGAAGAAGAAACCTATCTAAAACTTCTTTTTATGAGCGGGCTATTAATGGAAAAAATAAATTAGTGATTGATTGAAGATATTTGGACAGCTGCAGGTCTGCGTAGGCGGGCGAATGCCACACACGTACAGATTGACGAATTCTACTCCGACACATACTCCGATCTGCCTATTGTTGTAAACGAGACCGCCCCCCGTGTCGAAGCGATCGGTTCGTCACAATTTAATTGTTTAACCCTAAAAGAGGTTTTTCGTCCTAGCTACCGACGGTGGACTCATCAGTGGGTCCGTCGGAGATTTCCCCAGAATCCTTTGGTACACTTTCTACATACAAATACTCGTATTTAAACCTTTTTGCGTCGGAACCTATAAACCAGATTCTGAGTGTGCCGCCATCTGCGACACTACCTGTGTAAACCGGAGAGGTGTGCCTCAACGTATGTGGGAGTCTTTAGAATATTAGTTTAACTTTTACAAAATTTGTAGAATTAAGTTATTCATTTGGTTTAAGCGCATAAGATATTATAAATTCAACTGGATAATTAATAAATCTGAAAACTTCAGGTGTATCTGTATACATACATATAAATAAATTTTCCATCTGTGTTCAACAGTCATACTCTGGGATGTCTTCAAAATATCCGCTGTCTAATTATATTAACTTAAAAATATTCTTAATATTTTAATTTTGAAACTAGAATGGCCAAACAGCACTGGGAATCGCCAGCAAACTTGGTTACATCAGCGTTGTCGAAGAGCTCAAAGTAGTAACGGAACTTACCATCAATACGACTACTACAATGAACATCGAGGAGAAATACAAAGTTATGGCACCGGAAGCTATGCAGGAAACATTTATGTCTGATTCGGAGGATGAAGGAGGTAAGTTTTAATCTATTTTAGGAGCAAATATAGGTTTGATTTTGACAGAGTGGCTTTATATAAAGGAATTGTCATTGACTAGCAGAAAAGTAACATTTTAGAGTATTTCCTTCCTTATGCTGTAAAAAGCTCTCTAATTGCATTTTTCTAATTTTACTAATAAAGACAATCATAGATTATGTTTCTAATTGAAAATATTTTAACTTTAATAACCTTAGCAATATTTTGTAACAGGTAGGCTGTAGAAGAAAGCTCAAAGAGTAAAAATTCATGTATCAAGAAATGTTCGTTAAAACTGAAGTTCCAATATTTAAATGTTCGTAGGGTCTTGTAAATACAAAAATTAATTTCAAATATTGTTTTTAATATAACGCCTAGTATGTTATATTATTGATGCGTTGGTTTTTGTTCAAGAAAGTAATCGTGTATTAGTACTTGTAAAGATTTTAAATTGTCCATTTTTGGCAGTGGAATTACAAAGGAAGTAAAAATGTCTTCTTATTTTCCCAAAAATTCTTTACTATAAATAAGCTACCGGTTTCGCAACAATATATGTTGCATCATCAGGCAGTGACAGACTAAAATAAACAAAATGACACGTGTCAAACAAACTAACAAAACAATATATTATAATTTTCACTATATTACATTGACCATAACAATTGTTTCGACACACAGTGTCTTCTTCAGATGGTAGAAAACAACTGTTTACAGAGAGGTTATCTACCATCTGAAGAAGACACTGTGTGTCGAAACAATTGTTATGGTTAATGTAATATAGTGGAAATTATAATACGTTGTATTATTTAACTATTATATAATGGATTTCCATCAAGTAACGGCTAACACAATACAAAACAAAAGACAACCAAGCAGTACATTTAAAAACAATAGATTATTAATCCCTTAGATTAATCTCTTAGATGTTATCGGGAGACCACTGTTCTTGATACTGATATTAAAGCATTATCCTTAATATTTCTGTATAAGAATTCATTTGTTGACATATGTAATACAGATTACAACGATATCATATGCAAAACAAAACTGGCCAATCAGAAAATTGAACTTCCATGTCAACTAGCTCGAGTCTAAGTCTTAACCCTTCTTAGTGAATTTGGCTGTTTAAGTTTTAAACTAGATTTAGTTGCTATGGAAGTCAGATTTTCTATTTGGTCAGTTTTGTTTTGTTTATGATAATGTTATTATTTGTGTTAATATATGTCAACGAATCTTTATATAGAAAAATTAAGGACAAAAACCTGGATATCGGAATCGGTAAAAGCAATAGAGTTGAATCCCGAGATAAACAAAATTTTCCACTTTTGCCGATTTGGAAATAAAATAATCTCTTTAATTTCACTGGCCCGTAACGAAAGATGCTTTGAATAAATAAAAACGACACCTTCAAATTTTTCTCGATCCAATCCAATTTCAATATATGTTATATTATTTTCAAATAAATGACAATTCCTTTTAGCTTAAGCTAGGCTTACTTGTAAACAAATAGAGGGGTAGAATTAAGTCCGCGCCTTATAAATAGCCGATTGGCTTCTATTATAACAATTTAAAATTTAGTTACACTGTTTTAGTTCTTGTAATTTTCCGTTTTAGTTTGTCTGTAGTCTTTGTTTTCCTTGTACTCTAGTATTTATATAGGGGTAATTATTTTTGAACTTAAAATTTCTGTAACTGCTTTAAATTTTGCTGTACTTTTTGGTACCATTCATACGATAAAAAACGATGCGAACTGAAGTGACGTTTCGACATCTGATATATCCTACCACGGAAAAAGTGGGTCTAATCCAGTTTTTTATGGTCTTTCTTTTCCACAGTACTAACCACAACACATTAAGGGGTTACTTATCTCCACCTAGGCTAAATAGAAATTTTTTTACGAAGTTTGATAGTGAAACTAAAAGTAAAACAAAATATAAGGTTAGCTGTTGATATTTCGGGGAATGGGCAACCCTGGCTTTGCTTAATCCCGTCTGACATATCCATAAAGTTTGACATTTTAGGCGGTATACGTACTCAGAACGTTTTGACATACGGACACTGTTTTTGTGTTGTTTATAGTAACTTCAAAATTTCATCTCGGCCAATAAATAGAATTAACTTCTGAACAATTTCGATGTGGTTTATTTCAACAACAACAACAAAAGCGCATTGATGAACTTAATTCTTTATATGGCGAAGAATCACAACCACAAAAACCACTGTATATCACTGATTTAGTGAATTCAATCGTGACGGTCGTTCGCTCACGGACGATAATCATTGTGAAGAATATTTTGAAAAACAATGAAACCATTTTCAATGATAAATATTAGTTTTTGTTTGTTATTCGCGAAATGACTACACTTGTATGAATTACATATACAATGTTTAATATTTTGGACGGAAAAATCTCATGATTAAGATATTGGTATTTCTCTCAAAATTGGTGCTTCCTTCAAAATTATGTGCTACATATTTTCGAGTAATTGCATTACTTGCGAGAAAATTTGAGCTTCATTTGTTTTGCTACATTGGTTGTTAATTTTACTTGTTAAGTCAGGAGTAATTTTTGAAATTTTTGCATTGAACCATCTTGAAGCACGATCATACTTCTTCAATAAAAGAAATTTTTTAAATGATTTTTTGTTATAACATTGGAGAATAATAATCAATAATAATATTATTTTTTTTTAATTCTAGAGGTATGTAACCCCTTAAATAAACACAGTAAGTGTAATTAATAAAATCGTACTATAATTACCCCTGTAATTGTTATTGACTATTTTGTTTGCGTTTTAGTTTTGTTTTTATTAACTGTAATAACAATAATTAAAAGTATTTTCGGGGTAGTACCTGCAAAAAAAAGTCTAATTGATAGTATGTTAATGTAACGTAGTCTGGGGAATAATTTTCTGAAAGTTGTTTCATTAAAGTCTTATCTTTGATCGGGGCAAAAGCAAATTTACACTAGAAATTGCTGGATATTTGAATTAGAGGGTATAAATTTTAAGTAAAAATATGTAAAGAACAAAATAAACGATACTTTATTTCGTGCTTCTTGCGTCTTATGCTGTGTCATAAAAAGATGTGTACATATTCTTATGCGCTAAAATTAATGCATCGTTATGTCGTAACATACAGTGAAGGGTAAGACAAAACCAAATGACACATCATCTAAATATATATATATATATATATATATATATATATATATATATATATATATATATATATATATATATGTATTAAAATAATTAACCATTATGTACGTAATTCATTGGTTATAGGAAAATTATTCATTCGACCAATGAAATTGTAAATTGTAATGTTTTATGTAAAAAGCTATAACGGTGGGGCGGGATGGGGTAACACAAGGGTAAAATTAAGTCGTTAAGGGTGGTGGTTGGTATGTTGCATGCCTCAGGCGGAGTGGACGAACCGCCAGTGGTGTACGGCCGGCCAACGCATGCGCAGCACGTCTATCTACCCTACTACCAGGGACAAATGACATATACACGTAAGTTTTGGTCCCTTAACTGTATATCTCTCCTGTCGCTTTCGATCACCCTTGCACACAGAAAATTTATATTTTACTTTTTTAAATAAAGCTCTTAAATACGGTGAAACTGGAGCGAGTTAGAAAAATATTTTTGTCTTATGTAAACATTTTTCCTTAAACTTAAAAAGTTTTAGGTACTCTATAAACCTTGAAAATTTTCTGTGTACAAAGTCATTCTTGGTTATTTTTTTGTGTTTTAAGCTCGTTTTAACATTCTTACGGTACATTTAGCTCTAAGCTAGCTAGCTTCTTTTTAAGCTTCTTCTAACATTTTAGATTTAACTGTAGTTATTAGTTTTGTAGTAATCTATCTGATCTATTTAATTTCAGGTCATCTGTACATTATTTTTTTTTTAATTTTCATTGGTTACTGTAAATTTCACTCAACATTTTTCAGTTTTATTTGGTATTTGTAAAGATTTCAGTAGCCTAAAGTTTGAAATTGGACAAAAACATAATCTACACTAGATACTCACTGACATTTCAGTTTTTCATTTGAATTTTAATTATTTAGGTCACCTTTCGAGGTAACCAATCATAAACACAATCCCTGCTTTTTATATTATATTATTTCCCATAAGAGTTGCATCACCAAAAAATATGCAAGCAATCAGGTAAACTATATATATATATATATATATATATATATATATATATATATATATATATATATGTTTTCCAGATTCTGGGACCATAGATTATATCATTTTCTATTTATTTTTTCTTTTCTTGGGTTTAGGTACTTTATTTAACAAAAAATCCAAATAATTTGACGTTTCGCCCTTTATTTAAGAGAAAAACACACTAATAAATAATAATCACGGAAATAACTAAGAAACAAACATACAAATTTTATAATAAGCTAATAACAAGAAACATAGAACATAAACAGAAAAAATATGTAGCAATACCTTATTAGTGTAAGCTGTCAGAAAAAATACAACTCATTTTAAAAAAGCATGATATTATCGTATGTCACAGGTCTCATAATAAATTAAATACACTTTTTACTAATTTAAAAAGTAAAACTCCTCTCATGAATAAGTCAAATGTAGTATATTCGATCCCTTGCTCAAATTGTCCCAAAAAATATATAGGCATGACAAGGCAATTGCTAAAGCACAAATTGAACGGCCATAAATATACGAAAAACGCCTCAACAGCGTTAAACAAACACACAAAGGATGAAACATACCTTCGATTATAACAGTACCATAATTAAAAACAAAGATATGAATTATCAAAAATTGCAGATAAAGATATGATAGACATTAAAAAAGATAAAAACACTATTAGCGACAGAACGGATATAGGAAATTTGAGTCACTTTTACACCAGTCTAATTTAAACAAAAATATTAAGTATTCGATCCTGTTAATAAACATTAAAAATTGAATATCCTCTTAAACATAAAATTAAATGTATGCATTCTTTCAGTTTTTTTTTGGTGCATTGTAAAATATAAAAAATAAAATACACTCGCATTCCATATATATATATATATATATATATATATATATATATATATATATATATATATATATATATATATATATATATATATGGCACATACATCCCCTATAGTTACCTAAAGTTGTAGCATGCATTGTTTTTGAAACATAGCCTTAATTGATGAATATAGGTAAAAAAAATCATTAACACATAAGGTCACAAATTACGATATTGTTAAATTCCTAATAGGGACGTATTTGCTATACTGCCACCATAAATCGTTAATTTATAAATGTCTAAGGACCATAGTTGTTGGAATTAAATAATGGTATGATAGAATAGATTTTCAAGAATGATTTGATAGATTTTTTCTTACCTTATCGCACATTTTTTGAAAAAAAAAAAAAAAAACATTTTTTAAAACTTTTAGTTTTAATACTCTTTTACGAAGTAATGAGACATTGGGCAATACCACGTTATGAAAAGCGTGCCGTCCAATAGCGGGTCCTTTCGTCAATTTTCGACCGAACTCGGAGTAATAAATTGAATTTTTATTTATACGCCTTCGTGTCGTTTTATGCCAGTTTTATGTTTCGTTTGTGATATTTTAATGTATTCATTATTTTTTTGAACATTTTTTTTTCACAAATATGCCTTTCCAACGGACTGTCGACATAATAGTACTAGACAACACGTTGACATGTTACGTAGAAAAGTTAAAACTTTCACAGAAATTCACAAACACAAAGTTGACAATACAAAATGTATGTGAGGTTAATAATTATATAATATAACTTTGAAAAGTGTTTTATATGATGGTCATAATAGAACTCGCAATGTCATTGTCTTGAGATATTTTTTATTTAAGGTTTGTAGCACTTTAACTTTCCTATGTTTACATCTCATGGATCCCCTGTCCCCGCACCCCCTCTGTGACACCATTGGACATCCTTAAAAATCTTCTTTCCTCTTGTTAAAACAATTTTTATATATTTACTGTGGTGATAGCGGGGCAAAAGGTTAGAATTTAAATTGTTGTAACCTCGATTTACTTCTATTACATTATTTGCAAACTAGTATCTTTTATTATCGTAACATTATGTTATTAATGATTTTAATGTTAGTATATACAGTAAACAAAAGGGGGCGCTATTGAAATAAACGATCTACTAGTCTCAATTTCTTAAGAGCATTATCGGAAAGACAGTATTTGTTTTTAATTTTCAAAATAAATAAAATTAAAAATCAAAAAATATAGAGTCTTTGTCAAATATCTCGAATCTAAACGGTTGAACTTTTACGAATAAAATCTTAAGTTTTCCATAAATAAAAGTAGGATGCTATTTTAAGTTTGACTAGTTGCACATAAGTATAGTTATACGAGGGTAACTTGAAAAGTTTCCAACCTAACAAAGAAACAAGACATTTTTTCTTAAAATTTATTTTTATCTTTCATCATAGACTCCCATCGGCGCTTCAACGTTTTTAACCCATTCAAAAAGTAGTTGACATCTTTTTCTGCAAAATAGTTGTGTACAAAGGTGATGTGCTTCTTCATTCGGCGAAAATTTCGCTTGGGGGTTAGATCTGATAGGTAAGCAGTTTAAACCGCAGTTTGTAGATTTTCGCCATAACAGGCTTTGAAGTGTGAAACGGCGCATTGTCTTGGTGAAACAAATTTTTTTTCTTTTGCAAATGCATGACTATCTGCGAAACAGTCGCCATTCCTTTCCCGAGCGAAAGAACATTTTTTGTCTTATTGAAGCCGATTATTTCGCAGTCCACTGTTTTAAGTATGTTTTTGTTTCCGGGGTGTAATGGTGTATCCAAGTTTCATCTACAGTAATTAATCGGTGCCAAAACTCTGACTCATTGCGTGTAAACTGCGCCAACAGAGCTTTGCAAATGTCCATCCGAACATATTTTTGGTCCAGAGTGAGCAATCGCAGCATCTAGCGCGCGGTCAGCTTTCTCATGCTTAAATTTTTATTCAATATGTGACGAACACGTTCTTTAGATATGTCCATAACCTCTGGTATCTCTCTAATCTTAATTTGACGGTTGTCTAGCGATGTTATCGTCAGTGATTACAGTTTTTGGCTATTCCAAACGTTCATCGTTATTTGGTACGAGGCTGTTTCGATAAGTTCTCGGCCTAAAACAGAGAGAGCGCTAGTAGGATCAAATAAGTATAATATTTTGTAAGCATTAACCTTGATATGACGCCCTGCAAACACTCAGATGTTTGCGTGCAGTTGCTTGTTTGTGGCGATTGAGTGAACACATTAGGTTCGATATTTTGTGAAAGATGGATAAAACTGAAGTTCGATAAAGTACTTTGTTTTAAAGGGCTTAACTCCTACGGACATTAAAAATGAATTAAAATCTACTTTAAAGGATTCTTCTCCTTCTTTTTCGACAGTAAAAAAATGGGCTGCTGAATTAATCGTGGTCGTACATCAATTCAAGATGATGAGCCCTCGGGACACCCGAAAACCGCAACAACTGACAAAGTTGTCACAAAAATGCACAATGTCATACTTCGATAGATCGTGTCAACTTCATTTTACATGATGTTCTTGGCATGAAAAAGCTTTCTGCGCGATGGGTGCCGCGTTTGTTAACAGTCGACCAAAAATGCCTTCGAATGAACACTTTGCAAGAGTGTTTAGACTTATTCAGACGCAATCCTGCTGAGTTCCTTCGACGTTTTATAATTGTAGATGAAACATGGATTCACCATTACACGAACATATTCTTCAACTTTAGTTAACGAGTGCTGCCATCTTCACGTTGAGGTTGGAAAGTTTTCAGATTACCCTCGTATAAATATTTTTTTCTGTGTAACGAATGTGATCTTTCTAATTCATAAAATTTAAAGGTAGATGAATCATGGATTCAGATTTTCATTAATATTTTTCATTTCAATACTACTGCAAATGGCTTTGTTGATCGGTTAATGTCACATTTTCGTATCTCGGAATGTTTATCGTAAAAGTTTCAAAAACACACTGTAAGAGATTAAGAATTCTCAGTCAATCCCAATTCCAGTAAAAAATCATCTATTTACTTTATATTATAAATATATTCAAAAACAACATTTTACTTGCGTAATCCCGGCGTTATCATTGATTATTACATCCTCGAAACAAATGATATCTTATCGGCACTTTGGTTTTTAGAGCCGACCTTTTTAAACGTTATTAGTAAAAATACAGTGTTATACGCCCAAGTGTAGTGCTTTATTGCATGAATAAGGGCGGTTTTTAATTAATTGCAATTAGTTGTTAGTGAAATAAGGTGTGTGATTTATAATTACTTGATGTAGCAAAAGAATATTTGCGCAAAAGTTTATGGATCTTAAATTTTAGGTTTACAAATTCAGTTTGAAATTCTCATTAGTCTACAATTTGACAAATAAATCAAAAAGTTGGTTTTAAAATTAATGTGCATTTAAAACATCCATTTAAATTAAACATCTCATCTAAAAAAGTTTTAAATTTATTTTAGATCTTGTAAAAGTTTTTAAAATTTATGGTATGTAAGTTTTATCCTACTATTTGTAGGAAAATTACTCACTATAGTAAATCGAGTAATGTATTATTAAAGAAAAATGCACTTCTAAAGATAAATATAGATAACTAGGCTGCAGGAGCGAGCGTCGTGCTGTCATGTTTTTGTTAGAAACATCAGTAAGGAGTTTTTAAGGCCGTCCGCCCGTTCATGTTACAGTCGTATTTATAATTTCGTCAATTGGAATGAAATTGTAGAATTCTGTTTTTAGTTTAACCTAAAGACGGGCATGAATTTAACTTGTAAAAAAAATGAGGTTACCCCATCTAATGGGGAATCGTTGGATCAATCTTCAAAAATACAATTAAACTTGTCATACGACATTTTTATTTAATTCTCTTCTAAGTTGTTTACGGTATGTCTCCTACGATAGAGTTTGAAAATATGAAAAGACATAATTGCACTTACAAGGAAGGTATCCGAAATGTCTGGCTCCGATTTTAATGAAACTTCAATATGTTGTAGAGGGTACAAAAATAAGAGATACGTATTTTTTTTTATCTGCAGAGATTCATTATAACAGGCTGAAAACCGCCCCTGAAGGTTACCACTAAAAAACAGTATTTTTGAAATATCTCAGGTTCTAAGTGAGATATTTTAACAAAACAAAATGAGAGTTACTTGTTATTCGAAATGATGTTAAACTATGGTATTTTCACCCCCAAGGATATCATCCCTTATTTCTTATTAAGGTAAACCATATATTTACGCACGTAATTTAGTTCTAAAAATTACGAAATTTAATGGAATTGTTTGAAAATATTCTTTTCACGAATACCATAAGTAACTTAAGTTGACGGGTTTTGGGGTGTCTAAAAATATAATAGAAAAAGAGGGTGAGCCACCCCCGAATTCCTTTTTTTTTAATTCCAAGTTCTAATTGAGATATCTTTACAAAACAAAATGGAAGTTACTTATTATTTGAAATGATGTTGAATTATGGTATTTTCACCTCCAAAACATATCATCCCTTATTTCTTATAACGGTAAACCATCTATTAGCGCACGTAATTTAATTCTAAAAATTACGAAATTTAATGAAATTGTTTTAAAGTATTTTTTTCATGAATACCATAATTAATTCTAGTTGACATCTTTCGGGGTTTCCAGAAATAAACTAGTAAAAGAGGGTGAGTCACCCCCAAACACTTTTTTTTATATCTTCAGTTCTAATTAAGTTAATTCTACAAAACAAAATGGAAATTGTTTGTTGTTCCAAATGATATTAAGCTATGGTATTTTTACTCCCAAGAATATTATCCCTAATTTTTTTATTAGGGTAAACCATATATTTGGGCCCATAATTTAACTGTAAAAATAGCGAAATTTAATGAAATTGTTTGAAAATATTTTTTTCACGGATACCATGTCACTCAAGTAGGCGTGTTTCGGGGTTTCTAAAAATAAACTAGTAAAAGAGGGTGAGTCACCTCCAGATACGTTTTTTTTTTTACATCTCAAGTTCTAAATGAGATAATTTCACGAAACAAATTGTAAATTACTTGTTATTTGAAATGAACTTTAGTATTTTTACCCTCATATATAATTATTTATAAAATTGCCAAATTTCAGTTGATATGAACGTTACAGAGCGTACTGAATTTTTTTATTAATAAGAAAATATAAAGTTACTTCATTGGTTAAGTATTCATGTCTTTAAATTATTATAATTCATGACAAACAGTGCTTTCTTATTCTGTAACGTTCATTTAAATTAAAATTTGACAAATAATAATATATGTGTGAAATTACCGTTTACTTTTACAAAAAATAACGAATAATATCGTTGGGAGTGAAAATACCATAGTTTAACGTCATTTCGAATAACAAGTAATTTTAATTTTGTTTTGTAGATATATCTTAATTAGAACTGTAGATATTAAAAAACATATTTGGCGGTGGTTCGCCTTCTTTTCAGAAACCCCAAAATACGTCAACTTAAGTTACCTTTTGTATTTATAAAAAAAATTATCAACAAGTTTGGTTTAATTTCAGAATGTTCAGAATTAAATTATGTAAATAAATTACAAGACTAGCCCTTATAAAAGGTAAGAGAATATATCTATGGTGTTAAAACAACATGGTATAACCTTACTTCAACTAACAAGTAATTTCCACTTTGTTTTGTAAAGATATCTCAATTAGAATTTGAAATCTGAAAAAAATGTATTCGGGGGTGACTCACCCTCCTTTACTACTTCATTTTTTTGAAACCCCAGAACATGTTAACTTGAGTTACTTATAGTATTCGTGAAAAAAATCTTTTCAAATAATTCCATTAAATTTCATAATTTTTAGAATTAAATTACGTGCGGAAATATATGGTCTACCCTAATAAGAAATAAGGGATGATATCCTTTGGGTGAAAATAACATAGTTTAACATCATTTAGATAACAGGTAACTGTCATTTTGTTTTGTAAAAATATCTCACTTATAACCTGAGATATTTCAAAAATACTGTTTTTAGGGGTAAACTTTAGGGGCGGTTTTCACTCGTTTATAATGAATCTCCGCGGATAAAAAAAAAATACGTATCTCTTAGTTTTGTACTCTCTACAACATACTGAAGTTTCATTAAAATCGGAACAGGACACTTCCAGTACCTTCCTTGTTAATAAATACCTACGTTCACTAATTTATGAGATACAAAAAAACTGCAATGTATGTCCGATATGTACTTGGTCGGTTTATTATTATTTCAGATGATTTAAATAACACGATACAAATGTTTTTTTCTCATTAATTACAACATATTTTCATCCGAACTCGCGCAGTAGCAAAAATGTCGATACCGGTATTATTTCCTTCAGTCATAAAAATAAAATTATATATTGTCTTAGCAATATATCGTGTTTTATTTAATATTTTAGTTTTCTTATAGAATATAATATATGCAAGAAACGAAGGCTTATAAACATAAAACATTCACATATCAAATGACAGCAAGAGATCATTCCAGAAATTGATATGATTGTTTGCTAAGTCTAGAGTTATGTAGAAAAACGTTCATATTCATTCCCCACTTAGTAAAAATAATCTCAATCGAGACAATAATGCATATTTTTTTTGGTGCAAATCTTAACAAATGATGCAGTTGCGGTTAAAAGAAACTAACTTGTGGTACTAGCTTAATTTTTATACCAAAAAAAAAATCATTTTAAGAATAATACTTATACAATATTTTTTTGATTCAAATACACCACACTTAAGTTTAAAAAAAACGTTTAATTAAATTATGTGCGTTTTAAATGTCACAGCTTAAATGATGCAAATAAATAAAAATGGCACAAAACCTGGCAATTTCAAATTTACGAAGTAGGCGTTGCATCATATTATTATTGTAATTGTTTTTTGTTTATTTTGACATTTCAAAGCATTTTTTTGTTGATTAAACGAAATTATTTAAGATTGGGTCGACAACGACAACGATTACTGAAAGAAATTTAATTATTACTCACTATAGAAATGGATATGGCCAAAGAGACATTGTCAAAATGGTAAATAAGTATTCATCGACTATTCAGTACATTATTGAACACTATCAATAAATCAAGGTTGGCTCCAAATAAGATCTTCAACGAACGTGAGGGAAAATGGATTGTTAAGAGAAATAGTGAATAATCCTAAAAAAAGTATCGAGCCTACCTTCATATCTCCGCATTGGTGTTATTCTTTATCATCCGCTGAGTGACATCCTTCAAAGTAGTCTCCATTTAATTAAATAACACGTACCCAGCGGTCTCTCCACTTCCTGAAGCAGTCCTGGAGGTCAGTTTTCGGAATTGCCTTCAGTGCATTCGTCGCATTAGTTTCAACCGTCCCTTTGTCATCGAACCGGTGTCCTTCGAGCGGCATTTTTAATCTGGGAAAGAGCCAAAAGTCGCAGGGAGCTACGTCGGAACTGTACGGAGGCTGGCGAAGCTGTACGACTTGGTGCTTTGTTAAATATTGCTGCACAAGGTTCGATGAATG
Source organism: Diaprepes abbreviatus (assembly GCA_034092305.1). NCBI lineage: Eukaryota > Metazoa > Arthropoda > Insecta > Coleoptera > Curculionidae > Diaprepes > Diaprepes abbreviatus. Next base: position 232,122 of record JASJET010000018.1, on the reverse strand, counting down.
CGCTGGCGCATTGTCGTGGTGAAGCAGCCAATCACAGCTTGTCCAAAGCTGTGGTCGTTTTCTTCTGACTGTGTCACGCAATCTTTTCAATATTTCAACGTAGTGTTCTTTAGTGATCGTGTTACCTCTCGGAGCATATTCGTGGTGCACTACACCTTCATAATCAAAGAAAACAGTCAACATTGTCTTCACTTTGCCCCGACTTTGACGTGCTTTTTTTGGTCTTGGCGATAAAGAATGCTTCCACTGTGAAGATTGTCGCTTTGTTTCTCTAAATACCTTATTCATTATATTAATTGTTTCCGAGCAAGTTTTTCCAAGATTAAAGCAAAACTTGATGCAAATTCGTTGATTTAATTTTTCCGTCATTTTTTACAATAACAAAATGCGACGAACGAAAAAACGATACTGTAAACAAATGCACACCGTTCACGAACTAACACGTCCAGTCGGTAACTGCGCACACCAACGAGTTCGTGAAGACTTACTGGTGACGCCCATGCCCCACAGAGGTCGCTCGGAAGTTTTGACGCGGAGATATGAATGCAGGCTTTATACTTTTGTGACAAACCTCGTATGTCATCGCAGGAGTAGCTAACATGCATTTTATAGAAGAGGATATAAATCAATACATGTATTTGGATATACTAAGACAACATCTAGCGGCTAGTGCTCAAAAACTTGATATTATTTAATAATTATTGTTTTTATCAAGATAACGAACCAAAGCATACGTCATTTCGGATTCGTAGTTGGCTGCGTTATAACTGTCCAAATGTTATTAAAACCAGTTATCAGATTTGAATGTAATTGAAAATTTGTGGTTGACATTAAAAAATAAAGTTAATAGCGTCCCGATATCAAACAAAAATTAATTAAAAGTAAAAATTACGGAAGCTTGGAATACAATCTCACCAGAGTACACTAGAAAATTAGTCGAATCAGTACTTAGACGGCTACAGGCTGTAATTGATAATCAGAGAGGACTAACAAAGTATTAGCACTCGGTTTTTAAATAGGCGAGTTTCTCTTCTTTATTGACTTTGGTATTTTAATTGTTGCATCATTTAAGCAGTGACATTAAAATCGCAAATAATTTTATTAAATAATTATTGTTATATAAGTAGGAAATATTTGAAACAAGAAATTAGTGTAAAACATATTTAGAAGGGTGTATATTAAATAAATAAATAAATTGTATCGTTTAAACATGTTAGGTTTTCTTATCAGCGACTGTATCATTTAAGCTGTGAGTCAATGTATTTAAATTATAGTTACCCCAGATATCACTAGAATTTAGTAAAAAATCGACGTCCACCTATTTACATAATTTCCTTTTTGTAGCTACATCTTTTGTAGGTTTCTCAAATTAAGAGTCAATATTAAAGAGATATATATTATTTAGGTGACGATCCTCTCTTGGGCGACCAACAACAGTACAAATACATGACTGTGGACGACATGAAGTCTCTAGGAGACGACTCCATGAGAATGGATGTCACCAGTGATGAGAAAAGCGAGTACAATAGAAATTCAATGGGTAAGAAAATATATTTCCTTATACGTTGTAAATCTATATATATATATATATATATATATATATATATATATATATATATATATATATATATATAGTGGTGGAAAAAATTATGGAAACTTTTAGGATCATGAGTTGTATTTCTTTCCGCAAATTATTGCAGCGTAGACATAATTATAATTTAATGTAAAGCAATATTTGGTTAGCTTTTAAATAAAATTATTTTCCGTGAGATTAACATTTTTAAATTATAAGGAATTTTCAAATGACAGTCGGAAATAAGTATGGAAACTTTTAAAATTTCATCAAAAAACATTGTTGTAAACATACGACTACCAATTTTTTAGTAATTTGTAGAATACCCTTTAACATCTAAGACTGCCTGGCATCTTCTAGGCATCGAGTCAACTAATTTTTGGAAAGATCCTGGAGAAATTGGCGCCCACTCTGATTTAATGATATTAAACAGTTTTTGTTGATTTTTGATATCGGAATGCATTCGAATACGGCGATCTATGACATCCTTCTTCTTCAAATGCTTTCTCCATTGCGGAGGTTGGCAATCATAATAGCTATTTTAATTTTTGAGGCAGTTGCTCTAAATAGTTGTTTTGAACTGCATGCAAACCATTCCCTTTTAGCCATGAAATTCGTCGCCGTCCCACGCCTCTTCTGCCACTTATTTTGCCCTGGATTATGAGCCGTAAGATGCTGTACCTTTCTCCTCGCATAATGTGTCCGAAATATTGCAGTTTTCTCTGTTTTACTGTTATCTCGACTTCCTTTTCTTTCCCCATTCTTCTCAACACTTCGGCGTTCGTAACTCGATCCACCCACGAAATCCTCTGAATTCTTCTATAGGTCCACATCTCAAAAGAGTTAAGTCTTCTCATTGCCTCTCGATTCAGTGTCCATACTTCCATTCCATAATATAGAACACTGTATACGTAACATTTAGTCAGTCGTATTTTCAGGGCTAACGTTAGATCTTTGCTGCAGATAACCTTTTTCATTCTAATAAAGTTGGCACGTGCTTTCTCGATTCTGGTTTTTATTTCGACGGTATAGTCATTATTTTCTGTTATTAGGGTTCCCAAGTAAGTGTACTTCTTAACTCTTTCTATGTGCTGGCCTCCTACCATTAGGGTTTCATTATTATTGGTGTTGTTTTTACTAATTATCATGAACTTGGTCTTTTTCGTGTTAAGAGGGAGTCCATATTCCCCACTGACTTTCAATATTTTATTCATTATCTTTTCTAGGTCTTTCAAACTATCAGCTATTATTACGGTGTCATCTGCATACCTAATATTGTTGATCAAAACTCTGTTTACTTTTATCCCTGCTGTTTCAGATTCAAGACTTTCCAATATGACCTCTTCAGAATAAGCGTTAAATAGTAAAGGTGACAATATACAACCTTGTCTGACTCCCCTTTGTATTTCTACATCTCCGGATATTTCCTGTCCAAATCTTACTGCCGCTCGCTGATTGTAATACAGATTTGATATCAACCTTAAATCCCTTTCATCCAAATTTTTGCTTCTTAGAATCTCTATTAGTTTGTCATGCTTGACCCTATCAAAAGCTTTGTTGTAATCTATGAAGCAGACATAGAGGTCCTGATTGATATCTAAGCATCTTTGAGTAAGCACATTAAAAGCAAATAATGCTTCTCTTGTACCCACCCCGTTCCGGAAGCCAAACTGTGTGTCACTAATATCCAGCTCCAACTTGGAATGTATTCTAGCGTGAACAATTTTTAAAAGGGTTTTCAAAGTATGTGACATGAGACTGATTGTTCGATAGTCACTGCATTCTTTTGAATTTGCTTTCTTTGGTAAACATATGAATGTTGATGTTAACATTTCTCGGGGGATAGTTCCTGTCGTATAAATTGTATTAAATAATCTCACCAATAAATCCAAATTTTTGTCATTGATCAGCTTCAACAACTCACCTGGCATTTCATCTGGACCAACAGCTTTATTAGTTTTTATTGACCTTAATGCATAAATGACCTCTGCTTTAGTAATTTCAGGCCCCATGTCACCGCCCAGACTGTTTATAGAAGAATTTTCGTGTCTTTGATCTTCAAATAGTTTTTCTATGTATTCTTTCCACCTAAAAATGTTCAATTGGGTTTAAATCTGGGGATTGGGATGGCCACTCAAGTACAGTTATATTTTTCTCATCAAACCATTGTTTTACTATTTTAGATGCATGCTTCGGATCATTATCCTGTCGAAATATCCATCGTAATGGCATATCTTATTATGCAAATGGAATCATTGTATTTTCTAATATTTCTTTATATTGAAATCGGTCCAGTTTACCCTGCATTTGAATGATGGGCCTTATCCCAGATTGAGAAAAACATCCCCAGGCCATTATGTTCCCTCCTCCATGTTTCACAGTAGGAATTTGGTACTTTACCTTGAATCTTGTGCCAACTGGTCTTCTTACATACTCCCTGCCATCAGATCCAAATAGTGAAAATTTGCTTTTGTCCCTCCAAAGCACCATATTCCATTTTTCTGTAGACCAAGAAAGATGAGCTCTAGCAGACTCGATTCGGGCCTTCCTATCCTTCTTTGATAGAAGCGGCTTTTTAACAGTAACTCTTCCATAAAGACCTCCATCAAGTAGACGATTGCGTACCGTTCTACTTGTCACTTTAACACCAAACTGCTCCGAGATTTCGTTTTTTATTTGTCTGGATGTTTTTCTGGGGTCAAGTTTTGAGATCTTTAAAATAGTTTTATCGATTCGCGAAGGAGTTTTACGAGGTCTTCCCGACTTAGGTGCATTTCTTACAGCACCACGACTATCATATTTTTGTATTATTTTCATTACGGCACTTTTAGAAATATTTAAATATTTTGCAATCAAGGACTTTTTTCTCCCCATTTTAAATAAATTCACAATATTTTGTTTAAAATAACATGAAATAGAACGATGTTTGGGCATGATAAATTAATATTTTTACACTATATTTGCACTGTAGAACTGAAATTGAATAGTTTAAAATCAAAATATAAACAGTTTCCATTCTTATTTCCAACCACAAATTCCTTATCGCAAAAAAATATAAACAACATTCCTTTTTAGATTGTTAAATGCGATAATTATGTATATCTGTGGTATTTCTGCATTTTAGCAAAATGTAAAAAGCTCTTGATAAATTCAGTATTAATTAATACGAACATAATTAAAAGTTTCCATACATATATATATATATATATATATATATATATATATATATATATATATATATATATATATATATATATATAGGATTGCTAGTTAGATATATACAAGCTGTTCAATTTTCGACACACAATATGGCAGACACAATATTAATATTCTGCAGGGTATCTCTATTGTTATTAAAGATAAACCTTATCCTTCTATTTTTACTTATAACGAAGACAACCCATCGAAAATTGGACATCCTGTACATAATCTGCCTGAAATACCAAAACTCACAAATCGAAGTGGTTCGATTAATCACTCAATTGGAACGTCTCCGTCGATTCGAATGAAATTTTTGGCATTATGTTCAGGAGCTTATGTGGGTGGTTCCATATCATTTTGGCTAAAATTAGTCGATTAGAATCTAAAATATAATATGTCAGATAAAAATTAATATTGTATGATTTCCTTCAGAATTGGTAAGGGGGATTCAGAATCTAAAATAGATTTTATATAACTTAATATGGCGGATTCCAAATTTTACATTTTTCCGATTTTATCTAAAATTGGTACTGGGAATTTTGGGGGGCTTAAATTACTTATTTAATTTTTTTTTTAAATTCTGTATGGCGGGCTATAAAAATTGCATGTTCCAAATCTTCTGGACTAAAAAAATTTACATTTTCTGAATTTTTCTATATGCTAACCTATTTAGGTAACTAACTAATATATGGATTTTAAAAAATCTGTAGCGTTTTTTTTCTATTAAATATAATACACTATTGGAATGTAACCCAATTTTTTAGATTGCTTTTTATAATTATCTACATCCTTTACTTGTTAACTGATACTGAACTGATAAAATAAAATTTTGTCTACAAGCGTAATCTCTACCTATCGTTAGATAGTATGACTCATAAATGTTCCATATTTTTAGAGTTCTGTATCAAAAAGCTACTAAAGGAAACTTTCCTTGTATATGTCTGTATGTCACAGCTGTTTTTCTCGGCAACAGTTTGGCTCAATTATAAAATTTTCTTTTCATATCTAGTTGAAATGTTTTTCCTTATCACGGGTATCAATCACATATTTTTAAAAAGCCTAAATTATACTTACTAATATCTAAAATAATATACAGAATGCCTATTTAAAAAACATAATTTTGTTTAATATCTCAAAAACTAAACTTTTTTAGAAAAAAAAACTGACTGCGTCACTGAACTCTACGTAAAAAATTCTATAAAAACCAGTTTATAGAGTTTTACAAATTAACGCATTACGGAAATACAAGATGTGCATAAAAAGATTTTCAAAATAACACGAAAATTTTCAAAATCACCTTGTAGATTAAAACTCCAATACCCTCGAAAATGGGACACCCCGTACATATTCGAGAACATTTTGTGGAAATATTGTTTGTCAGAATAATATTGCTCTCGTTTTTCAATACATCTTGAAAATTACATTTTTTGAATAAGGTTATTTATTTTTAGCTCCCTCACAAGTAAGTAATGAGCTTATAATCCAGCCTCGGCAAGCCAAAGAATTCTATTCTCCACCCGACAATATTGACATAAATAGACAACCAATTACTGCAGGGTAAGTTGTCACACTTGTTGTCTTGCTTTAAGGTTTTTTGAGGTTATGATATGATAATATATACTTATATAATTTACTTATCTACCTGTGCTTACTTACTTATTTCAAGATAAAAAATGATTTTGTGGCTCACATAATAAAATATTTCGTTTTGAAACGATTTTTACTAAATAATGCTTTTTTGTGTTTAATTAAATAACTGACTTTTGAAAGCTTCAAATTAAAAATAGGGTGAATTTTTAAAATTTATTCAGTACATTAAATTATCAAGACAGTTTCTTGTTTTTATTTTTATTCTTGTAGGTTTATGCTTATTGGGTAGTTACTTACAGAAGTATATTTTTTTACCGGATTGATTACTACTTTTAGTTTAGTTAACCTTAATTCTTAGCTAATCTCTTTTTAGACTTGTAGTTTCAATATTACTACTAATCGATTTCTAAAGTTTTTGCCCCTCACTTTGAAAAGCTGCAGAACAAACCCTATTAGTTTTAATATTAGTAAAGTCACCCATCTTTAATAAGAAAATAAAATTTTGTGTCTCTAATTGTCCGTTTTTTGCAGTTTAATGATTGTTGTAGAAATGTGACCAAGTTTATGCATTTCGATATTTTGTAAATTTAATAATTTATTATACCACAGATACACTACAGACTTTTTCCATTTTGTACAGGCTTTAGAATGAACCAGTTCTATAATTACAAAATTTATTTCCCCTCTCCCATTTTGGGATTAGAAAATATCTTGATGTCGTAGTTATTTTTAGACTTCAAATAACAAATTATTTTCACTTAATAAACCAAAATAACAATTTTATGGTTATAACAAAGTCAATGACAATAAATATGTGTAAAGGATAGACTCGCGGATATCGCGGAATAAAGGGGGGAGGTGATAATGCAGTGGCGCGCACTGGTGCCAAAACCTCTAGGTATAATTTTTCTTTATTTTTTTCTCTTTGGCTATATAAACTAGATAAGATGACATTAATGACTTAATTCGTTTCTATTTGTTGACCGTGCAGTTATTAATTAGATTTTACTTTTTTGAATTTCGGTCATACTATTACTTTATAAGAAATAAACACATGTTTTTTTCTGATGTTTCGGTTTATTTTATTGATTAAATCATCTTCAGAGAATTATTGTAAATATGAAAAGAAATACTTAATTTGTTGTTATATAAATTGAAACTTACCTAATGTTAACAGGTGGTTCACTTAATTAACTTACATTTAACATTTTTATTATTTTAATATAAATATAAATATAGACAACTGATATTATTTTTTTAATACATTTTTTACATATCTGTTATGTTTAGCTTTTGCCAGTATACTACTAAAGATTTGGAAAGTTTCTGGCCCATCTGCAATTTTATTGCCCTATTAGGTTGGTATACATATTACTCAGATCATTTGTGTCCATTCTGAAATTTATCGTACAAGGTGTTTTTTTGATATGGATCATTTCTTTAATTGTTCTTTTTTGTAATTAATTTCTGTGTCTAAAATCTCAACGTTATTAAAATCGATGTTGTCAATGTTATCTATTATATGTTTGGCTAAGGCGGTTTTATTATTGTTATTGTTATGTCTAATGTATTTGTGATTTTGTATTCTATTTTTTAAGTACTGTTTGGTTTGACCGACATATGTTTCGTGGCAATCTAAACAATTGATCTTGTAAATGACATTTGTTTGTTCGTATTTAGGGATATCGGGTTTAAGTTTTGTATCAAGGCCTTTGAAATTATTCGAAGATTTTTCAGCTATTTGAATATCTTATGGTTTTAGTACTTTTTTAATGGGATTAGTAATTTCTGGTATATACGGCAAAGATACGTATTTCTGGGTTGGTGAGACCTTGCTTTTTGTTGGTTTACTGATGTAGAGTTTTTCTACTCGGCTTTTTATTATGGGTTCAATAAATTTCTTTGGGTAATTGTTTTTTGCTAAAATGTCTAACTTTTTTTTAAATTTCGAGGTCAAAATTCTGGATGGGAAAATTTGATAGCTCTATCGATTAGTACTGTGACAACGCTTTTTTTGTATTTTTTAGGTGCTGCAGAATTGTAATTTAGGTATCTCCCTGACCATACCGGTTTTGTGTACCAATTTGTTTTTATTTTACCATTGTGATCATAATGAATAGTAACGTCAAGGAAATTAATTATTCTATTTTTCTAATGTAAATTGCATTTTGTTATGATAACTATTGAATTTATCTACAACAACAGTAAACTAACAAAAAGCAATGTTTCTCCAACTCAAAAATACGCATCTTTGCTGTATATACCAGAAATTACTAATCCCATTAAAAAAGTACTAAAACCATATTATATCCAAACAGCTGAAAAACCTTCGAATAATTTCAAAAGCCTTGATACATAACTTAAACCCGATATCCCCAAAGACGAACAAACAAATGTCATTTACAAGATCAGTTGTTTAGATTGCAACGAAACATATCTCGGTCAAACCAAACAGTACTTAAAAAATCACAATACAGCATTAGACATCACAATAACGATAACAAAACCGCCTTAGCCAAACATGCAATAGATAACATTGACAACATCGATTTTAATAACGTTGAGATTTTAGACACACAAATTAATTACAAAAAAAGAACAATTAAAGAAATGATCCATATAAAAAAAAAACACCTTGTATAATGATATTCAGAACGGATACAAATGACCTAAGTAATGTGTATACCAACCTAAAAGGGGAATAAAATTGCAGATGGTCCAGAAACTTTCTAACTTTTTAGTAGTATACTGGCAAAAGCTAAACATAACAGATCTGTAAAAAATGAATTCAAAAAATAATATTAGTTTTCTATATTTATATTTATATTAAAATAATAAAATAGTTAAATGTAAGTTAATTAAGTGAGCCACCTGTTAACATTAGGTAAGTAATTAAATGTTCAATTTATATAACAACAAATTAAGTATTCCTTTTCATATTTACAGTAATTCTCTGAAGATGGTTTAATCAATAAAATGAACCGAAACGTCGGAAAAAAATGCGTTAATTTAAAACAACATATATATTATTTGCTTTTAAATTGAAGGGACAAAATTTTAGAAGTCGATAGTAATAGAATGTTTTGAAATGGCAATAAAAAAAGCCTTAACTGACATTTTTAAAATCTTTTGGTTTTATTGTAGTATACGTCTTGTGCATAGTAAGTAGTTAGTAGAAGAGCGATTAATCAATTTACAATTCTTATCAAAAATATGAACCTGAAATGTGCTTTAGAAAACTGTCTTGATAGTATAGATAAAAAATTAGTTTAAATAGAATATAACTATAACAGTGACATGAGCAACCGATAGTTGAAAGAACCTTGGAGATAAGAAAAGAAGCTTTGGAGTTAATAACACTGACTAGCGTTGGTACAGCATGTCGTTTTTTTTGACTACGCCACAAGAGGTTATATGTGCGTTGATTGCTTTGTACGTATGTCGGCTTTTTGATAATTTCAGAAAAGAAGTGCCAGTTTTGTAAAGGATAAAAAATATAATGTTAAAAGACAAATGTATAAAGCCATTTTTGGCTTGGTTAGAGAACAATCCACGTCGTAGCGGGTTGAGAAAATTTATTTTTTTAATACCCTTTTACTAGTTTTACTGTATCAAGATAAAGGTGACTGTTTCAAAGGTTCGTCAGTTTTTGTTATTTTTCAATAAATAAAAAGGAAGTTTAAGGGACTAAAGGTAGTCAAAACAACCAAGAACACTTCATAAATCGAACGTCTGTCTTATAGCTCAGACTTTCTAAAGATAAATCAACGCTTTCTTTATCATTTTGTCTTGTCCCTCTTTAGAACACATTATAGAACACCCTTGTCGGGAGCACTGGATCTATACATATAAATGATCTGCTATTATGCCACACTATGAAATTGCCTTTTTTGTGAAAAACATGAATTTGTATAGAGCAGGTGGAAGAAGAATGCGCCTACGTACTCTCAAAACACACAAGCATTTCTTCTTTAAATCTTAGTCTGATTTTTTTTTAAATACCCAATTACATCATACGAGAAGATAAATAGAGATTTTTTTTATATTTCTCATGTACAGGGTTGTTACTTATATTTTGACAAGCTCTGGTCATTTTATTATAGGAGTTAGTTCTCAAAGGGCTTTGACAAAATGAACCACAGTTTGATTCTGACAAAGCTGGCCAAGTTTGGTTTTACTGATCAATTTGTATGGTTTTTTAAATCATATTTATTTAATAGGACTCGCTATGTCCAATATAATGGCTTTCCATCACAGTGTTTTGTGGCCTGTTGGGGGGTACCTCAGGGCTCAAATTTGAGGCCTCTTTTGTTTTTAATATTTATAAACGATATCGCCGAATCAATTGATGTTGAATTCCTGCTGTTTGTGGACGATTTAGAAATGTACGTCCAAGTTCAGTCGAAGAAGGATTGGGATAGATTGCAAAATAGTGTTAGTGCAGTCCAGAGATGGTGTGTGAGTAATCGATTGTTATTGAATGTGAGCAAATGTTCAGTAGTGTCTATAACTCGTAAAATATCTTCAATTCTAAAAAAAAGAGTTGATGCAGTTAAGGGTATTGCATTGGATCCTAAATTTAGCTTTAACCTTCATTATGGCAAAATAGTGTCTGAAGCTAATCCAATGCTGGGTTTATTTATAAGAAACTGTAGATCCTTTAGGAATATTGAAAACCTATAATTATTGTTTATATAGCACTAGTAAGAAGTAAATTTGAATACTGTTCACTTGTTTGAACTCCAATTTCTAATAAATATGTTTTGGCTATGGAGCACGTTCAGTGAAAGTTTATGAAATATTTGTGGTTGATAACTGAGGGAGTGTACCCACTGGTCAGGATAGACAATTTACTATTGCTGGATAAATTTAGTTTGTGAAGTCTTGAAACGAAACGTGACTTATATTCAGTTTTATTGTTATATAATATATATCACTGATATTAAAAACATTTTTCTTTTTATTTAATTTGAAATGAGTAATTGCTTTTTTAAAATCGCTTTTGACTTTTAAAAATTAGAAATTAAATAGCTTTTAAGACCTACCTACGAGTCTCCATAGTCCATTCGAATAGTTATGATCGATTTTTAAACCATCATTCACCTAAACTATTTGATTCTTGCTCCAAGCTTCTTTCAATTGCCCCTTGCTCACGTCACAAAAACATACGTCCTATCAGTGGCGGCGTGTGGGATGTTCAAGGGTGTGTTCTGCATTGAAAATACGCGAAATACGCAAAGCAAAAAAAGAATTATTAGACCTACCTGTATTCCTTCTAAGCTCTGGTACAAGGTACAAACATGCAACATGCAATCCTTTTGTCGCAGGTGGTAACCTGGTAGCACATTGAATATAAGGGGCAATAAATGTCAAAAAACGAAAAACAACAACAAAAATTTAAACGTTTAAAAAAATCTAAAGTTCACTTTTTATATATCAAATCAATACGTCTTTGTTTAGCTCTTGCAAACTTCTCAATTACTTTCTCATTAAAATTGGGGTCTTTTCTAATAAAGGCATTTTCTATTGACAGCATAGAAAGTGCGGATAATCTACTTTCACCCATGGTATTGCGTAGGAAAGTTTTAACTCTTTTTAAAGTAGAAAAACATCTTTCTGCCTCTGCCGTTGTCATAGGAATAGTTATAATTATTTGTAATAACTTGACAGTTTCTTTGAAAGACTCATCCAAATTGTTAGATGTAAGTAAATTTAAAAATGCTACTGCCCCTTTAAGATTCCTAAAATCTGGCCTTATGTAAATTATGGACAGTTCAGTCTTTAGGCGTTCTAGTTCAAATAAAGGGTACATAGTTAGCACAGAGTTTAATATCCCATCTGGAAATTTTTTTGAAAACTTCTCGAACAATTCAGATGTAAATAACGTCGCGACTGCTAAATGATCTACATAATCAAATCTAGTTTTGGCAGTATGAATTATTGTGTCGCAAACTTCTAATGCTGCCGCACGAAGGTTCTCTTTTGAAAGACAAATTCGTTTAACAGTGGGCTCCAAATCCTGTCTGAGAAGATTTCCTCTGTCTATTACCCCGTCAATATTATCTCTCAACTCTTGGATACACTTTTCAAAAGTATCGACGCAGTTTTTAATTTCTACCGAATCGGCTTTCCTTGTTTGTAGTTGGTTATATAAAATGTCAACATGCGGCATAACATGATGAAAAATATTTAGCCAAAACAGAAATGATTCATCATTAAGCGAACGTTCTATAGCAACTGCCTGACTTACGACTATTCTATTAGCAAACCTCCGTTGAATTTCTTGCATACATTCTATTAAAGAATTTCTGTGCTCATAAATAACGTTTATTGCTCTGCTTTTAAAATTCCACCGAGTCTGAACGGCGCGTGGTAATCTTCTCCCTACTACTTCGTTTAACACATCCATTCTTTGAGGAGAATTCGAAAAGAAATTTACAACGTCATCTACATTTGAAAAGAATACCCGCACTTTTGTATCTTGAGACACTGCCTGGGCCATTATTAAGTTGAGTTGATGAGCGTAACAGTGAACAAAATGTGCCTGGGGATATTTTTCCTTGATTACTGTGTGTACTCCTCTATGTCTGCCACTCATAACAGCAGCGCCATCGTAGGTTTGTGCAATCAGCTTGTTGAAATCTTTCGTTAAGAATGGATCTATAACGGATTTAATACAGGCTGCTAAAGATTGAGCGTCATGTTGCTCAGGATTTATAAAACCCCAAAATCTTTCAACTGGGCTTCCTTGATGTACATATCGTAAAACGACCACCATTTGAAATTTTGAGGCAACATCACTAGTTTCATCTGCCAGAACTGCTAAATAATTTGATTCATTTATTTCATCAGAGATTTTTTCTCTACATACCTCCAGCATGCATTGTAATAGTTCATTCTGCATGTCCTTTGATGTACCTTTAAATAACGTAGCAGATTCTAAATGTTTTTGGAAAACGTTGTCAAGATCTGCACTAAAATTCACCAATCCACGAAAGATTCCGGGATTATCAGACTCGTCACTTTCATCGTGGCCACGGAGGGCTAACTCAAACGTTCCACAAAATTTTATACAATCAATAATACGCGATAGCACATAACGATTTTTATCAACTTGTTCGTTGTGCCGTTTTACATTAATCCAGTAGGCATTATCCAATTGCTTTTGGATGTTTATGTTTCCTAATAATGCCAGGCTTACCGTATTGGAAATATGCTTCTGTGTTCCTTCGTGCCGTTTAATGTTTTGGCTTAAATGTCCCAAATCTCTAAAACCCGTAACTGTCCACGATTTGTCACCTCCAAACAAAATACAAGGGAAACAAAAAAGCGCGTGTTTTTTGTCACAACCGCACAACCACTTTGTATTGTTATAAACCGTGTCATTAAACTGGCGTTTGTATGTTTTGCTTCGACTTGAACCGCTAATTTCAATGTTTAATTGTGGTGTCGATCGACCAAGTTCTTTAATTTTAATTTTGTCCTCGTATGCCAAAGAGCTAAAACTATGACTCTGCAAAAACTCGATCGAATTCATTATAATTAAACTAAATAAAACAACAGGACAAAACAAATAGCCGGCCGCGCGCATATAAAATTACAAAACCACTGCTGGGTGCTGCCGTCCTGCAGCCGCAAATTTTCCATAAATCGCCGTATTAAGCCACGTGCAGCGTTAAACCAATCACTCGCTTTGTTTTCAGAAATCATTAGCTGTGAACCCAAATCCGCGGCGGGCTCGTAAGCGGCGGCCCTACGCTCGAGTGTTCAGGCCGGAAAACTTGCGGTGTTTTGTTTGCCATTTTGCCAATGCTATTAGAGAAATAATTTAATATTTTTATTGTTTAGTTTAGGGATACACTACATTAAAAAATATATAATTTGTCGAAATTATGTGTGTTCTGCAGCTCCGCAGCACTTATGAACGCGCCGCCACTGCGTCCTATAACCGTGTGTTTGTGTATGTGTTCAAAGCTTTTACGGGTACGACAATGAGTGGGTGCTGCTCGATAGGTCCCTGTTTCACTTGGGCCCCAAACCCAAAAGCCCCGGGACAGGCCTGTGCAGAGAAAGGTATTTTCACCGAGGTTTTAATCAAGATCGACGCCGTAAGAGGTCGTTGATCGATAACGCACTGAATGCTGCACTACTTTTTGACTACCAATTATTTACCACTACTAATCAACACTGCGTGGGGTGACCCTTGTTTTTTGCGGTATTTTGTTTGTTGTTACTTTTTTTGCGAGCGTTTTACGGTATGTAAAGGTTTTTGTAAGTTTACATTTTTTAGAAAACTGCACATTTCGCATAGAACGGTCTTGGAAAATTAAGTGATTTTTGTAATGCAATCAAGCTTATAAGGGATATTATCTTAATAGTTTTCCTATTCAGTAGTTCTACGACTATGTTTTACTACATATCTTATCAAAATTTGAATCTTCTAATATTTATTCGCTACAGATAGTACAATTTTGCCATCTAGGTTTGGGCCTTATTTTGAAACATTTCAATATTGATAATCTAAATTAAATTATTACTGCAACCTGCATTGAACTCAGGGACAAAGTGTGCAGCTAAAGTAAAGAAGTTCGTTTCTATCTTTATAGAGTAAATATTTCTAAGACTCTTTTTATGCCACTCATTGAAATTTAAATTAAGTTTTAACGATCCAACGGATAATTTAAAAGGTAAATCCCGGTATCATAGAAATTTGTTTTTATAGGGAACGTGTTTTGTAGCATCTTGTGAAGATAGAATAATCTGTGGCGATATTCTTTCCAATGTTCAATATCTCCCAATCTAATATAGCGGGTCGCAAGGCAAGCAAGGGCACGAAATTTGGTTCTGTAAAGAACGCTTGATGTCGCATCTGTAAGATGAAATAATCTGTGATTTCATTTAAACATCAAACATAATTATTAAAAAAGGATTTTCATTCGGTTTTTACTAGAAAACATCTTATATGCTTTCAACACTATTTTATTTCTATCATTGCTAACTACCAAAAAAAAATTGATTATCTCGCATTTAAAATCGGAAAAGAGAGTCAGATTTGATAAAATATTTCAAATTTAGGCCAAATCTAATTGACAATTGATGAATTTAACTAACAAGTGCAACAATAAGTGGTAGTATTTCTTATCTTTTTTAGGCTGCTGTAATTTTATAGCGACAAGTGAGTGTTACAAGTAGCTGATATATTTTTATCGGTTACTCATTCTCATTGCGTTTACAACGGCTTAGAAGTCTATACCGAATATGCTTCTAAGTCTTGAAACAACACAATAGAGATAAAGATACTCTTATAAGCTTACTTCAGCTGACCGACTAGTAGTTTTAATTTTAGTTTCAAGTTTATAGTTCATACCTCTCTAATGAATTTGAATCAGATTTAAAAGAACGGCGGCGTGTATAAAAAAAATCTACTTTAAAACGAACAGATCATCTTCTTTTTTTTAATAACTGAGATGTGACAAAGAAAGCTGTTTTTAAATAATTTGGTAAATAAGTTGTTATGTTGCATAAAATAGTAACATAGTAAGTAAAAAATGTTTTGGTTTTTGTTTTGTAAATAAAATATTGGGGCCCATGCACATTGTATGATATGTATATATATTGGGTGTAAGTAGATTTTGTGTATAGTAGGCGTAACCACTTATATAGACACTAATTTTTTATGATCTAAAACCCCTTGTGCTATAACATTTTGGTAATATTATGAGGGATGCTAAAAGGTAATTCGGTGACTGTAGAAGAAAAAAGGATTCTTTAACTTCTGAATTAATTTTTATTTTGTCATCAATTCTGCAGCTTAAAATTGAAATTTTAATCAAAAAATTCGCTTTGCCTCTATCTTGGAGTTAATTGAGAGCATATGTCTGCAAAATTACATCAAAATGACTAAGTTATAGTAGACAGGGAAAATGGGAACTCTACCTTAATAGCATTATGTAATAATAAATTTTACTATATATGATATACAGATAAATTCCTCTTCCCTTGTTAAATAACAAACGATTTCTCTAAATGACCCAGGATAATTCCTGGTTTCAATTTTTTTGCTTGAAAATGAAGCTTTAAGCTGCGAGACTGGCAACTGCCCAGATCGACTATCTTGAAACACTAAAAGGTAATTCTTGGACTCATATTGTTTTCATTTGTGTTTATTACATGAAGCAATGTTATTATTAAGAGATACCGCGCTACCTAGCGCCTTAAAACATGAAAATAAGGACAATACAGTTTCGAGAACTACCATTTAGCTGTTCTACATCGTTGTCTGTAATCTTTAGGAAAGTTATAAAGGATGTTTTAAAAGTAATGTTTAATATTTAAAATCTGATTACTTAAATTGATTTTAAGACGAAAGTTTATTTATATTTTTTGTTCTAGTTGTCTTATGGTTTTCTTTATATATAAAATAAACTAAGGTCGTTTTGAATAAAAAATTTATTTTACTTTCCGCCTTAAAACTCGAATATCTCCTAAAATATTGACTCTGGTATTTAAAACATCTATTGATAAACGAGACTTCCTAGATTTTAAAAAAGCTCGTTGTAAAAGATAGTCATATTTTGATTTACTTTTATGATAAAAAAACGCTCAAATTAGCAAACTTATTTTTTATATTATGTAGTTATTATAATGCCTTTTCTGAGTAAATTGTATATGGTAATAATTTGTAAATTAAAATACTCTGAAAGGGTCAGATAGTTAAATATTTACATTTTTAAGGGACTATTAGACTACTCGGTATTTGGGTTTCCTAACTAGGAATTAGGAAAGGAAGGTATTTAAAGCGCACCAATTACACTATCCTTAATCAGAACCCTAAATGAATCAGAGTGATATTTACTGATATTTACCGGAGGATCCCCGCTTTCGGAGCACATAAATGGAGGCTTCATTCCAGCCGTAGAGGATCTCTCTCTCTCTCTCTCTCTCTCTCTCTCTCTCTCTCTTTGTCAATCTCTGTCCATCCACTCCTGGATGTAGGTCTCTCTCAATTGTTTCCACCTTTCTCTATTCTTCGCCAATCTCATCCACTGTTTGCCCGCCACTGTCCTTATGTCGTCTACCCATCTTTTTTGAGGTCTTCTCGTGCTTCTTGTCGTCTCCCTCGGTCTCCATTCCAGGATTCTTCGTGTCCATCTGTTGTCCTCATATTGCCACTTCATCTTTGCAACCTCCTTCACGAGGTCTTTGACTTTCGTTCTGCGTCTTATATCGGTGTTTCTAATTCTGTCTCTCAATGATATTCCAAGCATGTTTCTTTCCATCGCTCTTTGGACTGTTTCTAATTTTTTAGCGGACTTTTTGGTGAGAGACATGGTCTCTAATCCATACGTACACACCGGTAATATGCATGTGTCGTATACTTTTCTTTTTAGATTTATGGGTATTGAATTATTTTTCAGGATGTATGCAAGTTTACCGAAAGCGGCCCATGTCAGCTCTGTTCTTTTTATTTCAGCATCCTGGTTTGATTTTCCTAGTCTGATGCCATGACCCAAGTATACATAGTGTTCGACGTTTTCTTTCCTCTGGTTCTGTATTGTTATGTTTGCCTGTTCATGGCTCATTATTTTTGTTTTGTTGTAGTTCATTTTAAGGCCTACAGATGCGGATATGTCAGTTAGCTGTAGAGGATGGTTGTATGAAAATGCACAAAAGAAAAAGGAAGTGCTGTGTGAACAGCAGCCTATAACCACCCTATCTAATATTTTTATTTAATTATGATTTCAAGCCAAACGGCTTCGCATTCCCTCCAGGAAACATTGACTCATACCAGGTATACGAAGATACCAAAAGTATGAAGCTCTGTGGGAACCCTTTCCATGTTATCGGGTCCTAGGTGACGTGGTCTGGTGTATTTCCTACTAAGTTTCGGACGATTCGCGCGTCACAATTGATTCATTAACTCTCTTCTTATCTTCATGGATAAACTCTAGAAATTGTTCACAACACTCGACACGATGTTCTTTTTGAACTGCGCTAAGGATTCGGGAATCCATCTTGAACTAATTTTTGTCGTCCCTATATTCACGTAGGATCCTCAAAATACTGGTTTTCGACATGTCAGTTTTTGCAGCTACTTCTTTTGCCTCGAATCGTCTATTGGTTAAAACAACTTCTTTCACAAAATTAACATTCCCTGGAGTTGTCACCGACTGAGAGCTTCTTTCACATACATCATCTTCCTCATCGAAATAACTTTGTAGCAAATGATGGGCAAGAGCCGCTAACAAACAACATCCTTACGTTGTTGAGAGTTTTAGCATTAAACGCTTTTTACTATATGGGCTAAAAACACGTGGACCCCACTAAGTAACTAGGTCAAGAAGACTGAATAACGGATGGTTTAATAGGCCCTTTAGATTTATTAATGTTTTTACGTATTTTGAAAAACAACTTTGCCAAAGAAATTTTTACTCTCTTACAATCTAGTATACACCACATGGAGAACTTTTTCGTTTATTCAGTCTGTCAAATCAGATGCGTTTCTTGGCTCATGTCCTCTCAATATTTAAGATAACCTGAACGATTTAAAATATGAAATTAGATCAAACCCTATAGTTTTAAAGAATAGATTTATTTGAAGGCTGTTTATGGTCGGTGGGGAGAGGCTTTTTTGATGTTTGACAGACATAAACATATTTACTCATCTTTTCTTTCAGTTTAATTGCTTGTCGTGACTCTTTTCAGTGTTTCTAAGTGTTAGAAATTACCATAAATGTGAATTTTACAATTAATTTTAACAAAAAAAGTATTTAAGAACTTATTTTTACATGATTTACAAGCCAAACGGCTTCGCACTCCCTTCAGGGAATATTGACTCATACCAGGTACATAAATATACCAAAAGTATGAAGCTCTGTGGGAACCCTTTCCATCTTATCGGGTTCTAGGTGACATGGTCTGCCTTATTTCCTACGAACTTTCGGGCGGTTCGCGCGGTTGCTAGGAGAATTGCTTTCTGCATCGGCTTATACAGATGCTCACTAAGGCCCAGTCCCTTGATGTTCTGCAGGAGGTTCTTTGGTATCACTCCAGTTGTTGAGAGTATTATGGGAATCGTTTGGACTCTGTTTATTGCCCATTGTCTTCGGATTTGCACCTCCAGATCTCTGTATTTGGCGATCTTCTCGTTGTATTTTGGTTTTAGGCTGTTGTTGTTAGGTACAGCAATGTCGATTAGTGTAGTTCGCCTAGAAATTTTATCTATTAGTATAATATCTGGTCTATTATGAGCAACTGTCTGATCCGTCAGAACCGTTCGGTCCCAGTATAACTTGAACTGGTTGTTCTCAAGAATAGGCTCCGGATTGTATTTGTAATAAGGCACTTTTCCTACCTGTAATAGGTTTAACTTTTCTGCTAACTCTTGGTGGAGTATCTTAGCGGCTGAGTCGTGTCTTTCCTTATACTCACTCGGTTGCGGCAAACGCTTGGCATCCTCCAGTTCTGTGCTAGACTGTCTCTGATGTTCGACAGCCATATCTGCATTGGTCATTTTCTATTGACGGATCTATAATGATGAACTTCCGATAGTTCTTCGTCGGAATAACCTGGTCTTGGATAGCTAACAAGAACCCTTGCGTTTCCGGAAACATCTGTCCTGAATTCAACCAGTAGTTCGACGCTGAGTTGTCGACATTGTCCTTATTGACCTCATTTGGATGCCGTCCATGAAGTGGCTTCCGTAGCCAGGTTTGTAACTTCTCTTGGTCTGTTCGGTGGTGAGAAGTAATATCTTGTTCCCTCAACTGTGGCGGCGTTGAATCGTCTGCCTCGCATATTGCTCCATGTAGTGTGGAAGAGTCCGCTAACCTGTGGAAATATGAACGTAAATTTATTATTTGTTGGTCGAGCTGCTTACCAATATCCACCAATCCTCTTCCTCCTTGGTGTCTTGGAAGCATTGTACGTTCAATAGCACTTCGAGGGTGATGTTTTTGTGCTTTTGTTAGGAGTGTCCTTATTTTTCTTTGCAGGTTTTGGATGTGCGTCCTGCTCCATTTTACAATTCCAAAAGAGTAGCTCAGCGCAGAGCAAGCATACGTGTTGAACGCCTTAAACAAATTTCTACTATTTAAATTAGTTTGTAATACCCGCCTTACCCTCCTGACAAATTCGGCTGTCAATTCGGCCTTTATAGTGCCATGGTCAATTCTTTGAGCCTGTTTCATACCTAAATATTTGTATGTTTGGTCTGCTTCCATTGCAGCTATAGGTTCACCGTTCTGCATTTCAAAAGCCCCCGGTTGTATCTTCCCTTTAACGATGTTCAAAATACTTACTATTGTTTACATATTGAAAATAACAATAATAATAATTTAGGCAACCATATATTCATACTTTTGTGTATTCAGAATTGACGTACCGATTATCATATGATACTCGTTTAAATAATGCAATTAGAAAAGGATAGCATAAAATGGGTATGAGTGTACCAAGAAATTAAATATGTACTGTTTATCAATCCTTTTTCAAATATTAATAAAAATATTATTACGTTATTCAGCGCTCAAACAACCGGGCCCTAATTCTTACGTTATGCTAATTCTACAGGGGTATGTTCGAAGAATTAACGTATATATGGCTTATTAAATCAGATGAAGTGTATAGAAAAAAATGCCGACTTTAATAATAAGCGATATTTTTAATAAAGTTGTATTGCATTTTGATAAATAAAAACATTTCAGCCATTTTAATTTTCCAAATAACATGCTCTATGTTTTTATAGATTTTTTTGGTTGAATCATTTTCTAAAAAAAGCAAATATCAAAAGTCCCCCATATGGTGTAGATATTTTTCGAGAATAATATACATTAATCTTTTTTATTTCGAAATATGTAATTTATTTAAAAATATGACTATATATAGACGACTTTTTTTTTAATCAATTTCCCACTGTATATACGCATTAGAGAACTATTAACCTATCGTTTGTGTACTTTTGTCTACAGTGTCCCCAGTTGGAAAAAGTAAGTGATCTCGTATATAAATGTACAGTATCTAACCTATAACTTAATGTGTAGTCTAGTTTATTTCATTTTAATTATTATTGTCTCATAATAATTCGACATTATAATTTCTTTTACATTTAATTTTCGCAACTGCCTTGATATTTTATATAATCTTGACAAGATCTGTTATTTTACTCTTATACATTTAATTACTATATTTATTCGAATTAAATGTTTCACATTTCATTTCTTTTAAGAACACATCAGGCTTTTTAATACACAATTATTGTTAATTTTCTCATTGTAGGCTTTAATGAAAATTTTCGTAAGAGTAAGAGTCATAAAATATAGTTTTTGAAATATAATCCTTTAAAATGATTGATTTGAATGATAGATCAGACTAGGGTTGAGAGGGCATTTTGTCACTAGAATATCTCTGCCTCAGTCTGTTGAGTACTGGGCACCCTCTGAGTTTCATCCTCCTCCAGACATCATCTGCACATCGGGTCATCTACGACACCAATCTTATGAAGGTGGCCTCTCAGGTGACAATGTCCTGTTAACAGTCTCACCACAATTCGGAGCTCTTTCCTTCCTAAGGAGAGAAGCTCACTGATAAGTCGTGCACTAGATCCAGACCTCACTAACAACAACTTTAATTCCCTTTTATCAACGGTAATTGGGACAGGTAGGATTGGTTGGGGCCCATATGGCCCTTTCATTCTCGTGTGACCCGGAATCCACACGGGTCAGATCATGCAGCCGTTCCTTGATAGACTGTTCAGTACATCCTTGCAATCAAACAGCAGTCACGTGCCGTTATCGTAGCCCTACTGAATGAGCATATCTTTATTATCCTATTTCTATTTATGTCCCTCTCACAGAGATGGCCACACTGCAGAATTACATAAATTTCCACTGTAAAGATCATCGCACACTGTTCGAGAAGGACGAACTCTCTGACTCCTGTGCTTCTGCAGCACGTTCTATTTTGAGCTGTTTTTTTTTAATGTTCATAATCAGTTTTTCCAAAATTTTAAGCCTAATTTTTGTATGGATGTATACCCAGTGTATGAACTTACTTTGCTTTGCTGTTTAAATTATTTTCTCGAAATTTATTATTTTTTAAAAACCATTTTTCTCTCAGTTGGACGATATACGCGTTATTTTTTCATTGAAGCCTATATTTTCATTTTTTAAATCTAAAATGTGCCAACAAGTACTTCCAACCTCACTTTTTTTTCTCTCAGCTTCTTAGTGTCCTTCCTCGTCGACGCACGAGGTGGCGCCATGAGAGGCTGCAGGCATTCGGGAGTAAGAGTCATTGTGCCCCCCCGTTGCGCGCACTCGCCCACCAGAGTGACTTGCCGATATGTGAGACCCCATAGAGCGCCCCATCCTCCACCACTTATGGAAGGAGAAGCTTTGGCCAGTAGGTTATTGGAGTTGGCGCCTGTTGGGGCGAAATTTTTGGGGTAAGTGAATTGTGTTCTTACCTTGATAGTTTTCATTTATTTGACTGATGTATTAATCGAACTTTTTATGTTAACAAAGTTCGTAAGTAATATTAATTAATAAAAAATTAATTTTTTATGTATTTATTACTTGTCTTTTAGGCCGGTTATTATAGAAGTTCCCCATTTCGCTTCTCTTCGTGGAAAGCACCGTGAAATCATCGTACTGAGGTCAGAAAATGGGGAAACTTGGAAGGAACATACTTTAGAATCTAACGAAGAAGCTATTCAAGATGTTCTAAATCATAGTTTTGATGGAGAGGGTAAGTGAAATTTTTAATGGTTTAATAATGTTCAAATTGAATTTCAGTTATAATATATTCTGGTAAGAAATCTTGGATTTACTTACATGTCATATACATTCGTTTTACAATTTTATATAGTGACATAAAGTGATTTTATAGCAATGGTATATTTTATTTTCTAATTATTTGCCGCTTTGTTTGTTTTAAATCTTCGAAGATTGTGTTCTTAATATTTGTATTTTTGCGTTGCTGAAAATTAGTATTAATTCAGGTTAGTCCTACCACAGATTTTATCATCTCTTAAAATAATCTGTTGTTATACTAGATATAGTTTTGGATAACTCTATATCCTCTTCTTCTTCCTGTGCCGTGTCAAGTCCCTCTGATGTTGACAATTACCACACCTCGTATTCTGTTATTTCTTTAATATTATAAAAAAAAATTCTCGTGCTTTATAGAACTAAATCAACTAGAAGATCTTCATACAAACCGAATCACCAGGATTCTGACCAATGACTTCCCCCACTACTTTGCCGTAGTATCCAGGATTAAACAAGAAATCCACGCTATTGGTCCGGATGGTGGAACTGTATCTAGCACCGCAGTTCCATTGGTACAGGCAGTGTTCCCACCAAATGCTTTGACCAAGAAGATCCGAGTTGGGTTACAAGTAAGTGTATTACAGTTTAAAATTTAGAGATACTTGACTAGAAAATTGTTTTTTAACTGCTTTAATTCTTAGGCCCAAGCAATAGAACCTGAACTAGTGTCCAAACTCTTGGGTCATGGCGTAGCAGTATCACCGATCGTCACCGTAGAACCTCGTAGAAGAAAGTTCCACAAAGCCATAATGTTGAGCATGCCGGCACCAAAAGCACACTCCCAGGGCATGATTAATCAATATCAGGGTGCTTCAAGCACTACCTTGAGGCTACTGTGTTCCATCACGGGTGAGTTTTATTGTTTTTATACGTTGAATTGATGGAGTTTAGAGATGTTTTGTCATTGATAGGTTACATTTGTGGAAGGTTGCTATGGACTTTTGATATATAGAAATTGTTAAAATCGCAGCTAATTATATGTATGAAAATTAATTGAAAAAGAACCGTTCTTGGTTGTTTTGTTTTTTTTACGTCAAATAGCGTAATCATTTTGCAAAACTAATTGTGCAAATTTAAAATATCAAGAATCCAGAGCGAAATGTCCTTTTCATGTTACCCCACAAACTCCTAGATATGATGATTTGTGATCCTTTTCTAGTAAAGTCTAGCTTAGTCACGACTTTTCTCTCATTTTCCCCTCACGCCAAGTTTATGCATTTCTTTCTATGTATGTATCATAGTGCTAGAAAATACAAGTCTGTTAGATTCCTCGTTACAAGTTTAACATCATTTACAATTCCACTATAAGTATGTACAGCATTTGTCATGGATATTTTGACATAATACTTTTCCTGTTGAAATTTATAGTAAAATTATTCCCAAACACTATACATCATGAAATGAAAAAAAACTTTTATATAAAGATTTGAATTCACAAATTACTTCCGTATCTAAAGGTCTCCACACACGTTGAGGTCAATTTATCTGGCTGAAATACAAAGGTATGACTGTGCAGGTTAGCTGGAATATATGTGCTACAAAATTGAAGAAAGTTAGTTGTATACTGATCTGGTCTCAGTCACTGAAAGCTTTGGTATGACCGCTATATATACCTGTACTAAAATAACTGACAGATCTTCAAGCTGTGCAGATAACATAATAACGAATATAAGCGATAATGTAATTTTTTGGCAAAAATTAAAACTAGTCCACTTAAAATTAGAAACACAAATAATAGTTCAGTTGTAAATATAAACACAGCCCTCAATGACCTAAATTGGCCAGTGTTTTCCGGTTTAAATGATGTGGAGTTTATGTCTGCTTTCTTAATCACTAACTGTCATCTTATCAATCGGCATTTTCAGTTTAAAAATATTGAAGGAAATTGGCTTTCTGTTAGGTATACCGAAGATTTAAAAAATAAAATATTTCAATTGTAAAATTAATGGGCGGTGTAACAAGTAATGAAATTTATAAATCAGTTTATAAATCACTACAAAAAGGTTATACAAAAGCTACTATCATCAGTATCAGACTACAGACCCGTTTATATTGTTTCTATTCTCGGGACAGTTGTTGAGATAATTATTGACAAGAACGTGTCACTTTTTCGAAAAAAAAAATAGTTTACTTAACGATGTGCAATATGGTTTCAGACGGGGTCGTTATACTATCCAGGCAGTTCTGCAAATTGTGCAGGGTCGGGGAGTTTGAGAGGGCACAGCATGTGAATTTAATTCTATGCGACCTTAGCAAGGCCATTGACTCTGTATCTTATAAGTTTCTTGTTCGGTACTTGTATCGATATGGTATTACAGGTAGCGTTTTGGGATTTGTCCTATAGAAGGCAGTGTGTTGGTTTTGGTGATGAAATGTCAGATTTAAGTAATATAGAGTATGGAGTGATCAGGACTGTCAATTTGCCAATAATTCCTTGCATTTGCCAGGAATAATTAGCTATAGCAGGAATACTATCATGCCAGTGATAGAT
This sequence comes from Diaprepes abbreviatus, assembly GCA_034092305.1. NCBI lineage: Eukaryota > Metazoa > Arthropoda > Insecta > Coleoptera > Curculionidae > Diaprepes > Diaprepes abbreviatus. The sequence continues at coordinate 206,438 of JASJET010000018.1, read as the reverse complement.
ATCTTGTACTCAGAAATTGGCCATCATCTCGATGGTGGTGGAATAGGATAAATTGCGTTTTGTAACAATTTATTCTAATTGTGCAACCTCTAACACAGAAAGGATATGATGGAGAGAAGTTTGCATTTACTGTTTCGCATTTTACTTCATTCATTTACGGAGCTGCATATAGTTGTACGTTTGCTGAATGTGATTTCAGCACTACAACGGCATAATGTGGATATATCCACTGCTATTGCATCTCACACGGGGGAATCCGTGAAAGCCACATAAACATATATATATATATATATATATATATATATATATATATATATATATATATATATATATATATTTATTCCTTGTAATTCCTGACAAAATGTGTGAGATAAGAAAAGTTAACATTGCTCAATTAAACTGAATATTAGAAAAAGACAGATGATAACAAAATTGTCCATCCTTTAAATTTTAGACTGCAAAACCATAAAATAAAGAAAGAAATAACTACATGTGAGAAGCAACAAGAGATAGTAGAGAGATTTAATCTTATCGATTTTCGTACACTTGCCAACAATTGTATGTATATGTCACCTTAATATTTTATCAATTTCTGAGTACAAGATTCCTAACAAATCCCTGGCATGATGGTATTCCTGGCAAAATTACTGGTATAGCTAATTATTCCTGGCAAATGCAAGGAATTACTGGCAAATTGACAGCCCTGCATATAGTCACATCTTATTTACGACCACCTTCAAAATGTTAGGATGTTTCGTCCCGGCATCGGTGGTGGACTCATCAGTGGGATCCACCGATGCCACTCCCAGACACCCTTGCCATGCTTTCCACAACTTGTAACTCCTACTTAAGCCAGATTTGTCGGAGAACAACGGTGGGATGTTCTTTCCGCAACATGCTCCCCTCAAGGCACTTACTTATCCGATTTTGACCGTAATCTAAGCTATAGACGCAGGAGCCTGATTAGAGAAATTTTGGAACGGACATCCTAGGTGGTCTTTCCAAGGTAGGGTACCGGCTTTAGCCCAAAGCCACAAATTGACGTTTTTAAGTCGCATCGTCCCTGCTCGGGCGCCATGTTGTAATAATGTCCCTGGTGTTAAAGACAGATAATCTCAATCTTATTTGCGACCATCTTCAGAATGTTAGGGTATTTCGTCCCGGCATCGGTAGTGGACTCATCAGTAGGATGCCTTTCCCAGACACTTTTGTCATGCTTTCCACAACTTCGAACTCCTACTTAAGCCAGATTTGTTGGAGAACAACGGTGGGATGTTCTTTCCGCAACAATATATATTATATATATATATATATATATATATATATATATATATATATATATATATATATATATATATGTATGGGGCTTATTCGCATTTATTAGCGTTTGGAAAAATTGTTGTTATGTTGATGACACATCTTTGTTATGTAGTGATACGAATATTCAAGATTTAAAACATGACAGTGATCTTCTGGCAACTCGAGCAGCATTCTGGTTCTCTAATAATTATCCTAAATTGAACAATGAAAGGGTAGTAAATATAGACTTAATAAATCAATAAAAAATTCACTAAATGTAGAACTTTACAATGCTCTCTCTGATAAGGTTAGAAATTTGCAAAATAGAAAGTATAAAATTGTACATTTTCCAAAATGTCAAGCTTTATATTCAATTACCGAATACTTTAAATTCACAAATTAATGTTCGTTAAATTATTGTTCTTGTAACGTAGTCAATAAATTATGTCTATGTGTATGTCTACCTGCAGAGTGCTATTTTGTTGAATACACGTTTCGGCTTGTGCAGGTTGACCGCAGAAGTTGTCCCCAACGTGTGAGCGGACCTTAAGAAAGAAACTACCTCTGGTACAGACATTAATTGCGTTCAAATTCGTTCCTAAAACACCAAAATAAAATATTTTTGTTGCATGTTAATGTTAGTTGTAATAAATGTGATCTATATTGTTGCAAAAACTCTTGTTTTACCATCCATGCTTCAAACTAGGAACTAAATCAGGTAAAATTTAGTTCCCGTTGATTGCTTAGTTTCTTTTTTTGGTTCGATTGCTTCGTATTTTTGACGTTCATAGCTCATTTATCATCACCTAGAATAATGGCGAAAAACTGGTAAAAAATATTGATACAGTTTGCTGTATTTTATTTAATTGCATAGGTTTTTTTGAAAAATTCGATCTTGCACTTCTCGCTTGATATAGCTTTGGTGTTTTTCATATTATGCAGACCTTTGCACATAAATAAATTGCGGCAATCTGCGTAATATTAGGATTGGAAAATTAAAACAAAAGTTGTTGAATCTGTGTTTTCTTTGCAGTTTTTCCAAAATGGTGCTTTGGGCATCTAAAATGGATAAATTATAGTAAAAAATATTATTAATAAAAAAAAATGAAATAATCTTAATAAGTTTTTAATTTCCAATCTTAGTAGTTTTGTTGTATAAAATTCCATATTTAACAATGCAATTTCAAAAGAAAATATTTTCAATTTTTTCTAATACATACAAAAATACCCTGATATAAATGAGTTACAATAAATTTTGACCACACTTTAGTACAAGCACTACTTTTCGCTTGAAACTTTTTGAAAGTAACAATACTTCCTGCTTTATATTCACATGAATATTTATTTTACAGACAGCTTTTTGCTTTACTTTAAATACTTACTCTCTATCCTCAAATCTTACACTAGACATAGTGCAGCATATGTCAAACTTGACACTATAATATGTACATTCCGTGTTACAGTTGATACAAGAAAAGGAAAGGCGATTATTGCAAGTATAGAAAAGACTAATGCCTTACTTGCCGTAATAAAATTATTCCAGGTTAATTTTGAATGTATTAATGGCATTTCATTATTTAGTCTGGTTAAGGCTAGGAAGAATCTAAAACAATTATTATCCTTAAAAAACATTCCCGAATAATCTGTTTATAAAACATCTACTTCGCGTTTTTATTGATTGATTAAATCTTCATTAATTGCTATTCCAATAACGTACCTTAGAGTCAAAGGTCAGTCGAATTTACGATCTGCCATTTTGAATTTGGTAAATCTAACTTCGGCATCGTGATTAGCGACCCGAAAAACCCCTTTATACCAAATTTGGTATTATGTTGATTTTTTCAAAATTTCGTCCGCCATATTGGATCCACCATATTGGATCCGCATTTTGAATTCTGCAAATTTAACTTCATATTCGACCTCGAAAACCCCCATATAAGAAACGTGCTTAAACCGCTTAATTCTATGTATTTTTTAAAAAATTCGTTTTTTAAGTTTTTTAAGGTTAGAAAAAAATGAGGCTAGCTATCATAATTCTGACGGTGGATTCGGAGTCAGCGAGTCAAAATACCATAGAGTGTGTTGCTTTGTCAAACGAATTTTCTTTTTCTATTCGTTTTAAAGCATTTTTTGTGAAAATAACATATTTTCTTGTGAGATGTCTTAATAGAACTGCTATTTTGAGGTTATTTTTGATGCTTTTTGGAAAACAGCAGACGGCATCAAAAACTAGACTTAAAAACGAAAATTTTAATATCCTTTAATTTTTTTTTCTTAAAAATAAAATGGGCAGATGAGGTGACTAATTTGAAAAAGAATGCCCCCAAACATAGGATTAGCACCTATGCATCTGAAGTCTCTACGAGTTAGTTCTAACCACTGCGTTTGCTTCTTAGGATCAATTGGAATAGAACATACATCTTTTCTGGAATGCTTATGGACCTCGATGGGCATTATGGTACTACGCATAATTTATAAACCATTTGTAAACTATGATGTGACATCATACGCATCACGTGACCAGCAGCATTACTCAGATTATGTTTTGGCGCGCTTTTTTACCATTCAAACTTTTTATTCATTTATTTATTTATTTACAATAACTGTCCTACAGGCCTTGAGACCCAACTACAAGGCAGTGATTACACAAATAACACGTAAACGAACAATTTTAAATTAGCATCAAACTACAAAAATATATATCAATTTAAATGCAAATAAAAATTTAACTAAAATAATTAATTCTAACATTAAATGTATAATACTATGTTATTCTATCTACTTTCATTTACAAAGGCGAACATGCAAATCAATTAAGGATGAGAAAGAGAAAAAAGAACGAAATGCCAAGATCAGTGTGCCAAAATCCGACAGACAGTTCCTAGAGATGAGCTGAATATATCAAAGCTATTACTCTTGTTGTAAGTGCCGCACATGGAATATAGAGGCGAAAATTTGAGCACGTTAGTTCTGGGAGTTCTGAGATAAAATACGTTAAAATTTCGGCAATTTATACGAGGGATACTTAAGTTTATCCTTGCTAAAATATTAGGACAGTCAATAAAATTGTTAAGTACCTTATAAAGAATTGTTAGTAAGAAAAATTCCTGCCGTACTTTTAAAGAAGAAAAGTTGAATTTCTGAAGCAATAGTTCATGTGAAAAACCTTGCTTAGGATGAACTCCAAAACTCTTAAGATTGAGGTATTTCAAAAACCTTCTTTGGACCTTCTCCAAACTATTGACGTGGGTATTGTAGCCTGGGGACCACACAACTGATGCGTATTCTAGTTTAGACCGCACATATGAGAAATACAGTAATTTGATGACGTCAGTGTTATTAAAATCGCGAGTACAACGCAAGATAAACCCAAAAACCCTTAAGGCTTCAGGAACGATATTATTTATATGAAAAGAAAATGAAAGCTTGGGATCGTATGTGACTCCGAGATCTTTAAAAAGATCTGCCCGCGCGAGTAGCACGGTATTTCGAAGTGAAAGTCATAATATTACACTTCTCCACGTTGAGCTGCAGATAATTTTCGGAACACCAATTGCTAACATGTTCCAGGTTCGATTGAAGCTCTACACAATCCTGTAAGCAATTTATCCTCTTATATAGCTTAATATCATCGGCATATAATAAAATATCCGTGTCAACAACAGAAACAATGTCATTAATAAAAATATTAAAAAATAAAGGTCCCAGTACTGATCCTTGCGGCACACCAGAACTTGAAATATAGTTCACTGAGCTAGAACCGCGAATTTCAACATACTGAATACGATTATGGAGATATGATTTAAATAACTTTATTAGTGAATCTGAAAATCCAAATGATGACAATTTCTTAAGTAAGATGGAGTGGTCCAAACGATCAAAAGCCTTTGTGAAGTCCAAATAATTTAATTCACTTTTACCGAAAATACAACATATCTCCGGGAAATATTTATGTATGGTGCATTAAATGTAATAAAACAATAGGAAATGATTTTTCAACAGTAGTCAAATACCTTATTAGATCCGGCTAGTTAATCTGGTTGTTTTTATAGGACATCTATGCGAGCAAAAAAATTTTTTCAAACAAGATAGAGTTAAGTATAATAGTATGCAACTTGGCACAATCAAAATTGCTCTACTTCTATTTTACTCTGATGAGCATATGCTAAAATTTATATTTACTTGTAATTTACTATTTTTCTTTTAAATCTGATATCAACTGTATTCACGTTATGTATATTTACTTTATACTTTCTAGTGTTCTAACAACTAAAATTTTTTGACAAAATAATTATATTTTCCTTTCTGTAGGAGGTCAGAGCAAGGCAATATGGGAAGACGTAACTGGTTCGACTCCCGTCACTTTTGTTAAAGATTGTGTCTCATTTACAACCACCGTATCGGCCAGATTTTGGCTTATGGACTGTAGGAACGTTGCTGATGCAGCCAAAATGGCTACTGAATTGTATACGCAGGTAATTAAATTGTCTTACGAAATTTTACAGCTGCTTGCATAAAACATTTATGTTATATGCCAATTTATCAATATAAAGGATTTCTCAGAATGTTTTTCGTTTTTGATTCTTAAAAAATAAAGTATCAGGGTTAATTCAGTCTTGTTTAAATGCTGTTAAATTATAGAGTTGTTTTTGAAAAACAACCATCTTTAAATGCGCACCATCCGCATCGAACTGAAATTTTCAATTACTCGCTGGAGCATCGCTCTTGGAATTGCGTGGATTTTGTCTGTGATTCTTTGCTTTAGAACATTTACCTTGGGTGGTAATGGATTGAAAACCTTACTTTTTAAGTAGCCCAATAGAAAAAAATCAGCAGGTGTTAAATCTGGACTCCGCGGTGGCCAGTTGGTGTCCTCTCGGCGACTTTTCACTCTTTCAGAGAATAAATCGGGAGGAGCTGCCAAAGAATCATTCGTGAAGTGGGAAGTTGCTCCTTCTTGTTGGGAAAATGTATTCCGGTTGTAGCCAATATGGTTTTGCATTTCTGGAGCTGAAAAAGTCCGAATCATATGGCAATAACGATCGAAATTAACAGTCTGAGTGCGACCACGATCATTTTCCAAAAAAAAATAGGGACCAATTATTCTATGACTTGATATGGCAGCCCAAACGACAACCTTAGGCGAGAATTCCAGCGGATTGTCAAGAACCCAATATTTGCAATTTTGTTTGTTCACGTCACTATTGATGTGAAAATTCGATTCATCAAAGAACCATATGTTATTAAAGCTCCTAAAACGGTTTTTTAATGTCCTGCAGAATTTAAATCGTTTAGCTGGATTATCGGGCTTCATTTCCTGTCCATTTGCAAATCTTTGCAAATAATGCGATGGAGCATGGATCTGTGCAAATTTAGAGAAGCTGGTCGGAACTGTAGAGACTGCCATGGATCGTCTGGCAGACTGGCGAACGCAGTCAACATTCGTGTTCGTTCGTAATGTCCTTTTGCGTCCAGATGATTTTTCCGGAGTCTCTTCAAACTCGCACATCAAATGCTTGATTATACTGGCACTTGACACATTTCTCATGATCGTTAATTTGAAATCTGTCCTGTACAGACATCGATCAACAGTTTAGAATCGTTATTTTTATAAAATGCGCGCTGTGGTCCCGTGAAACGTTCCATCGCTACTAAACATGAAAACCCAACCCCCGCTATCTGTCTTGGGCGTGTAACAGTCAAAACAAAAACGAAAAACATTCTGGGACACCCTTTATTTTATGCAATCCACTGATAGATTTCTAAAGTTTAGTAGTAATTGTATACTGAACTATTGGCATTATACCAACCTGTTTTCAGGGGAATATTTAAAAACTGTATTAAAAAAATCTTGATTGTTATTGTTGTGATTGCAGGCTGCACATGTACCATTCATGGCAAAATTCGTAGTGTTTGCTAAAAGAGTTAGCCCGCTTGAAGCAAGAGTAAGAGTATTTTGCATGACTGATGACAAAGAGGACAAAACGTTGGAACATCAAGAACATTTCACCGAAGTTTCTAAGAGCAGAGACATCGAGGTATACATTTTCAGTATTTATTGTTATATTGTTAAAGTCTTAATTGTCTCAAAAACAACGATATCAGCTTCAAAAGCTTGAGATTAAGACATTTCTGTTAAATTTTCTAGGTTTTGGAAGGTAAAGATGTCTACATGGAATTTGCCGGTAATTTGGTACCAGTTCTTCAGTCTAATGACCAACCAAAATTAGGTTTTAAGGCGTTTAAGGAAAACAGATGCGCCTTCAACATGAGACTAAGAGATCATGTAAGTAGACGTTTAATAAAAGACAACAAAAATATATTTAGAGCATGGGTATCCAAACTTTTTAGCCTAAGGGCCACACTGTCTCTTCCACTAAGTCTCAAGAGCCAAGACCTAGCTTGTTCATCATACCAACATACTGTAATTTTGAATTAAGCATCAATTTTCGTAGATATCAATGGCACAGGGCTCGGGTATGGACTCCGCTCCGTTCACAAGTTCGGTTGGTACTTATGGACAAGTGTCCAGGACATTCCATAGCCCTATGTGCATGCCGTGCATTACGTATTGTCACGATTACTTATGACTCTGCTAAACATATAGTAGTGACATCTTGCCAAGAGTATAGAAGTTAAGTACAAAAAGTGTCAAGGCTACAGTAGTAGTAGTAGTTAAAATGTTCAGTTACATTATTTATATCAGTTATTGTTTCTTAATTGGTAGTTGAATAAAAACGTCTGATTTATTGTTTTGTATGATTTATTTAAATTGTAAATTTTACAATATAATCAAAATAAACTGTGACTGGCCGGATTGATGATGCTCGCGGACCGGTGTTGCCCCGGGGACTGTAGTTTGGAGACCACTGATTTAAAATAATAAAATTTTAATCAGTAACCGAAACCAGTGATTGAAACTGTGATTTTCTAACGAATTTTGAATCTAAAATTGTATTTTTTTTATAGGATGATGAAGCAGTGGGAAGGATCATCTTTATGTCTGAACCGAAGGCTGTGCGAACTGGATACACTCAAAGTAACCCATTGTGCACCCTTAACCTCATTTTACCAAAAGATGTTCTTCCCGACAGAGATTCTCAAAGTGATCTGCTGTCTATCAATAAAGACCACAGTTACCTTCATCATGGAGGAATAAGTAAGTCAAACTAAAGTGCAAATTTTTATTGCACTCCTCATGTCAGTCTTATATGGAGCTTATTAAGCTATTTCTTTTTTACTTTTAGGCAAACCAAACTCAATTCACAGAGCAGACTTCCGCCTCTCCGACATCTGCAACCTTTTAGATGAAGATTGGGAAAAACTGGCCTCGGAGCTTGATATTCCTCCTTCAGATGTCGAGCTCATAAAAGAAGAGTATCCTGAAAATCATCCGCAGCAAGCCATGCTGTTGTTTAGGTTATGGTTGAGACAGAAAGCTACTAGAGCTACCGGGAATCAACTAGAAAAGGCGCTGAACAAAATTGGTAGACAAGACATCGTTGATAAGTGTATTTGTAACGTCGAGCTGGTGACTGATGATATGGAAAAAGCTCTTGCCAAAATTAATTTGGACCAATCAGGTAAAAAACTTCTTACTGATTTTACAACATTGAGTTGGTATTATCTATAACCAGCAACTCACCCCGGCGCATGGGAGATTTTTTTTTATGTTACTATTTAACTCTTTGTTTATACATAGCATTCGAAGACACTTCCCGACGATTCATTTTTTTCCGAATTCATTTTATACACATTATCCACAAATTTTGTATCTAAGCCTTCATCGTGAAACACTCTATTCATCAATGAAAATCAGAATAAAACCCGTTCAGTAGACGATAAGAAAATCGTGCACAGACCTAGTGTAACATGGACATGTAACATTTCTTTGATGGGATGACCATAGATTGACGACGTGATGTTAGGATGTACGGTTACGGAATGTCATCCAGATCAAGATGTCCGGAATTTTAAGGGCTTTCTTTTCAAGCAACAAAAAATAAAAAATTGTTTTTGCAATAATTATTTGATATGGAAAAGAGGTCCAATTTTTGCGGTTTCCTAGCTTTTTAGCAATAACTAATAGATGAAATTGAACCTACGAGGGCTTAAATTAAAGGTCTTTCAATTATCTATTGCTTTATTCTAAAACACAATAATACCTTGGCTTCTGGGTTCAAGAAACTAGGTTTTCATAACTTAGGATGCTCGAAGCCCAGCCCCTCTATTTAAATTGCCTTGGTAAAGATTTGGGGGAATCTTTCATCCCCCTTAACATTACCGAGTAGAATCCATGCATTCCCGAATTAAATCCTATTTTTTGACCCACTGATTAGAGTATAGTTAGTAATCATTACATTCAAATAATAACTTAATTAAAAATGAGGTCTTATATTTTTGTGGAATTAAATACTAAAAAATAGTGTTTGTCCAAAACAATGACCCTAAATCACTTAATGAACTTTATTGATATTTGAAATCACTTCAGGTCGTTCCTCTAATTAGTGATTAAAACTCTATGTACCCCTATATTAGTAGTTTAAAAATGTAATTTTCGTTTATAGGCTTTGACTACCTCAAATATGAATTGGGCCCCTCTAGGGACACTTCTTTAAGAAGAGAAACTCATCTCGACAGATCTTACCTCGGCAGTGAGGAAAAATTAGAAAGAAGCGAGAAAAGTGGTATGTATAGTGGTAAATTTAAGATTTTTGAGACTGTATGTTGTAGAGTTTGCGTTTAAGTTAAAAAATATTAAAGTAAAATTATTTATTAAATATAGAGAGTGTTACTAATTTTCTACCATCTTAATGTTTCGTAAGCAGGTTTTTCCAAGTATTAGGCAATCGCTGGCTATCATTTCTGCTATTTAAGTAGTTAGCCTTTTTGCAATCTCGATGGCTTCCCTTATAACTTTTGTTTTTTGACAGAATGGGGAAAATTTAACCATTTCTTAGAGTTAAGTTAATTTAGTTTTTATATCTTATTTCTTATGTCTTACGATATAGGGATAGAAATTACTTACTATTTATTTATGGTATAGTTAAGTAGATTCCACCCGGCAATCCTTATTTATTCATATTTTTATTTATTAACGTTATATACTCATATAATTTGCCTATGTTGAGTTAACTGAACGGAAATAAAGAATCTTTACAAATAACACACTTTATTTTATTAATATTTTGTTGTTTTATTCATTCATTCATACTGCTTGGTTCAATAATAGTAAGTTCTTGTGAACTAGCTATCAGGATGTTACATTTCCCACACTTTCCATTTCCACAATAAAAATTATTGATTTCCAATATGAAAACACCTTAACCTTGAAGTAACCCTATGGATGGTTCTCGAGCTCAACCACAAGGTAACAAAAATAACCCATTTGGAAGTTTAGTTACCCGTTTGGATTCACCAGGTGGAATAATAAATAAGTACAGGGCAAACGAAAACTAACAATAAATCTTGAAAACATCGTTAAAAGTCAATTTTTTTAAATATGAACCCCCAATTTTTATTATGTTATCTTATTTGGCATTTAAAATAAGGACGACTTTGAATAAGGTTGTCTATTTGAAAAATTTGTAGTTTTTGAAATATCCACGTTTTAACATTTTTATATTGTAAAGACGTTATACGCCAAATTTCAAAAATTTTCTGAGAAACCGATTGCAGCAGTTTGTCGTGGGACACCGTGTATATCATTTCAAACAAGGGTCTGTATAATTTTTAAAAATAAATGTATATTGTTAAAATACGAACAGGCAGAAATTCTGTTTTTCTACAATTTTCCAAAGAGAGAAGGAGTTTTAAAAATTTTCAACTGTTCAAAGTTTCTCTCTTCAAACTTGTTTGTAATATGTATAATTAATTTAGTATACCTTTCAGACGATATTCAAAATGACAACCAAACCTCCACCGGCGTCGATATAACCGATACACCGATTGACAACCTATCGAACCAAAAGGAACCCGAATCCCTCCCTGACATTCTAGATAACGCTCCTTATACTAACGGTAACAAGGAAGAAATCCTCGAGGAAATCACTCAACAATTGAACACACTCCAATCAGCACCACCTGTCAAAATTGACAGCTTCGGGGCAACTCCTCCCCCCAGCCCCTGTGAAAACATCGTCGAAGAGGACTTTGTGAATAAAAATGTCGAGGAAATTGAGCACCAGAAAGGTAGGGGGTTGAACGGTGGATTTTAGATTTTTTGCTTTGATTTATTTTAATGTTGAAAGGATTTTTTTACATCATTTTATATATCAAAAAAAAAATTGGTAGATAATTTCACAATACTGTTCTTTCTAGTACTTTTCTATAAATTTTGTGTTAAAACGCATCATCAATCAAAAAATATTAGGATTTTACATGAACGTATGGAATATCTCTGGATAAAGGATTTGATGTTGTCGTCATCCAAGAATGACTTCTTGAAAAAATAACACGATAATATGAACTGTCAATGTAGCAAAGTAAATCATTCTTATATTTCTTTTTTAAAGGCCTAAAATAAATGACCGGCTTGTTTCTATACATTATTGTTTCAATAACACTATCCTCATAAGAAATTATGTCTTAAAATACGGCAAATAAAGCATCATAATAATATTTGTAAAAAAATCTTTATCAACTATATTTTGCCGTTAATTTATGTTTTTTTTTGGTTGCAGCAACATGTTATTAACACTTTCATGCCCATTTTATAACTGCTTTCTTCATTTTCTTCTGATTTTATTTTCGCTCTCTCTAGCTCACTGGTAAGGGACTTCCTTTCTTTTCTTTTTAGCTTTTCACTGTAACTAGCACCAAGTTTAGTCAGCTAACATAGCTAAATATTTATTTTTTAGAAATTTGTTCGTTTTATGGGGTATTTGACAGTTTAGAATCTTATTTGTCTAAAATAAAATGTAAAATATTTAACAACTTATTTACGTAAGGAACGAAAACTTTCACAGATTTGGTCAAGTTGAAAATCGTGGTTCTTGGGTTTAGACTGTGACAAGTTGGAATTATTATTCGACCTTTCGTCTACGATTGCATGAGGCATCTTCTGGGACCTTTACTCTGCGAGATTAGATTCAGTGTTCTAATCTCGTGGAGTAAGGATCCCTGAAGATGCCTTATGCAATCGTAGGCGAGGCGTCGGATAATAATTTCAATTTGACACGGTCAAAACCCAAGAACCTTTTTTTTTGTGAATTATTTTTGAACAAGATACATTTTGAATGAAATAAAGTGAATTAAAAAAAATTACATAATGAAAAATAGAAAATCTCTGAATATATGACAGAAACAACTTTGTTTCTCACTGGTTATGTATCTGTTAATCATTTTTTTTTCTGGGTTATCACTGCCTTTCATGGTACTCGACTCTTAGAAATTAAAAATTAACTGTCAGATATCTACGCCTGAGAACACTTTTACATCCTAAAAATTTTCAAAAGGAATTTCTCGACCAGACGACGAAGTCCGACAACAAGAACTCTTCACTTCGACTCCTCTAAAAAAACCCTTGGAACCCTATGTAGATCCCATCGAAATTTTAAAGAAGAACGTCAACGATACGTTGACATTTTTACACCAAGAGAGGAACGATTTTCTACCTGAAGATGACATTATCATTCCTAGGAGAAAGGATGATCATATTTCTAAGGAAATAGACTTGGAGTATATAAGTCTTAAAACTCCCAAACGTAATCAGGAGTTTGTATTTGAGGAACCTACTGCCGTCTCAGAATCTAAGGAGGTCTCGAAGGAGGTTATTGAATGTTTTAAGGAACCTCAAACTGTGCTGCAGGAACAACCCAAAGAGAATTACGAGGTTCTTGATAACCACGTTCAAGAAATTGAATCTAAAATTATTTTAAAAGAACATTTTGAGGAACCGCAAAATGTGGCACAAGAGGAACCTAAAGAAAATTATGAAATTCTTGATAATCACGTTCAAGAAACTGTACAAAATAATATTGATATACCTCAGGAATTGGTAAAAGAAATCGAAAAAATTGAAGATAAGCCTTCTACATTATCTGGGGTAGAAATTCAGATTGATCATGATTTTGATATGCCTCAACAGGAGCCACCAGGAGAAGAGTTCGAAGGACACGAATTTGTAGATGTTTCTCCTACGAAAAAACGCGTAGAAGTACAATTTAATGAAGAAATTCACAATGGAAATTTTGTGGAGCATTCGCAAGATCCCTACTATGAAGATTCAGTCCGTGATGTAGCGGAACAAGAAATTCAAGAGGTTATAAGAGAGGCCGAGGATGTAGTAAACGATATGCAGAAGAATGGCGAAGATTTCTTACAAGAAAAAGGTAAAGAAATAAAGTTTACTGTCGAGGAGAGGGCGGATAGTATTTTTGACGATATTCGAACCAACACTGAAGACTCTCTGGATAATCTAGAGAGTCTTAAGGAGGACTCTATTAGTGCAATACAAGAAAAAAGTGAGGAAGCGTTTAAGTTTCTCGAAAACGAAGCCTCCAGTCCCCTTTTAAATAAACTGAGTGGCACCCCAGAAGAGGCATTTACAAAACAGAGCCCAACCCCGGATGACTCCGCGGCATTCATCCAAAAAGAAATAGACTCGGAATTCAGGAGTGAGGATTCAAGTATTTCCGAATCGCAGAGCGGCGATTCATTAAGTCCTGTGAGCCCCAGGAGTTCGATACCTGTGTCCAAAACGAAAAAAGGAAAGGATAAAAAGAAGAAAGGGAAGAGTAAGAGTGAAGAAGGTAAGTTAACAATTATTTTTTGTTTGCAAGTTTTGACCAAGCCTAAATTAGCATTTTTATAAAAAGGCTGAATAGTTATGTTTACTATATATTAACCAAAATTTTGTTTTTTCATGAACGGGAAACATATTAAAATCTGTTTTAGGCTTGGCATAAACGAAAAAGTTAAGTTCTAAAATTAAAAAAATTAAATACAGTCAAACTTAGTTGAACTTGCTGTAAATTTTCTTGCTTTTTAGAGAAAATACTTTGTAAAAATGTAGTTTCCGATGTCCTCAATTTTTTTAATATGATATACAGAAAGAATTTCATTCTTTAAAAAATACAGAATATTATTAATTTGTTCTTTTCAACTTTAAAAATATTTATTAACATTATAACTTTATTAATTACAAAATAATTTCCAGAAAAACGCGAAAATCTCCAATCAGAACCGAACAGAGATTGTATATCACCAGCCGAAGATGAACTCCTAAGTAAAATACCTATAGTAAAAGGCACCAAACACAAAACCATTAAAAAACATTCTAAGGACCCCCTCAAAGAATTTGCGAATATTTCTAAAGATATAGATTGGGAAAAGGATGACGAACACACTGTGACTACCAGGATTATTAAAACAGTCACAACTGATCCTATTGTGAAGACTACAGTCACGAGGATAACGTCAGAAGGATTGCCAGAGCACAATAAAAGTAAAATTCCTACGTTGATGGGCGAAGGATTTCTTTTGAAAGACGATAAAAATACGGATAATGTAGAAATCGAAACGCACGGTTCGAAAAGCAAAATTCCTGTACTCAAAACCGAAAGTATGATAATATCCTCCCCCGATACGATATATACCGAAAGAACTGTCACTCCGAACGCTACACGAGTGGTGGAAACAACCACAACGACAATAGTATCGCCAATATCACGAACGTCGAACAAGTCGAGTACACTGGACTCGGATTCTGAAGAAGATTCGAGGAGAGTATCTCCCCCTTTGAAGAGCATATTGAAGAAGTCGACGCAACCTCCCGGAAACCCTATCGGAAGCTCCAGTGGATCAGATATAGCCTTGCATGAAGAGGGCGCTGAGCTCAGTTCGGATTCTGGTATGTAATTTTTGTTGTTGTAGATTTACATTTTTTTTAGCCGATTGGTTTGGCTAGACAAAGACTTGATAATATTTTATCAAATTTAAATCTGGTAACTTTATTGTACTTAACGAGCCTAACCAATCACATAAGACTTTGATATCAACGTGTCTATTCAGTATTAAATTAATGCTTTGTGTGTTAAGAATAAAAAATTGCATGCAATTATTCTTTTAATTTTTGAATACTTGTTTATTATCGATTTAAATTGAATTATTAAGAATAAATCTTTGATATAATTGATTTTTTGTTGTTTATAAAAGGTCAAAAGGAAATTAATAATTGAAGTTATACAGAGTGCTTCTTTTAACTATCTTTTTAAAATACATTATATATATTCTGTACGATAAAAGTCGTACATAATACATAGTATGTTGTCTAGAATTGGAACGTTGATTTTGGTATTTGTGGGTCAGAATGTTTAATTTTTTAAAATAAGATATAAATTTTAATTTTAAATGAGATAAAAATTTCGTATTGTTATATCTAAAACTTGAATACATTAATACTTTATTCAAAGATACAGGCATTTTCTCTTAAAAAAAAAAGACTATTAGTTTTAATATAAAGATCATCGAGTAAACATGAAACTAAATTAGAAATAATTTTCTTCGGCTTCATATTTGAGTTATTTTTTTTTTCTTTTAAGCATGATAAAGAACCTTATGTTAACTTTTTTTGACTCTTAAATGACAAAAAGTTGGTTCACCATCTCTTTACCTTGAAATCTAAATGTGTGTACGCATATGTAACATAATACCACATCGCGTCAAAAACACGCTGTCGAATGGTTGATTCGCTTTAGGTATCTTTATTGATATCGAGGGGGCGTTTGACATCACTTCCCACGATTCGCTATTTCCACAGGGAAGAGTTCTATCGCCTTTGTTATGGAGCCTTTAGGTGAACAGCTTACTGAATGAACTAAATGGGGCTGGTTTATATACACAGCCCTGGTCACCATATCCGGCACTTGGGGGACCAGTGATTTCGAGCCCTCCAGATCGCGGAGCAATGGTGCTACAGGGAAGGGCTCGGAATAAAGCCGGACAAGGCCAAGGTGGTGCTCTTTGCAAAAAAGATAAAAGGAGGTTTTCTACAATTACATTAACAGGAAGGACCCTACAATACAGGGGAACAGTTAAATACGTGGGGATAATTCTTGACCCATGACTGACCTGGAATGATCATGTTGAGGTTCGAACCAAGAAGGCCATATGTTCTTTCTGGGCTTGTAAAGATCCTTTGGGAGTGCATGGCGGCTGAGCTGAGAATGTTATTTTAGACGTACACTATGGTGATCCACCGCATGATCACGTATGTCTCTATTGTATGGTGGCCTAGTACAACAAAGCGCAAGCATCGTTTTCAATTTGACAAAGTTCAAAGAGTGGCTTGTATAGGAATAATGAGTGCGAAGAGGACTGTCCCCACTAGGGCTTTGGAGGTCCTGGTGGGCCTACCTTCTCTCCACTTATACATAGCGAATGAGGCTCTGAAGGCTGTTTAATCGTCTCACTTGCCTAGAATATCTCGGAACTGGAACGGGCGGCTTCTCAGGTGTCAGGGAAAGCGTGGTGGCCATCACTATCCATGTAAACAGGTTGGGAGGGGAAGCAAAATCTTACGAGAAAAAGATCCTGGTGGTTTACAGATGGATCTCGACACGACGAAAGAGCTGGAACCAGACTGTTCGGCAGAAGCACGGGAGTCAAAAAGTTCTACTCTTTCGTGCAACGTGCGACGATCTTTACTGCGGAAATTTATGCTATTCTGCAGTGTGCCATTCCTGCGGGAGGGACATAAACAGGAATAGGATAATAAACATATGTTTAGACGATAGGGCTGCGATAATGGCACTGAAGCCTAATATCGTAACTTTGCGACTGGTGTCAGTAAAAGAATATACTGAAGAGTCTGACAAGGAACGGTTACTCAATCAGACTCATGTAGGGTCCTTATTACTTGGATATATGGGAATGAGAAAGCGGGCCGTCTGGCAACGATGTGGTGCGCGATTAAACCACGTGGACTCCAACCAATTCTACCTGCCCCAATTGCCGTATCAACACCTTTTGTTCATACATTCATTCATTCATATCGTAACTTAGCTGCCAAAAAATTTCGTGTTACGGGACGAAGATACAGCGTCATCAGTTCATGCATTCTTCTAAGTAAGATAGATGAATGTAATATTTTGATGCGACGACCAAATACCTACAACGGATGAGATGCTGTATCCAGACATGATAAGCACCTTGAAGGAGCTAGAGGAAAGAGTAACGTAACGTATAAAATTTGTTTCAAACATATCTTCAAATGCCGTAGTTTCAAAGATAATGTCTGAAAAATATAATGCAGATTTATCTTGGCCTGCCTTTTCATGTTCTACCTACATAGGTCAAGAGATAAATGGATTTTTATGTATAATTTAAGCCTGATTTTAACAGATCGGTATACCAAAATATCAAAATCATTTCGTTTTATATATTCTACACTTTACAAACTTAAATTGAATTAAATAGTTTAAATGAAGCACTCAACATCTTAATTTAATTTGTATTTTATTTTAATTTTTAGGATTTTTGTTACTACCTTATTCTGCATTATGTGATGTGTTTTTTGCAAATGCTAGAAACCCTTTGTAGAATGCATTTTTGACACCTATTCAATGTTTTGATTTTTCGTTTTTATTTATAATAGATTAACCACGTTAAATTAACATTAACTTACTACCACGTATTACTTTATTTAACCAACATTGTTAATATTTTTCTTTAATATTCACTGACAGAACTAACCAAAATTTAATACTTGAAAATAACATTTTAATATTAGTCTTAAGTCTGTGTAAATCCTACCTTAATAATTGGCAATTATACGATAATCGGATGAGATTTCAAGAAAATCTAAAATTTTTGTGAGTTTAGAAGGTAAATGTGAAATTAAATTTCCTTGCATTAGGGCTTTAATGTCCGATTTTGAAACCTTTCATATTCAAATATATAATTAAGAATAATATTTATATTATTTTACCATCAAGTATTTGTATATATATATATATATATATATATATATATATATATATATATATATATATATACACAAAATACAAAGTGACCCACAATGGATTTTACTTTTTATAGTGAATAGTGATTTTTTTAAAACGAACAGAAAATCAACTTATTTTAAAACAATTATGGTGAAACTTGGCGAAGCTGGAAATACTCAATTTTTCGGATTTTTCAATAATTTTTCACATAACTCCTATTTTTGGGCGGTAGAACACGATTATGTTGTTATTTTTCGTTAATCTCGTGTGGTTTTCCGCAAATAAAAATTCATTTTCACTCATAACTTGTTTTTTTCTATTACTACCTTTAAATTTTGGACATTTCTAGTAAAATTTACAAACACTACACAGTATTTAATCATTTTTTAACAAAATTTACATAAATAACTGTCGAAAAATGTAAATTATCCAGAAAATGTAATGGTTGTCTCAGTGGTTGCATACGATTTAAATTGAAACATGTTATGCGATGTTGCCACGTTGACATGGATTTTAAATTTCATAAGGATGGAAAACCTGATAGTTCAAATACATTTAATTGTGTCATTCCAGTATTGTAGCGTAAACTGTGGGTAAACGTGCAGAATTGGGCCAAACATAAATAGATCGTTCGGTAAGCTACGTGGATCTAAAAAAGAAAATCATAAGTAAATTGACCAGAACTAACCTGAACTAAACTTATCTAGAATTCAAGGAAAAACCACGCAAGATCGGCGAAAAAACATCGTATTCGTGTTTTATAACCTGAAAAAAGAAGGCATGTAAAAAATCATCGAAAAATTCGGAAAATTCTTCGGGTTAGTTTAGTTATGATTTGGCAGCGACAAACAAAACAGCAGCGATTTTTAGTCGCCCAGGCATCCTAAGCAATATTTGTAATTTGTAATATTATTGCTTCTTCCACTCTAAAAGCTATGTCTAAGTATTGTTTTATCTGTAATAAATTGCAATAAAAGTAAAAAGCCGTAGCATAAGAAATTTAACAATGAAAATACACTATGATTTAAAGGAAAAGAAATATATATATATATATATATATATATATATATATATATATATATATATATATATATATATATATATATATATATACTTACAAATAAAATACACAATTTTTTTATTCGTGAGTGTATATTAGATAACATGCCACATTTCGTCAGGAATCTCCACAATAATTCGTTCGTAAAGCTTTTTGTGGTTCCGACATGCGCCGTGACACATGAATTTCGACAAGAATTACTATTACACCCTAGGTGTGCGTTCTTTGTTAAGTCTATTTTTATTTCTTTTAATAATAATTCATATATAGTAATTTCGATAATTATTTGGTTATACTATACCGCGCTAAAATAAGCCGTTTTAGAATAGACCCATTTTATGTCGTAGATTGCGCAAATAGAAAAGATATTTGATATAATGAAAGAGGAGTAATTTTTTGATGATTTAAGGAAAAAATGAAGGGAAAATGGTAAATAAGACCACTTAACCTCCGAAACAGGTAAATTTTAAGAAGGAATATCTCAAAAACTGGACATTTTCGCGAAATATAGTTTCCATATTTGCAGTCTACACCCCAAATTATATGATCCTGAAAAATGTTTAGCTTTGGCATAGTATAATATAATCTAATAATTACACAAGTAGAAATTATGTATGCTCACCTCAGTTTGAAATGCAAAACGATTAAAATTAAAGTTTTGTCACCACAGCTTTTACTACACAATGGGCGAAAAATTTGGTTGATGCGAAGCCGAGATAGCCTACTGATTACTTTAGTTCTACTGTGACTTCCAATATAGAGAATTGGGAAAAACATTTACGATACATAAACTGATTTACTTTTTACTGTTATTTAAGGATTAAGAAAAAATATTAACTAAAAAAAGTTAAATCCATTTGTTTTTATCAAAATCTCAGTATTTGAGAATTGTTATATATTGAAGGTTTCCATATTATCAACTAAATCTCACAACAAGCGTATAGTAAAAATTCGTATTACCCAAAAAACTTTAATTCTAAATAAGGAGATTACTTCAACTTTCTAGCCACAATTCAAAGTAATTTAATGTTAATTTGGCCTGGGTACGTTCAAACCCTTCCTGTTCAAAAGTACTGACGCATTTTTCTAAAGTGTATGGCCCGGCCGAGCAAAAACAGTGCTTAGAGAACGCCTCCTGGCATGCTCTGTACGTTCCCCTAGTCTGGTCCTTGTTCGCAATAGCCACAAGCATGATTGTTCTGGCACTGCTCGCACAGTACTAATTCATACGGTATGCAAATTCAGAGTATTATTTTGTTGTCTCATTTTATCGTCATTTTTAGTGATGGATTACGCTCACTTGCGAGCACAAAAAACAATTCTACACCTTAAGCGTTGGTTTTACTGTGCATCGGCAAGCTCTGTTGTGTGAGACAGAGGGCGCAGTACGCTCTTAGATGGTGATCAACGCAAGCCTCTAATTTGGTAGTATGGTGTATTTGGCTCATCTTTGGCGTAAATTTATTGTTTCACGTTCTGTTTGTCATAGACAGAGCATCCCAATGCACAGTAATATTTCACTTTAAGTGTATGTATACTTTAAATTTTGGTAAAGATAAAGCATAATATTTAAGAAAGCTAGGGTTTAGTAAGTATTAATTTTTTAATAAAATTACTTTTAAAATTACCATCTTAATATTGTAATTATCTACACAAAAAAAATTTACGCATCAATTGATAAGTTTTTACATTAAAAGATTTTTTTAGACAAGATATCCAAATTTTTAGTTTTCGTATAATTTTCCTCTTGTGCACAGAGGGAAAAGTGACGTATCAATTCCACTCCGAAGTAATCAATTTTTCATCGATTTCACAGTTAATTAGATTTAAAATGAATCCCTCCAACTTGATTTTTGAACTGCGGTACTAAAAGTAAGGCACAAAATTAAAATTATTGATCATTCTGCTATAAAATTGTCAAAAATGTATGGAAATTTTCCTAAATGGTACCCTTGCTGTATAAACCCACTAATTCTATGGAAGTAAAGAGATTTCTCAATAAAACTATTCATTCCGGTAAGTTTTCGTCAATTTTTATTTAGATCTGTCAATTTTCACCGATTCAGATGAATTTTCTTTTTAAATGTAAATTTCTTTCTGTGCTGTTAAAAGCACTTCAAAGTTTTTAAAATCATATTTATTCTCGAGCTGACGCAATCAGTTTTAAAGCCGATTAGCTGCATACAAAGAAATGATTGTCTAAATCAATGAGAAATTGTCTTCATACACGATTTTCTATGCATAATAACTTTATATAGCAGAGCTTCAATTTCAAAAAATTTTGCTGTAATATGATGATGATTCTAAAAATTTTGCTTTACTTTTGACGAAAAATTGACTTCATATATGATTGAATATATGAACTTTGTTTTCGAAATTCCGAGATTGAATAGTGTTAATGAGAAATTAAATTTCCTTTCCAAATAATTAGTGAGTGTATGGCATAATAATAATGTCTTTAGTAGCAAAGGCACAATTTTGTTTTCTCAAAAATCGGTTAATAATGTGCCCATCCCCGAAAACAATCTGGATCTCTACTAATAATTTTATTATTATTATTTCATTAATAAAATATATTACTCTTTGCATATGCACCTTAACAATCACAGTATTTAAAATCCGGTTAATAAAAACACTTCAAGATTAAAAATATATAGGTTAAATTAAATTAATATAATCTTTTTACTTGGGATATATCATGCTTTAAGACTACCAATATTTAAAGACCTGTTGTTCGTCAAGAAGCATTTTACATCACTATTCATTTATACACAGACACAATGACATTAGAATGCCAATAATATTTTTTTATGGTAGGCTCTAGTACATGTGCGATTTAATTATTTGACATTTTTGACAGCTCAAAGACATTTTTGTATGTGCTTGAATCGATGGGTCACTTAAACCATTTTTTTGATAGTTTCAACAACATTTTAGCTCTTCAACATTCTCTGATTTATCGGTCAATTGTTAATATTAATTTCACATTTATTTATTTTTAAACAAAGGAAGAGCGTTACTAAATTTAAAAAGAAAAGAGATGGCAATAATAATCTGTTTCCAGAAAGTCAAATTTAAAATGTTGGGATGCATTTATATGTATATTGTGAGACGTGTTGGTTAAAAATTACAGGCATCCATGTTGATAAAGGCAAAATCTCGGACTATTCGTTAGTTTATCCATCTCTCGTAAATTATCAAAAATTAGGTTATATAGTTCAAGGAATGATCTGTGATAGTAGTTGCAAAATAAATGAACTTGTTCGACGTTTTAAGTGAATGAATGCATCCTAGTTTTCTTTGTGGACGTTTGAACTCAAGAGTTTTAGTCGATAAATGTAGTTATATCACTTGAATTCGATTTACAACTGCAAAACGAAAAAAGAATAAAAAATTACGAAATTTTATTCACTAAGGGCGTATAAATTTTGTCAAAAAAGTTATATTTTAATTTAGTTCTTTCGTCAACATC
This sequence comes from Diaprepes abbreviatus, assembly GCA_034092305.1. Classification (NCBI taxonomy): domain Eukaryota; kingdom Metazoa; phylum Arthropoda; class Insecta; order Coleoptera; family Curculionidae; genus Diaprepes; species Diaprepes abbreviatus. Next base: position 183,661 of record JASJET010000018.1, on the reverse strand, counting down.
AAAAATGTTGGACGTTGTCAGAAAGTCAGATGAATCGTACCATATGTACTAAAATTAAGCTAAAGACTAAACATCGGGTTATGGGAACACTAAGTACTTTATCTTTTTAAATTTATACTTGGACATAATACACTAATCATTGGTGTAAGTGCTCAGTAGATGTTAGTGATAATTACATGACAGAAAATCATTTTAGGCTACATATCGAACATGCTTACTTGCACACAAGATCATTACTAAATAAAAATAAAATATGTGTTTATTAATGAAACCAAATAAATATAAATAAAAAGAACATGACCACATAATAAACGATCAGTATTTTGCTACCGTTAACTCTTTAGTCACAATTGATCTTACCTGCTTTCCTGTACAAGCAAAATTATACTCAAAGAAGCATTATTTCGACTCATTAGCTTTTTGTATTTAATCTCAATTATAAATAAAAATAAACATTTTTATGTCTTATTTCTATGCTTGATGTGCGGGACTCTAGGACCGCTGCTACTTTGAAAAATTGTACCATACCATGTTTAATTTTATATGTCTCTAAATCCCACAATTTTTTGATTTTTAACAAATATGACCAATTTTTGAACTAGATAAGATGGCAAAATCAAAAAAAAATCATATTAAATAATATTTATTTTTTTAAATAAATTTGAAGTTGCATATATTAAGGGTACAGGGGGAAAACAAGCGTTATCATGAAGACAGTTAATTGAGAAATTAGAAATTGCTTTATAAAAGTTACTGTGTTTTGAAATAAATTAAGAATACATTTGTATTTCTAAGACAATATATTTCTTAAAACAATTTAACACCAAAAATAATTTGCTTTTTATATTTTCTAAAAATAAATACTACAAGACGAAAACCACTGAATGTCCAGCAAATATAGACAGTCTCCCTATTTCACTTTAAGTTTAATATCGAATTCGCCTAATTGTTATATTTAATTTAGTTGTCTTAGATTTGATATCCATAAATTCAGCCTTGGAAATCGACAGACTCTCCTGGTATGATTGTTCAGATAGTATAAATTTACTAGGGATTGGTAGTTGTAATGTTCTCAATGAAAGAGTAATCTATGATGCTATTTTTTCACTATAATCTCTCTTCTTCTCGAGAAAAAAAAAACGAAAAGTTGCCCATGTCCTAATTAATAATATGTCAGCTTTAGTAATGACAGCAAACGTCAGTGTGGCTCATTTTCTCTAAATGGCTTGGATAGAGCTTGATACTGCTTTGTAACGTTGTTTTAAATGATGATTACTTTGGGACTATACTTATTTTATGACAAAGTACTAACTTTGTACTACGAAATGGCATTGTCAACTTAGAAAACGCAGAAATGTGGTAACGCTTGTTTTTCCCCTGTACTCTTCGTGTGTGTATGTGTATAATATGTGCTTTATTTAAGGTTGATTTCTTCACAATTGATGCCACAAAATGTTGGTTTAAATAGCAAAGGTTTAGAGTTGAAAATCGAAGGTAAATGAACCAGACCTTTATGCGTGATTATATAACAGGAAATATTAAAAAGAGAGAGAGATTTTTTCTTCTATTGATATTACAAAATACATAAAAGTTAAAAACTAAAACCTCGAAGCTATAAGTAATGTTGTAGGGAAGGAGATAAAGAACCAGTTGCAACTGTGACATTTACCAGTATATAACTTAAAAAGTATTTACATATATAGAAATATAAGAACAATAATTAGGAAATAAAAATAAATAATGTGAAAAAGTAAAAAAAAATATAGTTAATTTACTGCTAAATGCTAAATGTTAATAATTCTGTAATGGGCAGTGATTTTTTAGTGGAAATTAGAATTTGGATCAGATAATTAATAAATATTTATTAGCAGTGTAGATGTAAAGGTATTTCGCATCATTTATATCGTAAAATTTAGTACAAAAAATGTGCTTTGCTTTAAATGCTGTTATAATTATTGTTTAGTATTATTTGTTTTTTAGAATATCCCTATTTTATGTGTTGTTGTTTGCACTTTTCCGACTATTTTTTTCTTCTGTCTTTTATCGGCTAAATTTTTACATTTCTTTATTTCAGCACAACGTTAAATTTCTTGCAAGTTGCTTTTAAATTATTGCTATACATATCAACAGTAAGTAGAGAGTGATTTTTGAGTGCTATCTGTTGCGGCACTACTGTTGCTAAAATGCTTCACAAAGTAACATAATTACACTTGACAACTAAGACATAGTTTACAAGATACCAAAGGTAATACATATAATTGTTATGATTTTGAAAATAGGATTTTACTAGGAAAAAAAAAGTAGCAAAACCATTTAAAAAAATATATAGTTTTTAAAGTTTACTAAAATGTGGCATGATTTTTGTTAATAGCATAGAAACAGTGAAAGAAAATAAACACAAACACACTACACACTATCTTGCTTGCATCCTATAATTTATTAAACTGTATGCAAAGAACGAAGCTTTCTAACTGATTGCTTTTCTTTTAGCAGCTTGTCTGCTTGTTCTAGAAGCTTTCTAGAAGGTGTTTGAGATGCAATGTAGCCAATGGAGAAAATCTTCATTATAAGAAATGTGTTAACTCACGTACAAGTTTTATTAGACTACACTAGTATTAAAAAATACTACTAAAAATAAATAACTTGATCGGTTTCTTCAAGAAAATCTTGCTTTGAACAAAACTGTGTAAAAGCAGGACAAAGATATAGCAATTTGATTTGATAATTATTAGTTACGTAAAGACGTTTCAGTTAGCATCGTTTGCTTTCAGAGAACTCTATGTGTAATGCGGTTAAAAAAAGTAGTGAAAATTTCTTTACCTTACTACCTTATGATTCGTAGCTTAAAATTTGCTTGGCCTAATTTTTTTAACTTTTAAGTAGATAAGCTTTCAAATTTACTACGTTTAATGGCGAAAACTATACCATTATCATGATTTTTCGAATTCTCTTAGTAGTATTTTATTTTATGCGAATAAAATATGGGAAATATCATTGGTTGCATTTCTATTTGAACGCCTTTTCTAACTTCTTGCTTATTTTCTGTAGTTCTTTTCGTACAGAAAAGATAACTCCCCAAATACACACTTCGAAAGTAAGTTTTTATGAATTTATCTCTTTGAAAACATTAAAAGGTCTGTATTTGGACTTTTACCACAAACTATATTTTTGGAAAGTTATTTTGACTGAAATGTATCAAATAGTAAGATAAGAAATAATAAATGTTGGTAATATCAATTTTATAAACCTTTTATAACAAAAAGATAAATTCCAATCGTCCTCTAAAAATTGGGTTAGGCAAAAACTAAAAAATATACTAAAACTTTCCTTAAATAACCGATTTTTGCATGATTTGGCAAGCAACTAATATATTTTAACTTTTTCAATTATACCCACCTATTTATTTTCGAAAGGTGATAAATATAATTTTTAAGTGAAATTTTTATTTTTTTCTAACCCAAACTGACTTGACGGTGGTTATTTTTTACTTAATTATTTTGTTAATAAATGCTGGAATTTTCTAGAGGATTTTTACCATCAAGAACCTCAGTACACTGAGACTGTTATAGAAGAGATTGATCCCGTCACTGGAGCCAAGTAAGTACTCGTTAGTTGTTGAGTACAGGGTGAGTCAACTATTGGATGAAGTAGGTTTGTGCCTTTTCGGTGAAATTAACAAAGAAACTATATTTATTGTTTGATACAGTTTATTTTTACGCAGATTTTAAAAATATTTAGGATTCTACAGGGTGAGCCAAAAAACTAGGACAGCATAAAGTTGTATTTTTTTTAAATAGAACACCCTATATACGAATCGTATTTTCGATTTAGCTTATAATTTTAAATCTTTTTTATTAAGGATTTACTATAACAAAACTTTATAGTTTCTGAGATAATTAAGTTTAAAGAAAAAAAGTCACATTTTCAAGCATCAATTCAATCCTAAATAACGTTTTCAATTTTGTAACAAATATATTCAAATTTGGAATTTAGCAAGGCCAAGGACAAGTTAACATAATTTTTACCTAATATATGCAATAAAAGCTACAGGGTGTTGAACACATTGGCTCAAATTTGAACAAGTTTAAATGAATAAATATCTTTTTTTTTAAATGGTACACCCTGTATTTTTTCATGTTATTTAATAGAGTAATAAAAACCCTAAAAGTTTTGTTCAATATATCCTATACCTATTTATAATAGTTTTTGAGATATTTCAGTTTTTCTTATTTTCCATACTTTTTTACAGATATAGTCTTCATTATCATAGTAGCCATGGCAAAAACAATGTAAAAGAACATTTTTCTGTGTGTCAAATTTATAACCGCAATCGCTTCTTTTGGTTTTTATGTAGTGTAGTTTGGTTTTTTTTGCATTCATCTTATATTGTAAAATGAATTTTCCAAAGAATAAGTTAATAGATATGATTTATACAATAGGAGAGGCTCAAAAAAATTGCCTTCTTGCTCAAAGAATTTACAAAATGAAGTATCCTGATCGACGCCAGCCTAATACCCAAATGTTTGGTGTGGTATTCATCATAATCGAATTATTGGACCCCACTTTTTTAATGAACCACTAAATGGCCATAGTTACCTGAACTTTCTACAAGAAGAACTACCCCAACTGCTTCAAGGTCTCGATAGGGATGAGCTCGACAGTATGTGGTTCCAGCACGATGGTGCGCCTCCGCATTACCATCGTGAAGTTCGTGCGTTTTTGGACCAACGATATCCGCAAAAATGGATTGGACGTGGGGGTTTCATTGAGTGGCCACCAAGGTCTTGCGACATCACCCCATTAGATTTCTTCCTATGGGGTTATATTAAAAATAAGGTGTATGTTAATCCACCAACAACAGTGGAAGATATGCGAAACAGGATTAGGGATACCTGTAGAACAATAACGCCACTAGTTTTGTCCAGGGTCCGAGAAAATCTGCAAAAAAGACTAAATTTGTGCATTGCACAAGAGGGTCGTTTATTCGAACACTTATTAAAAAGAAATAATTAATCTCAGTATTTAATAGGTAATTTTTTTGTTTCAATTTAGTATAAAAGTAAATATGTATTTGCCTTGTCGTTATTGTTGTGTTAATTTTTTCACATTATGTTTAATTAAACTATTGCCGTTGTAATATAACGAATAATGTATTTCATCATATTTAACCACATTCTGTTTGTTTCTGTAGTTTCTTTTTATTATTTTACATGGCTACTATGATAATGAAGACTATTTCTGTAAAAAAGTATGGAAAATAAGAAAAACTGAAATATCTCAAAAACTATTATAAATAGGTATAGGATATATTGAACAAAACTTTTAGGGTTTTTATTACTCTATTAAATAACATGAAAATATACAGGGTACCATTTAAAAAAAAAAAGATATTTATTCATTTAAACTTGTTCAAATTTGAGCCGATGTGTTCAACACCCTGTAGCTTTTATTGCAAATATTAGATAAAAATTATGTTAACTTGTCCTTGGCCTTGCCAAATTCCAAATTTGAATATATTTGTCACAAAATTGCAAACGTTATTTAGGATTGAATTGATGCTTGAAAATGTGACTTTTTTTCTTTAAACTTAATTATCTCAGAAACTATAAAGTTTTGTTATAGTAAACCCTTAATAAAAAAGATTTAAAATTATAAGCTAAATCGAAAATACGATTCGTATATAGGGTGTTCTATTTAAAAAAATACATCTTTATGCTGTCCTAGTTTTTTGGCTCACCCTGTAGAGTCCTAAATATTTTTAAAATCTGCGTAAAAATAAACTGTATCAAACAATAAATATAGTTTCTTTGTTAATTTCACCGAAAAGGCACAAACCTACTTCATCCAATCGTTGACTCACCCTGTACATGCAGTTTTTGTGTACTAACATAATTTTTAATTTATATTGGGGCAGAAGGGGAACTATTTTATCACAGATATTTTGGGAATGGTAAAGGATTCAAGAGTGATTAGATTAAGTCCAAGTTATGTAATATGGTCCTTAAAAATTTGTGAAACCCGAAGAACAAAATAATTAGTACAGTAAGAAACAAGAATTACTTCTGATATGGACCTGTTATTTTTTCCATTACAGAGTTGTTAATTTACTAAGAACTTAAGACCTTATGGGTAAGTGAGTGTCTTTCATACTCCTTAGAAAGATTTAGAAACAACAAAATTTTAACTTCAAAATTGCCCTTAATATATAATTTTAAGTCCAGCTGATCTAAATGATATGTTACATGTCGTAAAACGCCTTAAGAACAAAAAGTCCAGGGGTACTGATAAAATCTCTATTGTTGTAATGAAATATAATGTTAAAGAAATGTCTCCAGTTCCTACTAAATAAGCAGGACATAAAAAATTACAAACCGGTAGCGTAAACATAAAAAGTAAATTGTATCGTTTGTTTGAAGGTTGTAGACAATGTTGAAGATTGACTAAAATGTGATTGTCAGACTTGCATTGTCTTTATTTTTATTGATTTTTACGACGTTTCGATTAGGTTGTATCTCTAATCGTTATTCTTGAAACGGCGTAAAAATAAATAAAAATAAAGACAATCCAAGTCCGACAACCATATTTTAGTCAAGTAAATTGTATCAAAAAGTAATCTATGAAGGACTCATAAATTTTCTTGAAACAACCTACTCTCAGATGTTCAGAACGGCTTCCGTAGAACAATCTAAACAATTGAGAGGACAAGAACAATGTGCTTTGACCTGTCGAAAGCTTTCGACAGTGTTAATTATCGACTGCTATTAGTGAAAATTGAACACTGGTATTAGAGGCGTGGCATTGAAACTGATCAAGTCATATCTAGAGGATAGGTTGCAGTATGTGGTGGATTGTTTCCAGAACAGCGAAAAAACCAGTTTATATTTAAAACTAATGAATCACGAATTCCCTCAGAGGTCGCTGCTGGGTCCTTTTTTACCTTGTTTATACCAATAAAATCCTTTTTGTAATAGATCACCACATGGTTCAATTTGCTGATGAAACGATTGCCGTGATTTCCCTAGAAAATAAAAGTGATTCGATCAATATAATTTTCAATACATTTCACATGCTAAAAAAATTGGTTTTCTGTCAATAATTTAAAATTGAACATAAACTAGACACATCTTAGTCATTTTTCGTGCCTAGTTAAAAATGAGAAACCTATTTATAGCAGCCAAGACGAAGAAATAACCGCGGTAAGTCCCGTATCACTTCTAGGATTCCATCTAGACTGGAACGTACGTACTGATGCTCTTGCAGAAACAAGTCACAAGGTTCTCTCCCAGAATACATGTGTCATAGCTAGCTGCCTTGATGGTAAATCACGCCCATGTTCATTCATTCATTAGGTACGGAATTATTTTCTCGTCAATGGCTGCGAAGTGAGACATATTTTAGTATTGCAAAAACGTTGTCTAAGATGCATATTTGATCTCAAACAACGAGATTTCTGTATACAATTATTTAAAAGCCGATCTATACTTACTGTAGCTTCGACATATATTTTTGAAGCTACAATATTCATAAGATCTCATGAGGACTTACTTTCCGAACATCTCGGAACACAACCACAATTCAAGGGACAAATTTGATCTAATTCTCATGCGTACAAAAATGTTAATTAAGCCACAGATTATTTCATCTTACACATGCGAGAAAAAGCGTTCTAGCCAAAACCAAATTTCGTTACCTTGTTTACTTCGCGACCCGCTATCTTGCACTGGGAGAAATTGAACATTAAAAAGGATACCACCACAGATTATTTCATTTTAACCAGATTCTAAAAAAGCGTTCTGACCAAAATAAGAATTTCTATGGGGATTTCTATTCGATTAAATCTAACTTTACTGTGTATGTTTCCTCGTGTTGTTTTGTATTCGTTTTTAACATTTTTGATGTGGAATTATCATGTCTAACTGACTTCTTATGCTTGCCATGACTGCACGTTGAAAACTGGAGAAAATATGACTCTTTTTAAATCCCCAAAAATCTCTAAAATTAAGCATTTGAATATTTTCAGAAGTGCTAAGAACAAAAAAAGTAATGTGATGATCCAAACTAACAAAATTTAATATGTTTAACTGTAATTTGGTGTAAAAATATTTTTCTAGATAACTGACAAAAAATATAAGATATGAAGTTATCTAATAAATTTTTTTTCGCGTATTTGTAACGAATGTTTAATGTATTTACTGTTTCTAAAAATATATTCTATACAGTTGTTTCAAATCATTCGGAACCTATAACAACAAGAAAAACAAAAATAACGTAATTTGTTATACTATAATGGGATCAGGTTTTTTCTGTCTTAATTTAAAGAAACACTATACTTTTTTGTCAATGGGTTACTATATATTTCAGTATTATTTTTTAAATTTTATTTATTAGTGTTATCGCGGTATTCTTTTTAATTTCAATACTTTTTCCTACTGTAATATAGCGGGTTATGAGGCAAGCAAAGTCACGAAAATTGGACCTTTCAATTTCAAAGGCACTGCAAAAATCTTTTTATACATGTGTTCTCTTTTATATATGAGTGGCAAGTTCTATAGGCAAATTTTACTACATTTAAATTATATGTGACTAACCTGAACTAATAAGTTTATCTACCGATCTATTGCACCAGTGTTATCGATAATTGTACCAAATAGCAGTTTATCATATCAAACCGCGTCTGAGGACAAATACTTTTACATGGACATACCAATGTTAATTTGGAACATTAAAAAACAAAGTTTTAGGTCAAATAAACGACTGTAATTTTCATTTCTTAATATGTTTAAAAATAAAACTCTAATAAAGATCAGAAGGTATAACAAACAATTGCAATATTATTAAGTGCCATATTACACAACTTTAACCTAATTTAACGATCCTTATATATTATTTCCTATTTTTAGTAGGGTTATGGATTTGTTTGCGATTCCCTCTGAAATCTGCCTACAAAGTGTCCCTTTCTGAGTTTGTGAAATATATATCTTACGTAACTGTTTTGTTTACAGAATCACCAAAACAATAAAAACTCTTGTAAGCCATTCCATAGTATCTCCAAATGAGTCGGAACTACGACAGACAATGCAAAATGTCCTGGACCAATTCATGTCGGAAGAACGGAACCCCCACTAAATCCCAGTGAATGTTGTTTTTTAGTTTTAGTCACTTTTTAATACTAAATGACAATTTATTTAGCCTTTTTACAAATTACTCTTTTACTTATATTGGTTTTTATCTTTACAGTATTCCAATTCCGGTGATTTTCTACTTTTTTTTTAACTTATTTTGTTATAATAATTCGGACTTATTAATTTTGTGTTGTGAAACCTTTTAGTTTTTGTAAAAATGTAAGTTTTTTAATACTATTTTACTCTAATATTAAGGAAATTATTATAAGAGGTTTCAGAATAATAGCAGATTTGATTATGCTTCCACTACACCGAGCAGTGCAGAAACTGTTATTATTTCGAATATTTACGGAAATCAAAAGCCAATTTTAGAAGTTCAAAACTCTCTGTAACTTTAAGCCAATTCACTTTACAACATTCTTATTATTATTAAATTTTAAGAATAATGTAATAATTTTAGCCCAGCTAAGAAAAATACGCCCTTTAAATTTATATTATAGAGATTATAGTGCCTGAATTTTTACTTGAAATAATAATTTTCAAGTAAAAGTTTATCTTTATTATATTTAAAATTTAATTTTTCCTTTTAACATATTTAAAAGATGAAAAACACAAATTTTTTCAGGGATATTTTGTATAATTTGCTCAATAGAGCCAATTTTATATTGGAAAAAGAGAAAAAATATCGTAGGTGTAACATTTTTTAAATATTTTAAGGAAGAAATTTAGGTGCTGAGATGGTACTAAAAACTGTTTTCTGTCACAGTTAAGACATTGTGAGTTTTATTATAAGAATTTTAATATATTTATTATAATATACATTATGCTTTTAAAAGATGAAATAAAGTTATTAAACTTGTAGAGATGGTTGCTTAATATGTACTTGACAATTTGTTTTCAGAAATAAATGTATGGTGTACAGTTTAACTTGATTTAACCTTTTTCCTCATCCTAATTACCATATTACTGATAAATCTTTCAGTCCGCTTACTTATGCCAACTTACATAGTCGAGTTATACTATAACTATTTGATGTACATCCTAGAAAATAAATATAAAAAATAATAAATAGATTCCAATTCTATCAAAAAAAAAAGTTCAATAATCTCATCTTTACGAGCGTTCTCAGCCCAATAGAACTTTCCGTAGTTGTTTCAGATGAAAAAGATTTTTTGTGGCGTTTTATTCTCACAACCTGACGGTTCTTAAAAACTACTGAATCACCCGGACCTTAAGAAGTGAAAAGTATTTTCGCTGGTGGCATTTACGTTGTAGTTTTGCAAGTGGAACTTTTTCGTATCTCCCTTCCATAAAATGAAGATTTTAAAGTGTGTAAATAATTAATTTGCCTTATATTTATTCAAAAGAGAGAGCACTTTTTTTGTCCGATTTTCCCCAAATTTCTTGAAAACGTGGTAACTGAATTTAATGATTTGTGGTGAGTGGTCTAACACTATGCACACTATAATATGACATTTTCTAGTGGCTTAGCGACCGTCTATAAAATAGTGTGTTATTTATAGAAGTGACATTTTTTAAAATATCATTTACTTGTTTTAGAGGCGGGTACTAACACTTGGTTCTTCTTCAACTCTTTCTAAAATTTCTTCTTCTTTTTCGACTGTTCAAATACGACGCATACCTTCAAATTTTTTCTCAAAGCTGCTCATTTCTCGAAGATAACGCTCAATATTGGTAAATGTTTGATGGTTTGGTATTCGGCCGTTAGGAAATCTCTTCATGTAAACAACCCTTACACTTCGCGCACATTTCCTTCACAAAACCAATACACCAAGAGCATGTTGACCTTCTCGGAGTGCACATATCCTGATAACACACCCTGTTCAACAGGTAATCCTGTAGAAATGATATACCATCTTTACAGCATAGATTTGTAAGATGCTGTAATCTATGAAATATTCCAGACGATCTACAGTAGAATTACGGATGTTTCTACAAATTTATTTTTTGAAACCTTAGAGCAGATTCATCAGTAAAACGTATAAAAAAAAAAGTATTCAAACCATATCATGAACTTACTTAAACCTATTGTCACGTCATATCCATCAGCATTTTACGTAAGTAAATATATACAAGTTGGAAACAGAAGATATATGGTTCGGATTAAGCTTTCAAACTCTATATTGATGCAGATTTGCTTCAGGATTATGAAATGTTTGCTACCAGGGTACCTGTCCATGTTTAATAGTAAAATAGGCTTAGAAATTTAGAAGGCTGATCTTACTTTAGTCGACTTCTTCGATCATGGCAATTTGTCAATAGTCAAATGCCATAGCAACAAAGTTACTTGAAAAGTTATTGTTACAGGTATTTTTTAGTATCTTTTTATTATCACTACATTTAAGAGCTTTAGTGATATAATCCATATTTATCTGAATAAGACGGAGCAAATGCAAAAAATAATCTATTAACCAAAAAAGAAACTAACATTTTAGGTTTGTAGCTAAAAGCTTGCAAACTTTCAGAAATACAGTATTACAAGGTTTAAATGGGAAGTAATAAATGTTAAATTTACATATATTTTTCTATACTATTTTGCTAAATATATAAAAAAAAATTTTCTATAGTCAGGTGCTTACATCAAAACATATTGTTTCATATTATTATATTTTCATTGCATATTACAATTAAACTATAATTATGGATTAAGAATTCATAGAGTATTTACACCTCCAACAATATTAACTATTCTACCCTTGTACTTCTTAGAAATGTCCTCCTGGATCTCTTTTTGCAGTTCCTTGGTCCTTTCAATGAACAACCTAATGATTGGTTCTAACTTTCTAATTTCTTCACCAGTTTCTTTAATTTTCTTTTCCAAAGCACTTTTATTCCCTTTCATTCTATCAACAACTGACAGTTTTTGTTTTAAACTACCTGTCAGTATATCTACATAGTTAGGTGAATGTTTGATATTGTGCAAGTGTTGAATTCTCTTATTTGTAAGGTGGTTTAGAGCTACATTCACACAATCGCATAGGGTAGTTATAGTTTCCATTGTCTGCATTTGCAAGATGGTTGGTGCATCTTGCATTTGGGACATGGTCAAAAGATCAGACTCATTCGACATTTCAAATAGGCGCATTTTGAGAAATGCTTCAAGCTCCATGAGCTCATTTATAATATTTTCCCTGTATTTTGGATTGTCCAGAAGGGACAAGGCCTCATCACCACGTGCTACACCCCCATCTTGACCTGATTTTTCTACTACAATACCAGATTCTTCCAAATTAATTTCAATTTCGTGGTTCAACTCATCATAGTTTACTATTTCAAATGATTCTTCATTGGAAGATCCTGTAAACAAGAAATTTTAGTCATTTAAAATATTAGAATACCGTCTAACAATTAATACTCTCCATTTCTGTAACAGTTTTGACATAAAAATGAAAAATGTAATTTGAAAGCATTAAAACCATATTCAACGTTAAAACAATTTTTTTATTTAAATGTCTTATCCATACCTCTAGAAGATCCAAAATCAATGTTTTGTTCTATTTTTTCAGGGCTTTCAATAACAATTTGATCTCCAAAGTCAATTTCACCACCAGCATCCCCGAAATCTATGTTGTCTCCAAAATCAATTTCTTGATTTTCCTTTTCTTCTGTCGAGTCTTTATCCAAAATAGTTCCAGTTGGTTCTTCAATAGTAAGGGGTTTTTCTCCATAAATAAATTCATATGTTGTCGTGTTACCATGTTCAATTAGGTAGCTGAGAGTGGGGGTAACACTCAAGTTGGCTTTTGAGTCAATATCTTGGCCAGACAAAAATTTATTAAAAGCAGTGTATAGCTCTACAGCTGATTTTACAATTTTTATTTTCTCTGGAATTTCCTCATTAATCCTTGGAAGGTCTTTAAGAAGTTCCAGCAATTCAGTTTTTATATTTTTTCCTTTGATTCCTAAAAAAGAAAATTTACAATCCTAGAGCAAGTTTGAAAATATTTACGGCCAAACTTTTAACTCGCCATAATTTGTGGCAGTGGTATATATAAATTTGAAGGTTTAATACCTAGCTGTTCACAGGCTACATTAAATTCCTTGAGAGCAACAGTTTCCGTCTTATTGTAGTCTTTGATCTTTTTCTCACACTCTGCTTGAGTTTGTTCCAGTTTTTGCACTTGTTTTTTTAAGCTTGGTATTTCATATGATACATTACGAATAAGCATTTGGCTCACCTACAAAAATTTAATTCAAAAAATATTGAAGAAAGACGATTAAGAAACAAGAAAAAGGCATATTTTACCTCGGCAAGATAAATGTTGTCTTTTTGATACGATCCAATAATATCTTGCCAGTCTTTCATTCGTTGTGATCCATATCTTCCAAAAATATTTTTACTATCTTTTTCTGTTTCCTTAAGGATTTCTACAATCTTAAGGCAATGAAAATAGTTGATATGTTGTCCACTTAATAGTTTTATAATGCCCTCATGAGCGGGCATATCCTGGATAGCATTGTTGATTTTTTCTCGTATTTTCAAGACACTATTTTGCCAATCCTTGGGAATGTGACGACGTGAGATTAGCCAGTCCAATAGTTTGGTGGTGTTAATGTCGATCGGAATGTTTTGTTCGTCCATTATTTAAAATTTAGAATATATTTTCCATATGTTTAAAAATGTTGCGCGACTTGAATTGACGAATATACAAGAAAAAGTCAAATCAGCTGTTTTACATTCAATAACTATGTTTTGGCGTATAAACGTTAGCAACACCTTTCAGTTCCTCTGTCTAAAGTCCAAGAAGGTAGTTTGAATGTTTCGCGCGCGTTGTTCACTTGTTGTACGACAAAAGGAGAAAGAATAGCTAATAGCAGTATATACTATCTTTATCGGTAACACGCTTGGTTTTTCTTCTCCCCTCTTACCCTCACGCGCGTGGTTGAATCGTATTTCGGAGTGAGAGAGATGGTATATATTTGTATTCACTCTCTTCCTCTTTTACGGAGTCCTCTTCAGAATTTATCTTTTCTTGTGTTTTCCTACAAAAGTCCTTGTTCTGGGGTTTCCAGTAGTATATTACTCGAAGCACAAAGCATGGGGTATGCTTTGGAGCTCGAAGGTCCTGTTACATCGAACAGGAGGCCGCATGCAATGGTCAGTATGCGAAACACGGTAAAGAGAGAGAGGGCGAATACAGGAGTTGTAATTTGTCTCTTGCCTCGAAACGCAGTTGGCAGGCGTGATTCAGGCTGTATTCTTTTCAGTAAATTATCAATGATCAAAGTGAAAAAAGTGAAACTGATAACTTCACGTTCTTTTGAATATGCCTTTACTTGTCATTGGGTCGAAGTGATCATGATTACTTCAAGTGATAGAAGGGAAAGCGATAATGACTCAAAAGCATATCCCTCATAACATCAAACAAGTGATTTTTTCTAAATTATATTCCTCACCTTTTGTGAATTTTAGTCAATATTTTAACGGTCCTAGTTTCAAAATTGTGGTTAGCGGGGCCAATTAATACCAATAGTTTAAATATTACATATACGCTATATTATTTTGAGTAATTATCAATTGATCAAAGTGAAATTGATAACTTCATGTTCTTTTGAATATGCATGTACTTGTCATTGGGCTGAAGTGATCATGATTACTTCAAGTGATAGAAGTGATAATGACTCACAAGAATAGCCCTATATTTTAATTCGTTGTCCATTTCTGATACCATATATTAGTTAGATGGTCAATTATTTATTGTATTTTGCCACTAGTATAGATTTTCGTGTTTCTGGAAGATATATGTTCATATTGTTCCTCTTCCTAAGGCTAATAAAATTCTTGAGTATTACGATGAGACCTATAAGCAGAGGTGGATCCAACCCTGGAACAAAAAAGGTTAGTTCAGGATCCAACCTTTCTCTCTGGAAGAGGGAGGAGGGGGGCGATATCACAAGAGCAAAAAATGATCGAAATTTCCCCCATCCCATTCGTATTTAAGGCAGTACAGTATGACAAGCGAACTCAGAAGAAAAAAGTTAGAGCGAGTTGAGAAAATTTATTCAATGTGCCATAAGCCAAGTCACCAAAATCACATAACCGGGATTCAGCGATAGCCACGTTTCCAATGCAGCAGTCAATTCTAAGCTCTTGGGGGTATGATCCGCTTGAGAATACTATAGCGATATAAATTGTCTGCGTGAACAAAATTGTGCGAAGAAAACCTTAGTTGTCGCTACACTTATAGAATAATGTTACTATAATCACATAACAAATACGGTTTATTGAAGCCGTTCTGTTCAATGAATTAAACAAAGACAAAATATTTAACGTATGTCTTATTTTAATCTTGATAAGGAAAATTACCTACTCCCACGCTTCGGTTGCCACGAAAAATACCGAAAGGCCTTAAATTACTTGATATGTCACACGCATGTCATGTCGAAATTAATTGAAATGTCAGCCAATGTCGAGTTTAGGTACAACATTGAAGAATATTGTCTCAAAAATTTATTATATTCTTAAATTTTAAACGTAACAGCGGGATGTGAGTGATCAAGTTGTAGTGAAATGTCGGCGGTAATGAATTTAATTTTGAAAAAATTACACGTCAACAAAGGAAACTGGTTAGAAACAGTGTGCTTAAACAGTGTTTATGTTAGTCATATGTACTAATTATTACTTAAATTGGGGCTCCCCAACTATTAATAGTGCGGAAATATTGTCTGTTTGGAGCGGCGTTTAGAATTTATGTTTATTTTTGTCGTGAACTTTTATTCTAAAAATACACAGGGTATTTGGTAAGCATTCATTAAATGTAGTTTCAAAAACTGTAAACAAAGACCTTTAATATAAGTGATTTATTGTAAAAAAATTGTGAAATTATAAATTAATTGAATTGAGATAACTTGGCAAAATGACTACAATAACGATGGAAGAATATGAGCTAATGAAAGACTCTAAATATCGAATGTATGTCGCAGCAGTGGATAAAGCTTTAAAGAACTTTGATTATACTTCAGAATGGGCTGATTTAATATCAGCTTTAGGTAAACTAAATAAGGTAATAAAATCCACTTTTTTCAAAGTAGTATCAATTTTATCATTATGACATTTTAGGTCTTACTAAGTTATACAAAATTTCCAGTAATTCCACGAAGGATAAAAATTAGTAAACGTTTAGCGCAGTGTATGCATCCCGCTTTGCCTTCAGGAGTGCATTTGAAAGCCCTTGAAACCTATGATATTATCTTCAGGTGTATGGGAACCAATAGACTGGCATGTGAATTGTTTATATATAGTTCAGGTAAGTTAGATAAAACGCTTAGTATTAAAACGTATGTGTATGCTCTAAATTTAGGACATATTTTTCATATCCAAGTGTATATTGGTAAAATATAAACACTACTACAGTTCATAATGCTAAGAAAAATAACATTCTTTTTATATTTTGGTTCATAGATTTTATTAAAATCTACTGATTAATTTTTTTTTATTGTAATAATTATTGTAAATGTGGTAATAATCATTGAACAGTCCTTTTAATATTTCCGAGTTTTTTTTGTTAGTAAATTATTTTTGCTGATTAGCAAGACTTTTAAATTGTAGAAATTTTTATGCTTCATTGTTACTTAATTTTTTTGCGTTGCTTTTCTTGGTCATTTGATTTTTAGTATGCCTAGTCATTTGCATTAACATACTAAACTGACAATAAATTGAATTTGTTATTATCTTATGACTTCTATCAACATTCTAATCCCGAATTAAAATTAATCTCGGTTTAATACAATTAGCTATAACAAATTTATTATTATTATATGAATCAACTTTTTATTAGGAATTACATTTTCCAATAAATCTATGATAAAAAGTTTCCCAATATTTGGTGTATTCTTCGTCACATATCATTTTTCTATAATCTGATTAATTTTTATCAGTATCCGTTTATAATATTGACAGTGTTTTCGAGTTCCAAGGAGAGTCATTCTTAACAGTTTTAATCATACTAAAAACATTTTTTTAAATTAATTTAACAATAAAAATATTCTTAGAAGTTATGAAATTGAATCTTTTATTTAGAAGACATTAATTTCCTATAATATGCAGCAGGTTTAATTATTTGCCTAAACTAAAGAAATAGGCAGAATAACACAAAAAAATCAATTTTATAAATATTACAAAAAAGCATGACTAGCTCCAAATTTTGGCAAATTTTTTTTGGGCTACCACAAACATTATATAAGTTAATAGTTTTGGAAGGGAAATTGATTTTACTGGTCTGACCCTGAAACCATTTAAAATGTAATAAACCTTGACCTTCACAACTAGTAAATCAAAATCAATTTGTGTGCCCTGATATTTTTGTAGGTACAAAATCTTGCTTAACTGCAGTTTGCAGATAATAAACTTTCATTTGTTTCATGTTTTCATAGGAAGCATAAACTAAAAAATGAAAGTACAATTTATCTATTTGTTTTACCAACCCCAATAGGAGGAGTATAGATAGTATGCAGTACAGAAATAATTTCATTCAAGGTTTATTTAAGAGAAAAAAAAGGAAGTAATTAAAAATGATTTTTCCCATGGGTGAATTTAGAGGAGGGTTTAGTTTTTGTAGAAAATATAAAAAAATAAATTTTATAGCCATGAAGAAAAACCTTTTTGACCTCATACAAGTGTGAAGAGATGCTCTGAAAATAAAACACTTTAATATCTAAGTATCTAATTTATTTTTCTCACCACTCAAATAGGCACTATATCTAGATACTTTCCAACAATATTTTATATTAGATATTTCTAAGTATAATGAAATTTGAAACTTTTAAGTTTACAAAGGACTTTTTGGTTAATTATTAAACTTAATTATTTCAAAAAATAGGAAAGATACTTTAATGCGGTTTTTACATTATGGTTTTCAGTTAGAATGATTTATTGTAGTTTGTAATAGCTTTAATTTTTACATAGGGTTTCATCAGATTTTAAACCTGGCTTTTTGGATTACATGGATTATCGTCTACTTCATTTTCTTGAATACTGACGTGGCGTTTTTATTATATTTTGGAAAGGTTTTTGTTCTGTAAATCTCCTTTACATAAGAATCCTCTTGTGTTGGAAACAGAAAGAAGATTGATTTTTATGAAACATACGCCTATCTTTAAATAACTCAACATCACAGAGTATTAATTTTACTCTAAGGAATAACAGTAAAATTTTACAACCTTTTCTACCTCAATGTGCAATGAAGGCCAAATTTCTGGGAGTACACTTAGATACAGGATTAACCTGGGAGAAGCACCTTGTTAATTTGTCAAAAAAACTATCTTTACAACTGTTCCTGTTCAGGAGTCTTGTACAGGTAACATCCAGAGAAACTCTTCTTACATCATATTACAGTAACTTTCATTCTCTATTGGCTTATGCTATTCTTTCCTGGGGTCATTCTTGTTATACTGATAAGGCTTTTGGGCAATAAAGAAAATGCATTTGTATTATCTCTAGGCTTGGTTATAGAGAGGACTGTCGAAATTTGTTTAAGAATTTAGAAATTTTAACGTTACCTTGTGTATATCTATAGAGATCACATGAAGATTTTCACAACTATCCAACAAGAAACAACTACAATCTGGTACCAGACTCTGACCGGTTTGAGAGATCCAGAAATGCTTCAAGATATGTAGCAATAAAATTCTACAACTGCGTACCAGCTAGAATTAAAGCTTTTAACTTCAATCAGTACAAATACAAATCAAGAGCTACCTGTGCTGTGCTGAATTCTGTTTTTTCATTTGAGGAGTATTTCGAATCCAATTTTAGTCTGTAGTGCTGTCTTTTGTCTGATGTCAGCTACTCTTGCTTTTTTTAAGGTAGCTTTTTTACCAAAACTGTCTTTTTAAGAATAAATCAATATTGTGTAGTTTCTTTATTTGCATTAATGATAATAATAATAATTGACAATTGAGTTAGTATAGTCCGGAACTTACTGTTTTGCACACAAAATTTCATTATTTTATTTGACTTGTAAAAGTACTATTTGTATATTATTACTAATAAATTATCTTATCTTTTGAATTGATCCAAAATTTTGAAATAAATCAATAGCTTTATCTGATTTCAAGCTAAACGGCTTCTCACTCCCTTCAGGGAATATTGACTCATAGCAGAAATACAAAGATACCTAAAGTATGAAGCTCTGTGGGAACCCTTTCCATGTTATCAGGTCCTAAATGACGTGGTCTGCGCGGTTGCAAGGATAACTGCTTTCTGAATCGGTTTATACAGATGCTAAATATAGCTAAATAGCTTTATTATTATTACTATTCTTTTTCTTGAGTCGTTAAAATTATTTTAGCGAGATCTTATAAAAACGGTTTTTCAGCGCTGCCTTAAAAAAAAAATCATGAGATCTCACAGACCGTTCTACTGTACCTTGGTTTCCTATGTGTCTCCGCAAAGTCTCTGTTTCGAAACTTATACATTGCAATTCCATTATGAAAAGTTTCACCATCTTATTGAAAACAAAGGTAAGTTAGTCTGGTCAGTGGAATATCGCTTTAAAGCTCTTGATTTTGGGTTTTCAGGAAGTTTAAATACATCTCTTCTATTAAATTTTGTGCACATAGAAATAACCCAAAATCATATACAAAAATCAATCTTATTTTTTCTGCAACACACGGGGTCTTATGGAAAGGGCTGAAAATGTTCATTTTAGGGGCCAATTTAATATATCATTAAAGCTGCGAGGCAAAACCTTTTTAAGAATGTAATAAAAGGCTAGGTTAGTATTTAAGAAAATTGTCTATAAAATCCGAATGATTTAGAAACTGACGATGCTGCCCCATAAAAAAAGAAAAGTGACAATAAGGATGTACAATTTATCGACATTGAATCTCTGATCGTTACCGAGTTCCCCATATATCGAGTCGAATATTCTTAGCATCCAGTATACAATTTAGAAATAAACCGGACAATATCTTAATGAGTTTCACGGTTAATTTCATTAATTTGTCTCAAATCCTTCGAACCATTTTATCAGACTTAGAACACGACACCCCCCTTCTTTAGACAACCGCTTGATGTCCATTTTAAGATTTGTATCTTTGATCTTAAATGTACAGCAAGTCCAATGTCCAGAAGAACTGCGGGGACTATCACCCTGTCGTCGTCGTGGATCCAGCATTATAACGAATCCTTTATGCAGACTCTTGTGTCCGCAATGGTCCCCACCAGGGGTGCCATGTCGTAATATCTCGCTAAAGTCCCTGTACTGCGAGAATTACAAGCCATCTGAAGAATTCCTTGTATCAGCGTCTGCCTGCTGCCTAGACCTGATGTTTTCCTCTAAATATGTAGGTGTTTCGTCCTGGTACCAATGTTGGACTCATCAGTAGTGCCATTGGTACCTTCCCTAGACACCCTTGTCGACACTCTTATCGCACTTACTGCAAACATGACAGGATATTAGTATGTATGGTATTTTTATTTTTTATTAAACAATAATTTTTTGAATGTGTTTTTGTACATAAAATATTTTATTGTCGATTTGCTGCCAAAAGACAACATTCATCGACGTAAAGTAACAGTACATTATTTCATGACTTCCTTGTTTTGATTATATCCGCGAAAATAAAATAATTTTAAGAGATATTAACTTTGATATCCAGGTTAAATGCCCTGTGGTAATCATTTATGGAAACATTTTTACCTGTAAATTGGACTGTTTATTAGACAGCATCGATGCCAAACAGCAAATTGATTCATCAGTAAATAAACTATCCCTAAATTCCATAATTTTTTTCAGTAACTCATTGCTTGCATATAGAGTGACCCGGATTATGCACTGTCAGAGGAATCAATTCCTGTGGCTTGTGTATGTCAGAAAACAATAAATGATGATATTTCTTAGGCACCTTCACAAAGTCTGAAAGGTAGTGTCGGATTCTTACTAACTGAAACCCTCCGAACTGAAGATTCTACCGATTTTCCTTTGCCACTGTTGGCCGTGGTTGCTGGCAGTCCACGATTATTCAGTGATTCCTCCGGTTTCCAGGCAATTAAGCCTTAACAAACCTGTCCAGTAATTGGATCTCATGCTTTCTTCTTATCTTTTTAATTCTTTTAACTGCACTGCTACTAATGCCACAGAAAGGTTTGGTTTCCAGAAATGGTGTCTTAGCCTCATTTCTTACGAGCTTATCTACCATTTCATTTCCCTCTACCTCGAAGTGTCCCGTTACCCACAAGAGGGTGATCTTATGATTTTTACTTAATTTATTTAGTTCCTCTAAGCATTCCCAGACAATCTTGGAGCTGATTAAATACGAACTCACCGTATTCATGATTACTTGACTATCCGACATGATAATAATCTGTTGTGCGTGATAGTTTCTGTTTCTGACGTTATTTCCAGAGACCCTGTAGCTTTTGTCTGTATTGGATTAGTAAAGTCTTCTAAAACCCACCAGTATTTTTTAAATATCACATATTTAAAAACTAGTTAGTGTAATATCAGTGTCGATTCATAATGATAATGATAAAAAGATATAATACAGACTAAAATCACAATAATACCAGGTAACAGAATAATATTATTGTACTCCCAATTTAAATATTTGCATTGTAGAAAGGATTCTAAAGAGAAATATTATGTAAATAATATAGTGAGATTAAGAATATATAAAGGGTAAATATAATTTAATAAGACGCTTAAACATAATATTTTTTTAAGCGAATATTGTGGCTACTATTGTTTTTGTCGCAATGATTTAAAGTGAAATGGTACAGGTAAAGATATAAATGATTAGACTAGACATATTAGAAAAGTGTTAAATTTGATTGATTGAATTCAGCGTGGTGTACTAGCATTTAGGGCAGTAAGGTTTCTAATTTCCTACTTCTCAGCTAGCTTCTGAATACTGTGATGAAAATTTTCATTATTTTTACCCACAACGACGGCAATTTTTATTGAATTTTTGATTTTAACATAATATTTTCGACTTAATATGTCTTATCCCACAGCGTCGCACACTTTTTTACTAGGTCCTTAAAACTACTGATAAATCGATTGTTTTCAGAATCGACTAAAAATTTTATGAATTTCACATCTGTAGCACTTTATATGCCTTCTTAATTCCACTCGATAGTCCCTTCTCATGTGTCCAATTCGTCCACATATGTAGCACTCGATCTGGTCTCTTAATTGCACTCGACAATCCCTTCTCATGTGTCCAATTTGTCTACATCTGTAGCACTTTATGTGCTTTCTTAATTCTACCTGACAGTTCCTTCTTGCGTGTCCATTTCATCCACATCTGAAGCATTCGATCTGGTTTCTTCTATAACGTGGAGTATCACCTCTTGTGTTCAGTTCTTCCTGGTTTCTTCTGTAGTGTGAAGTATAATCCTTCGTTTCTAGTTTCTTAAGAATTTCAGACAACATTGTCTTCATTGTTTGGTTCGGTAAATCCCTGTTTTTTTTCTACAGTAACAGCTCTTATTTTTGACACATTATAAGCATTATAATGGCCTTGGCACAATATAGTAAAGGTGACTTATCGCATCGGAATATTTGTATACGAGGGCGTATCAACAAGTTTCTCCTAGTCGTTCGTAACATTACGTACGTATTAACCATGACCAGACAAGAAGGTAGCTATACATTTCAAAACCGAAAAACCAAAGCCCACAACTTATCCAAAAGCAATTCGTGATTTACTCCGTAAAATGCCTTCGAGTACAGATACTTTCTATCTTTAATTTCCTCTCGAAGGCCCCCCAACAAAGACTGTTCATAAGCCAGCAGGTTCGTCACCGTGGTCCTATCTCCAACAAAACCATGCTGTTCGCCTTAAAATGTTAAATTTTGATGAACTAGGTTAATGAAAAAAATCCGTTTTGTCAAATAATTTGGTAATATTAAAAATGAAATCTAGTCTAGATTTAGTAAACATATTTTTCGATATTTCCTTATCACTTTCAAGACAGTAACAAATATAGTTATGACACAATGAAAGTAAATTATCGATCCTCAATTATTAATTTAGTTGCAATATTTTGAACCAGTTGTAAAAATATTTTTAAGTTTTAAATGCACTGTAGGTGACATGTTGCAAGCGTTTTCTCTGGTTTTGTTATTTTTACTTATGCAAAATTATATATATTTTTAGAACCGTGATATTTTTAAAAAATAATAAATGGGCTGTTCTACAAAAATAAGTAATTTTTTACGAATAAATCGAAATATTTTACAGTTTTGTTCACTAAAAAATAACAAAAGCATGTTCCTATAGAAATGTGTTCAAAAATGTATTGTGCACTATAAAAACAAATGGTGTAAAGTTACATCAAACAACGTGGGCAACATCATTTTATGCTTACTTCATAGTGTATGTTGTAATATAGTATATATTTAAGATTGTATCTTTACAGCAATTGCTGTTGAATTTATACAGTAAAATAATAATTTCTTATGAAATTTAATAGAAGAAAAAAAAACAAAAACGATGTAAGTTCAACCGTTTTTTACCATCTACTGTAAAGGATATATACAAACAGTTTGCTGCAAATACAATTCTGGTCCTCTCTCTATACGCGTTTCGACTAACTTATGGTCTCGTCATTGGAGCTGTATCGAACCGAGAGCAACATTTGCAGGAAACAACTGCTATATAAAATATAAATTCCAACGTATGTCGGTAGGATATTGAAAACCTGCCGACTTCGATGTCAGGCTGAACAAAGACGCCAGTCTAACGACATCTATACAATCACCGGAGTAATGCGAAATTATTAAAAATCAAAATTTCAGTAAGAAATAAAGAAATCTATCTACCATATTTAAATATTGCATAAAAATTCGTAAAGGGTGAAAAGTATAGAATTATTGTTTTTTTTGAGAAAATTTTGGATACTCACTTCCTATTTCAAGGTCGTAGAACACAATTCTGAACTTGATTTTTCACAATTTTTCCTTATTTTCCCGGAAAATTCAAAACAAGAAGCGTCAGTTCGAAAAGCACTTTTATTTCAGTTAAAACACCGATTTTACGTATTTATTTTCAATGAAAATAGTTAAAATATATTGTATATAATATATTTCAATTATTTTTGCACAAATTTTGGCAAACCAATTTAGAAAAACTTAATTTTCAACGAAAAATCAAAAATACGTCTCGGAAACTCCATCAATCGTCAGACCATCTAAACTAGCCGCCAAATCATGTAAAAAGGCGCAACGTTGTCAGATGTAAAATTTTTTCGTGATATAAACTATAAAATTTGTCCTTCTCAGTCAACAACATAATTTGATTTTTTTTTTTGTTTAAAACAGTTTCTGGGTTAAAATAATCTTAACCAATCAAAATTTTTGGTTGGGTTTAGTTAGGGTAATAATTCGGATTAGAATAAATCTAGAGATAGGTGCCATTTTGGTTTTGTTTCTTTTGATTTAGCTTAATTTTGGTTAATTTGGAAAACAGAAACTAACCTAAACTAATCTAAATTGAGCAATCTTTATACTTTCTTGGTATAAACTTTACAATTTATCAATTACAGTTAACAAAACAGTTTAATGTTTGTAATGTATAAAAATGGGTAAAATTAACCTTAACAGTCCAAAATTTTTGGTTAGTTCTGGTTGGTACAGGTTTAGCTTGGTTTTTGTTAGTTTAAAAAACTGAAATTAACCTAAACTAACTTAAATTGACCTAAATTTGTTAATTAAAAAACACTCTCTGCTAACGGACATAAGCAATATGATCCATTCATATTATCCGCTTAAAACTACTGGCATTTGGAGGGAAACAGACAAAAGCAACTATAATCCTTAAATTAGAGTCAAAATCGCACATCACAGGCGTAGACATAAGACTAATTAATAGTACTTTAATAGTCAAAGGAAAGGGAAAAATTCTTTTTGGGACCTTTTCTTTCCAATTCAAATAGAAAGAGAAGAATATATGTGAATTTCAAAGAAATCGTTTTTCCAATCTGGCAATATCACCGATTTCAACAAGTATGCCATCTTTACTTGAACTATGCAAGCTATTATTTATTGGTGGCGGCCATTTTGTTTTTATTTGTTGTGATATTTGTCGTGATAATTTTCCGGAGTTTTTCGATAAGAAAAAGTGCACATTTTTGACTTATTATATAATACAGAAGATTCTGTCAATGTGGAATTTGTGGTTGTAACAAAAGTTTAACGATTTAGTGAAAAAAATTGAGTTATAAAGGGTGTTTTTTATAGAGGTATATAACTTTTAAATGGAATAAAAAAAAAGATGAATTTTTTTAAATTGACATGAAATCTACTTTATTCGAAAGATAACCTTCTGGCATTATAATTTAAATATGACTTCTGGCAAATGACCGCCACGGCTGGCTCGGACGTAGTCTAATCTGGAGGTCCAATTTTCGATGACTTTTTCCAACATTTGTGGCCGTATATCGGCAATAACGCGGCGAATGTTGTCCTCCAAGTGATCAATCGTTTCGGGCTTATCGGCGTAGACTAGCCACTTCACATATCCCCACAGAAAATAGTCTAGCGGCGTTAACTCGCACGATCTTGGAGGCCAATTGACGGGTCCGAAACGTGAAACTATGCGGTTACCAAACGTTTCCTTCAATAAATCAATTGTGGCACGAGCTGTATGACATGTTGCGCCGTCTTGTTGAAACCACAGCTCCTGCACATCATGGTTGTTCAATTGATGAACGAAAAAGTCAGTAATCATGGCTCTATAGCGGTCACCATTGACTGTAACGTTCTGACCAGCATCGTTTTTAAAGAAGTACGGACCAATGATTCCACCAGCCCATAAAGCACACAAAACAGTCAGTTTTTCTGGATGTAACGATGTCTCAACATACCGTTGAGGATTATTATCACTCCAAATACGGCAGTTTTGTTTATTGACGTATCCATTCAAACAAAAGTGAGCTTCATCGCTAAACAAAATTCGCTTATGAAAATCGGGATCAACGGCAATCTTGTTTTGGGCCCATTCACCAAATTTACGCCTTGCTAGGTGATCGTGTGGCTTCAATTTTTGCACGATTTGATTTTGTAAGCACGCAAACCAAGATCTTTCCGCAAAATCTTCCATAAAGTGAATGGACACATATCCAATTCCTGTGCACGATGGCGGATAGACTGATTCGGGTCTTCCTCTACGCTACGCTCTACAGCAGCAATGACCTTCTGTACGACGTCTCTGTGGATGCGTATTATCATTTAGAGTAAACGTGGTGCGAAAACATTCCATAGTTAATCGAATTAATTGCTCTGATGGACGATTATGTTGACCGTAAAATGGACGTAGTGCGCGATAGGTATTTCGAACAGAACCATGATTTTCAAAATAACTTTGCACAATTTGGAAGCGTTGTTCAGGCGTCAGTCTATTCATGTTGAAATGCCAAACCAAACTAAACATAAATCACTTGACAGCTGACAAAATGGCCGCCAGTTAAAAAAGTGTTGCCAACTTAAAGTTTTTTACCTCTATAAAAAACATCCCTTACTTGCAGGAAACAAACTGTTTGTGTATATTCTTTCTTTTTCTCTGTTTGAAAGGATAATACATATAAACAATTATTTAAATACGGCAGAATTCTTTATGTCTTACTGAAATTTTGATTTTTAAAAAATGCAGTTAATTATGTGATTATTCATTAATGATAAAAATTTAGAATGATTCATCATAATCGATGTATTTGAAAAGCGCATTAATTGACAAAAATAATCGTAAAATTTAGACTATATTAGCATATTGTTAATGAATTCGCAGTCAATTTAAGATGCATTATTTTCATCTGTTAATTATCTTTGAAATATCTACACAGTAATGGATTACTTTGATTTTATTGCTTTATTTATAAACTTCTTCTTCTTCTTCTTCTTTAGGTGCCATGCCTGTATTCAGACGTTGGTGGTCATCATGTTTACAATTTCCTGAAATCTTTCTCTATCGGCTGCTGCGCGAAATAGTTCTTCTACCGTGCAATCACACCACTGCTTGATGTTACGCAGCCATGAAAGCTTCTTTCGGCCTATCCATCTTTTTCCTTCCACTTTTCCTTGTATTATAAAGCGAAGTAGCTGGTATTTAGGTCCTCTAATTATGTGACCGAAGTATTCTGTTTTCCGCTTCTTTATAATGTTCAAGAGCAGTCGATCTGTATCCATCATTCTGAGAACATCCTCGTTGGAAGTGTGCGAAACCCATAATATCCTTAGGATTCGACGGTAGCACCACAATTCGAATGCTTCCAGTTTGTTTAGCGTTGTGGTTTTTAGTGTCCATGTCTCGCAACCGTATAATAGAATAGACCATACATAGCATTTCAGGACCCTTTTACGAATATGCATTGATAGGTTCCTGTTGCATAGAACTGGTTTCCATGTCATAAAGGCCTTCCGCGATATTTCTATCCTAGCTATTATCTCTTCATCTGAGTCCCCATTTACATTCAACCAACTGCCAAGGTATTTGAAATGGTTTACACGCTCTATCCTCTTCCCATCGAGCCAAAGTTGACATTCATCTACAGTAACTTTTCCAACGGCCATCCACTTTGTTTTTGAGATGTTGATTTTAAGGTCTCTTCGGCAGCTCGCTTCATTGACTAGGTTTACTAATGTTTGGAGATCCTCGATGCTTTCCGCAAGAATGGCCGTATCATTAGCAAATCTAATATTGTTGATTACTTCTCCGCCTAGTCTTACTCCTTTTTGTCTGTCATCCAAAGCCTCCCTAAAGATTTCTTTAGAGTATACATTAAAGAGACAGGGTGACAGAACGCAACCCTGTCTTACTCCACGTTTGATGGGTAGGTTTTGAGTACGACTGTTTTCAATTTGGATAGAGGCTACTTGATTGTAATATAGATGTTTTAGCAGTCTTATATCGTAGTGGTCTAGACCTGCCGCTTGTAGGCACTCAAAAAGTTTATCATGTTGTACTCGGTCGAATGCCTTTTCAAAGTCGATGAAACAGACGTAGATGTTCTTTCGGAATTCACAGCTCTTTTGTAGGAGAACGCGCATACAAAATAATGCCTCTCTTGTTCCTAGACCATTTCTAAATCCAAATTGCTTATCACTCACTCTATTTTCGCATAAAAGGAATATTCGGTTCTGTATAATTCGTAGCAGTATCTTAAGTGTGTGGCTCATTAAACTAATCAGCCTAAAGTCGCTGCATTTGGTGGGTCTACTTTTCTTTGGTAATGTTACAAACAGCGATTCTAACCAATCATCTGGTATTATTCCTTCGTTGTAGATTTTATTAAAGAAAGTGGTTAGGTAAGAAATATTTTCCTCATCTAGAAGTTTAAGCAACTCAGCAGGGATCTGATCTGGTCCAGGTGCCTTATTATTTTTGGCTTGCTGTATTGCTTTCCTGACTTCCGACTTCAATATACTGGGGCCCCTGTCTATCTCGCTGCTGCATATAGTATGTGTATGTGCAGCGTTTTCTCGAGTAGCATCGTCAAAAAGGTCACTGATGTATCTCTCCCATTCTCTGCACTGTTGTTCGTGATTACAGATTCTTCCGTCGGCGTCCTTGAGTAAATGAACATTTTTTGATTTTCTGATTCCGGAGGTATATTTAAGTTTCCTGTGGAGATTGAAATTGTCGTGTTTTTTTTGGAGGTTCTCTATTTCTTTACAGGAATTTTCGAGCCAGAGTTCTTTGGCTTGCTTAATTTTTCTTTTTATGAGTTTATTGACTTCACTGTATTTGTCAGTATCTATATTTTTATATGCCCGTCGTACCTCCATAAGGTCAAGAATTTCCTGTGTCATCCACTCATTTTTTGCCATTCTTTTAGGTGTTTTCAGAGACTCTTCCACTTCTTTTAAAATCGAGTTTTGTATATCGTACCAACATTCGTTAATGGTTCTGTTTCCGTTTGGTATTTTCGATATTTTGTGCATTTCGTTATTTATTCGCTGCAATATGTGTTCACGTGTTTGAGGATTTCTGAGGGGGTCGAGGCACATCCTGTTTTGTTTAGATGGCTTTGTTAATTTCTTTAATTTAATTTGTATTTTGGAGCAGAGTAAGTTATGGTTTGAGTTTATATCAGCGCTGGGGTAAGTTTTTACATCTTTAACATTGTTACGAAATCGGTGGTTTATTAGAATGTAGTCTATCTGGCTCCGTACTATTCTGCCATGTTGTCCGTCTTGAGGGGATTTCCACGTATACAGACGTCTTTCTGGAAGTTGAAACCAGGTATTTGCAATGACAAAGTGAGCTTCCTGGCAGAATTCGATTAGACGTTCACCTCTTTGGTTTCTCTCTCCCAAGCCATAAACTGCATGAGATAATTAATTATATCTGGTCTATTTGCGCTGAGGCTATAAAAAAAAGTAAGGAACGTATGCGTGAAAAGAGACGTAAGAATGGAGTTTAATGATTTTTCATTAACCTTCTTTCTTAGAATGCCAGCGAAGTCGCAGTGATAATATATAATTGTAACTTATTTTTTAAAATAGGTTTTGTTTTTTTGGCTGAATAAAAATGTTAGAAAAAAATTTATGGAAAAGTTTCAGGATTTTATTAGAAACACCCAAATATTTTCGTTGTATTTTTTATCAGCTAAAAATAACTTTAATGAAAACCGATCTAGTTTATAAAAAATATCGGGAGAGGTTTAATTTTTAAATTCTGGATTTAATGTTAATTTGTTCTGTTATTTGAACGTTACAAATTGCTTTTACAAATATTTACTTTTATAATGGATATACGTGTGTCGTTTTATTTGTTTAATTTTGAATTTAAGTACATTTTTATATTGACACGGAATGTTCTGCCAAATATGCATTTTGTTGACAAAAGTGATGCCTGTTAATTTAATACGAAAAGTTGAAGTTTAATCCCATCAAAAACATGAAGATTGTTAAGATTTTATCTCATGAAAAATCGTTCATTGGGTTCGCAGAATAAAACACAGCATCTTTCACTAATATTTCAAATACTTATATTAACGACTTTTTAACACAGCTAAAAAAAAGGCGATCCGGCGACTCTGGACAATTATAGGCCTATATCCCTTCTCTCCCAGTTATAAAGGGTGTTTTTTATAGAGGTATAGAACTTTTAAATGGAATAAAACAAAGATGAATTTTTTAAATTGACATGAAATTTACTTTATTCGAAAGGTAACCTTCTGGCATTATAATTTAAATATGACTTCTGGCATATGACCGCCACGGCTGGCTCGGACGTAGTCTAATCTGGAGGTCCAATTTTCGATGACTTTTTCCAACATTTGTGGCCGTATATGGGCAATAACGCGGCGAATGTTGTCCTCCAAGTGATCAATCGTTTCGGGCTTATCGGCGTAGACTAGCGACTTCACATATCCCCACAGAAAAAGGAAAAAGTCAGTAATCATGGCTCTATAGCGGTCACCATTGACTGTAACGGGCTGACCAGCATCGTTTTTAAAGAAGTACGGACCAATGATTCCACCAGCACATAAAGCACACCAAACAGTCAGTTTTTCTGGATGTAACGGTGTCTCAACATACACTTGAGGATTATCATCACTCCAAATACGGCAGTTTTGTTTATTGACGTATCCATTCAAACAAAAGTGAGCTTCATCGCTAAACAAAATTTGCTTATGAAAATCGGGATTAACGGCAATCTTGTTTTGGGCCCATTCACCGAATCT
Source organism: Diaprepes abbreviatus (assembly GCA_034092305.1). Lineage (NCBI taxonomy): Eukaryota > Metazoa > Arthropoda > Insecta > Coleoptera > Curculionidae > Diaprepes > Diaprepes abbreviatus. The sequence continues at coordinate 152,887 of JASJET010000018.1, read as the reverse complement.
ACGCCTTGCTAGGTGATCGTGTGGCTTCAATTCTTGCACGAGTTGGATTTTGTAAGCACGCAAACCAAGATCTTTCCGCAAAATCTTCCATAAAGTGAATGTACATATATCTAATTCCTGTGCACGATGGCGGATAGACTGATTCGGGTCTTCCTCTACGCTACGCTCTACAGCAGCAATGACTTCTTCTGTACGCCCTGTACGACGTCTCTGTGGATACGTATTATCATTTAGAGTAAACGTGGTGCGAAAACGTTCCATAGTTAATCGAATTAATTGCTCTGATGGACGATTATGTTGACCGTAAAATGGACGTAGTGCGCGATACGTATTTCGAACAGAACCATGATTTTCAAAATAAATTTGCACAATTTGGAAGCGTTGTTCAGGCGTCAGTCTATTCATGTTGAAATGCCAAACCAAACTAAACATAAATCACTTGACATCTGACAAAATGGCCGCCAGTTAAAAAAGTGTTGCCAACTTAAAGTTCTATACCTCTATAAAAAAAACATCCTTTACAAGACCTTCATGAAAACCATAACTAGCAGATTGACGAACAGATTCGACACCTGTTGAACAAGCAGGATTCAGAAGGGGATATGGAACATGCGACCACCTGCAGACACTAAAAATATTAATAGAAAAAACCAACGAGTATAATCTGCCTCTGTACATGGCCTTTGTTGACTAGGAGAAGGCTTTCGACAGCGTAGAACTATGAGCTGTTAAAGAAGCTTTGGTAAATAGCAGAATAGACTCGAGATATAAAAATCTATTGCATAATGTCTATCTAGACGCAACGATGACAGTACAACTTGATGATGAGCTAAAGACGAACCGCATCCCAATCAAAAGAGGAGTAAGACAGGGAGATACAATCTCGCCCAAATTATTTACAATGGCCCTGGAAGACTTGTTCAAATCATTAAATTGGGAAAATAAAGGGATAAACATTAATGGTAAATTCCTAAATCATCTGAGATATGCAGATGATATACTCTTGATCGCATCCGACTGGGAAGAGCTGCACTCAGTGATAAACGACCTCCATGAAACATCGCTCCAACGAGAATTAAAGATGAATCTCAGAAAAACAAAAGTAAAGTCAAACTCAGACGAACAACAAGTTATAACAGTAAATGCAACCGAAATAGAACAGGTGAATGAATATATATACTTAGGCCAGGCCATAAGAGCGAGTAAGGACAACCAGACAGTCGAAATAACACGAAGAACTCGATTGGGATGGACGGCGTTCGGAAAACTCTCCTATGTTTTGAAAAATCAGAAAATTCCCTTATACTTAAGAACCAAAGTATCTGATTGTTGTATATTGCCGGTTCTAACATACGGAGCGCAGACGTGGACCTTTACAGAATCAAATTTGGACAGAATCCGCAAAACTCAAAGGGCTATGGAACGACACATGTTAGGAATATCACTCAGAGATAAAAAACGAAATGAGTGGATAAGAAGAAAAACCAACGCAGTTGACGCTATAGAAAGAGCAGCATCACTAAAATGGAAATGGGCAGGCCATAACGAACGAATAAAAGACAACCGTTGGAATTCAGAAATTGGAAAATGGCGCCCATATGAAGAGAAAAGATCCAGAGGCAGGCCACAGATGAGATGGAAGGATGACATAGTCAGACATGCCGGCTTGATGTGGCAAAGAAGAGCCCAGAATAGAGAGATTTGGAAACAAATAGGGGAGACCTATATCCAGTTTTGGAAGGATGAAAGCTAGCTAAAACACAATATTCTTATTACTACTTCTTAATCTTTACTATTCAACTAACTATACTACGCTTATCCAATTCTTATTTATATACCTATGGAATCCCCTATACAAATCTAGAGCATAAAAGTTGAGATCTATCTAGAAATATAATTCATCGATGTAATATTCCTTTCGGCACATTATAATATAGATGCCTCATCACATCGGAATACAAGGGCATATCAATAAGTTTTTTTAGTCGTTCGTAACAATATAAAAAACAGGGACAAATTCTCTGTCATTTCAGTGTGTTTCGGTGACAAAAGAATTGTAGTTAAAATCGATGTCAAGTTTTGTTCTAAAAGAAAACAATTCCATTTAAAATTTCTCTATTCGAATTCACAAGTATCGGGATATATTAATGGCGCTTCAGTTTTAACGAATATAAATATGATAAAAAAATGCAACATTTCTGTGTGTGTGACTACCAAAGACCGACAAAACTCATGGGATGCTGTTATGTTACGATATAACGCAGTTTCGAAGTGGTGCCAAACTTGATACGCTACTGTGTTGCGTTACGGTGTTCTGTTACACATCTCTATATGCACTTTAAAGGGATCCGCAATGCCCATTTTGTCTAAAAACGCATGAACTGGTGGGGCGGAATAATGTTTTGTGCTGACGATACCTCGAACTGAATCACAATCCTATTTTCGGCGTGCAACACGAAATATTGCGTGGTAGTGTTACGTTGTTACATATTTATACGCAGTTTAACTCCGAAACGGGTGCAATTTTTACAGGTCTATGTGCACGTGAATTTAAGTAAGGTGTATAAATTCCGAATTATATGGATGGAGAATAAATGCTTGAATTGATTGATTCATGCCGCTCCGTTTCTACCCGAACTTGACTGGTCTTGATTCGATTTGTGTTTTCTTCCATAATTTTAGTAGTTATTGATTCGGTATAGACAGACAAACAGACACGACAGAAGACTGTTTTAAACTATGTATTGATATATTGAAATAATTTTCAGAGGTACAACATTACACTATCACTATTTATATATTACTTACCTTTTTATGGCATGCCTATATCTAAAGGAGTTATTAGTAAACTACGTTGGTATTTAGGATTCTTAATTAGAAATTAGAATCGTAGCCAGTTACACCGGCCTTAATCAGGATTCTAAATCAATTGGAGAGTCATTGTCGAGTGTACGAGAACTCACGATATTTACCGTGGCATCCACCTTCTCTAAGCATCTAAAAAGATACCTTGTTCTAGCCGTAATGGCTGGATGTATTAGATTGAAAAAAAATCGCATCTAATGTTTTTATTTAAATAATCTTTATAACTTTCATTCCATAAGTAGAGCATATCTGTATAAATATCAATAACATAGGATAAAACTGTATTTTCTTTATGTGCCTTTTTGGGACGTTACCAACAACAATACCTCAGCTCACATCGCTTGACGGGGATATTAGAAATAGAGTATTAAATTTACTTGTAAAACATTAATTATAAATATATGTTTCATAACAAATGCAAAAAATTAGATGATATTTTCATAATTCTACATGAAAAATTACATATAAAGTAAACAAAGTTATCTCGTGAAGCTTCGAATGCGGGCACGTTTGACTGTGAGGTAAACACCGTATCCACTCGGCCACCGAAATTTGTTGTTATTGTAAATTTATAATTTAATAACTGTGTTGTTATTAGTTCCATTTTCACAATAAAGTTTCGAATTGTGTGAGGATGTTATTGTTAAATTTGCATCCCCTATAAATTATTGATAGTAAAGCTCAGGAGTTTCCAATCTAATTGAAGGAAATGTGAGGTTAGGTAGAAATAATATGTGTCTTGGATCATACCCTATAGATTTAAACAATAGATTTGTTTGAAGACTGTTTATGGTCGGTGGAAGAAGCCTTTTTTAATGTTTGACAGACATAAACATGTTTTCTTATCTTTTCTTTCAGTTTAATTGCTTGTCGTGACTCTTTTAAATGTTCTTCAGTGATAGAAATTACTATAAATGAGAAATTTGCAATTAATATTAACAAAAAGATGATTTAAAGGCTTATATTTATTGGGAAATATTGTTAGATATTGTTTAAATATTGAAAATAACAATAATATTAATTTAGGCAACCATATATTCATACTTTAATGTATACTAGAATTGATGTACCGATTATCATATGATACTCGTTTAAATAATGCAGTTAGAAAAGAATAACATAAAATCGGTATGTGTGTACCAATAAATGAAATATCTACTGTTTATCGACACTGTTTCAAATATAAATAAACATATTATTTCGTTATTCAGCGTTCTAACAACCGGGCCCTAGTTCTAACGTTATGCTAATTCTACAGGGGTATGTTCGAAGGTGTATGTGTAAAATAAAAGTCAAAAGACTAATAAACAATTTATTAACAATAAATATATAATGGTTAAAAAAATTGATAAAATACCGTAAGGTTATTTTATCAACAAATCGTGAAAAGTATAAAAAATTCAAAATTAGTTTAAAAGTGATCAATAAAAATAAAAATTCTTTTTGCACTGACACTGTAGTATATAAAAAAATATAAATAAGTTGGCTTTTAATTTACACAAAAGGTTAACTATACTGTCTAGACAAAATCCTTTTTCAAAAGTCTGAGACTATTTAACCTTGTAAAATTAATAAAAATATTCATATACTGAAGTTTATAATAGTAATAAAATAAGATAAGAAAGTGGGTCAGCTGTAGACCGAATACAAGAACAATTATATGTATCAACGGATTAAAACAGGGTCTGCCCTTTTCTACTTATATGAAATATAAATATACCTAAAGATAAAGATAACTTGCATATTGTAATGATTAAACCTGATAGATTTCTTAACGACCCACGTATAATAATTAATTATTTAATATTTCTTTTGAAATGCTTTTTCTGCTTAAAATATGTGATCATTTCATCTTTGAGTATCATTAATTTTATTTTTTAGACATTTCCACATATCATGGAACGAGTGTCTAGTTTTTAAAGTTAAATTTATATGAAAATTAACGTCGTTAATATTCTATATATATTTTGCGGTTAATGTTGAATTTATTATAATAAATTGCCAAAAAAAAATGGTATTATGAAATTTCGTTATTCTTGTTGACAAATAAGACTTACTATTGGTTTAAATATTATTAGCCCAAGTTTTTCTGGAGGAAAATAGAACCACATCATTCTGTTTGTCCTGGTTAGTTTTGGTTTGTTTAGGTTAGTTTAAGTTCTTTGAGATTAGTTGTCTGTTGAAAATTGTGTTGCATAGACTATTGTGATAATTTCAAACGACGATCTTCGGGAATCATCGTTACAACTTGCTTGCATACATCAGGATTGGTTATAATGTGTATAATGACCTTTTGCCTAAAGAATCTTCGACGATTCTGTGGCGTTCTACGCCTTCTAGTTTCCATCCCTTTCTATTCCCCAATCTACTGGTTGCAGATTGCACTCTGACATTGTTCTTTTGTGGATTTAGGTCTGCTTTTCCTCTTTTCCTTTGGAAGACGTTCTTCATCCATTCTTTTTACATGACTACACCATACTGGTTGTCGCTGTATTTCTTGAAGGATCGTTATATTAACTTTTCTTATTTCTTTTATGTGTTCATTTTTGATTATTTATATCCTTGGGATGTGCCCGATCTTTTCCAGAAGTTTTTTTCGGGTCTAAGTGCTTGTTTAATTGCCAGGTTTCACATCCATACACCACTCTGCTTTTCAAAATGGAATTGACTAATATGTGTCATAGTTGTCAATTATTTGTCATTACCATCATGGGCATTATTGCAACAGTGTATATTCACTTTCTTCATCAATATCATTTGGATATGATAAAGCGTAAAGGCATGCTAGTCCATTACACTAACCACAAAATGAAGAGCATTGTAACTCTACTTTTCTACATCCGCAACTCGAACCACAGTCTCTCATACAATTGCAGAATATCGTATTGAAGAGTTCTTTTGGTGCTGATGATAATAATATTATTGGTTCCAGGATTCCATTTTGCAATACTCATCCCCGTTCTTGGGATTCTAAATCATTCCTTAACCAAGTTTGGATCTGGTAATAGACACGATTGATGTTTGCTGTCGAGCTACTAGACTTGTAGGTGGAAGACATGATAACTGGACCGGTCTGTTGAGTCGTTACGTCTAACAATGTTTTGACACTATTTCTTAAGCATATGTCAATTGTTTCGATTTCCGACATAGGAGAATTCACTTGTCGCGAGGCCAACGTCTGTGGGCGGGCAGGGCGCGGCGGCGGCGAGCGGGGATTACCCCGCACATGCCGCTGACGAATTTCTCTAGTTAGTTTATGGACAACGGACAATCGAGACGTAATACATTCATTTTTTTCTGCATCTTTAACAGTTTTTGTTAATACATATTTAAGTGAATTTAAATCTTACTATGCCACCTAAACAAGACAGTAATCGTAAAGTGAAGAAGAGAGTAAGAAAGACAATTACAATGGAGGTTAAATCTAAGGTTTTAAAACTCAAAGATCGCGGTTGTTCGACTTCATCTATTGGACGAGAACTTAATTTATCACGCACGACTGTACAGACAATATTGAAAGATAGAGAAAAACGCCTAACAGCTCTACCTTCCGTCTCTTTAAACAGCACTATTATACGAAAAAGGAATGCTTTAATTTGTGAAATGGAAAAACTCTTGTACACTTGGATTCAAAATCAAACTTAGCAACGGGTTCCTCTTAGTTTGGCTATTATTCAAAATAAGGCACTCAGTATCATCAACACATTGCAAGATAAACGTGGCGAGAATAATAGTGAAGAAAAAATGTTTTTCTGCCAGTCGTGGATGGTTCATGCGCTTTAAAACGAGATATTCGTTGCATAACATTCGAGTGCAAGAGGCTGCTAGAGCCGATCATGTGGCTGCTCAGAGGTTTCCTGGAATATTAAAGGAAATTATCGAAAGTGGAGACTATTCGCCTAAACAAATTTTTAACATGGACGAAACTGGTTTATTGTGGAAAAAAATGCATTCTCGTACTTTTATATCGCAGGAAGAGAAGTCTATGCCTGGGTTTAAAGCGGCTAAAGATCGTTTGACGTTGTTATTGGGTTCGAATATTGAAGGTGATCTTAAATTGAAACCCCTTTTGGGATCTGCGAGCTCTTAAAAATTACGTCAAGAATACCCTTCTAGTCATATGGAAGGCTAATCCACAGGCATGGGTTACAGCAGTACTTTTTTTAAGAATGGTTTACTAAGCATTTCATACCTGAAGTGAAACAATGCTGTTTAAACAATAATTGGGCTTATAAAGCTTTACTTATTTTGGACAAAGCTCCCGGCCATCCTGTGCGTATTGCCGATATCGATCCTCAAATCAAAGTTTTGTTCCTGCCTCCAAACACGACTTCGTTGTTGCAGCCCATGGATCAAGGAGTTATTGCTTCTTTTAAAGCCTATTATCCCAGGAGAACTTTTTCACAGGCTGTAAAGGCTAATGAAAAAGATGGCATAGAGCTGAGAGATTTTTGGAAAAGTTATAATATCTTGTAATGCGTAAAAAATATTGCTGCTTCATGGGATGAGGTAAAACCCAACAATTTAAAAGGAATTTGGAACAAGTTAAGTCCACATTTTTTTAAGCCATCTGAAAGTTCTTCATCTACAGATCAACCAAATATCGACAACCGACATTGTTCATTTGGCTAACCGTTTGCCTGACATTGCAGTTAGTGCTGATGATATTGATGATCTGTTATGCTCACATTCGCAAGAACTGACTAATGAAGATCTTATTGAATTAGAGGCACAAGTACAAGAGGAAGCAATCGAGTCACAAGAAATAGCATCTTCTATTGGTAACACTGAAAAAGAACTTACACTAAAAAAACTTTCCGAAGCCTTTGCAAATTTGGAGAATGCCATGAAAATTTTTGAAGAAAATGTTCCTAATTTTGAGAGAAGTTTTAATGTTAATAACAAAATTTGTGCGGCCTATCAGTGTTACCAAGACCTGTATGATAACAAGAAGAAAGAAGCGAAGCAATCTAGAATTGATAGTTTATTTGAGCCGAAAGTTTAATTTATTATTTCTCATTACATATTTTGATTATTAAAGTTTTATTATTATTATTAAAGTTAATAACACATATACCAAAAATAACTACCAATTTCATAAGTACATAATTATTTTAAGAACTTACTTTTGATAATAAAGCGTATATTTTGTTATAAATGCAGTTTTTTTTTAATTTTGAGTCCTTGTGGAACCTAACCCTTGAGTTTTACATGTAAACATATGAAAAAATATATCTCGACTTACGTCGTTTTGATTTACGTCGCGTATTTCGAGAACCTAACATGCCATAAGTACGAGGACTGCCTGTATATCGTATCCACTGAAAACATGCAAAAATAAAACATGTCTTTTAGAACGAGGATATTAATTGAAGCTTTTAGATGAATATGTTTGTGTCTCCCCATTGCTCTTGTCAATTTTTTTCTTTCCACTTTAAATATAATTACGATAGATAAAAATATAATTAAAATGTTTTTAAACTATTTCATTTTGATATCTTGTTACTAATATAATTAACTAAATATTATTAAACAGATGTCTTATTTATGAATATAATATGTATAAATATAATTTATTAATTAGTAAATAACTAAAGTTTCTTTATAATTATAATATTTTTCTGGAGCGTGGGATTTTCCACTCAAAATAGGATGGTGGTTAGTCGAAGCTGTTCTATTGGGAGAAACGTGGCTGTATCCTATAGAAATAACCCTCATATACCGCTCTAATAGAATTATAACGCACTCTTCTAGTAAAAATTTAAATGGGTAGTGGGTAGTTAAAACTGCGGGCGGATCTTTATTTATACTCATTTATTTTAGTAAAACCTTCAGTGAATAATTCAGTGTCTTTAATTTTCGTCTTGAATCGATAAAATTATTGAAAAACGCGAGTTTTAGATTGAGAAAAAATTATTTATACTTTATCTTAAAAGACACTGAAATATAAAAAAAAATAAAGGTATATTTCAACTTTTTTTTAATATGATGTATACCAGGTAAGACCCTTCAAATTACTATCCAAGAAAGTGTTGTGAATTACTGACAGCTGCAGGGACGGACTAGCTGTGACACTCATGATCCAATTTTTTTACACATTATATGATACGAACTTTGGACAACGTTTTTTACATACCTTTAACTAAAAATTAAGTACTTTTCATTTATGTCACTAACTTTAACCGTTTTCGAAAAAACGACATTTTATTTACACTATTAGTTCCCTAACTTTTGTCGGGTTGAATATGAAAAAGAGGAATTTTCCCCTGTCACCATAGTTTCAATAAAAAGTTAAACTAACTTCGTAAGAGGGTTCAACACGGGCTTCATAAAGTCTGATACACTCGGGGGCACGATGAATTGAGGACTGCTTATTTGGTCATAATGAAACGTAATTCTCCGTAGAAGTTCCACCCTTCTATCGACCGGAGTCGAATACACCCAGGTTTTGAAGTGTCCCCACAGGTAAAAATCCAACAGCATTAGGTCTGGAGATCGAGGGGGCAAAGTAATAGGTCCTCCTCTACCTATCCAACGGTTCGAATAGACATTATTCAGATGCTCCCGCACAGCAATGCTGAAATGAGCTGCACATCGTGCATCGTGAAGAGAATAATGCTAATGAAGTTTACATTATTTCGTAGCTGATCTAATAGCCAGTTTGCAAACTGCATTCTACGGAGAAAATCTTCAGGAATCAGTTCATGCACTTTTTTCAAATGATATGGATATAACAGCTGTTCTTGAAGAACTTCATGTACTTTTGTTTTCAACATATCAAATTGCACTGATAATTTTCGAGTGCTCGTTGAAGGAGTGTCATCTACAGCATTTAAAATATTTTCCTCTAATTGCAGTGTACGTACTGTTCTGCCCCGACCAGCATCAGTACTTCTTTTCCCAAAATTTCTTAAAATGATGAAGAAATTTAATAATATTACCTTATTACATGGAATCGCCTACCATTCTCTCTTAGACGTTGGTCAACTCGCTGAAATGTTTTCTAATCTGGAAGAATACGATGAGGATATCTGTCATGATAACACCTCCTGGCTTCCAAAGCATTGCAAGATGCAAGACCATACATCAGATGCATATCTGCATATTCAATAAAAGTGTATTCCATATTTCGAATTATTTCACAATTAATTTCACCACGAAATCCAAAAATCACTAAATTAATATCCAAGTAAAGAATCAATGTATCATCGATGTGAAAATTGACAAGTTCTAAAATGCAGGATATTTATTTCTTTCGTACCTACCAACGTTTGCAACAACAATACTTTGTTTTTGGTGCCGATAAAATAAAACGCACTTTTTTTGCGAACCTAGGTCGAACTCCAATTCACAAATTTAGACGTTTTTAACTAAAGAGGTAACCTTTAATTTTGAATCAAATTTTTTTATCATAAGGTTGAAGGTTGAACATTTGATAGGAACAAAGGTGCATCTTTTATCGAAATACACCACATATTAGATGTAAATACAGGTTGGTTAAAAAGTGTTGAAAGCGACAGATATTAACCGGTACAGGAATCAAAATTTATACGCCATTTTAATATTTCATCTTCTATATGAACACACACAAAAGTTTGTTTCTATCTGTCAATTCATTCTTTGTTTACAAGCCATTTGAAGTTGACGTGTCGGTGAATTTTTATACAATGGATAAAACCGAATATCGTGCAGTGATAAAATTCTTTGTTTTGGAAGGTTTATCAGCAACAGAAATTCATATAATAATGGTGAAAGTGTTTAAGGAATCTGCTCCTTCATTTCCAACTGTGCATAGATGGGTTTTAGAGTTGAAACGTGGTCGTACAAGCGTTAAAGATGAACCACGTAGTGGACGTCCAAAAAGTGCAACAATACCAGAAATCATTGAGCAAGTCTATGATATTGTTTGTAAAGATCCAAGTGTGACTAAGCGTGAAATTGCTGATACCACAGGCATCTCGGACGAACAAGTACTCTATATTTTACACGAAGAATTACGTATGAAAAAGCTATTCGGAAAGATAGTGCCGCATTCGTTAATAATTCAACAACAACTGAATCGAAAACAAATTTGTAAGAGTAATTAGTAACTTGGAGCGTTTTAAGTAGAATAAAACCGATTTTGTGCGTCGTTTTATAACTGTGGATGAGACTTGGATTTACCATCATGATCCTAAACTGAAACTAGAACGTTTACAGTGGAATGAAGCTGGTTGTTCCGCTTCAAAACAGGTCAAGTCAGAACGATCGGCAAAAACAGTTATGACATCAGTTTTTTGGGATTCAAAAGGGATTTTGTTTATTGATTATCTAGAAAAAGGTAAAACAATTAACTCTGAGTATTATTGCAACCTTTTGGACCAGTTGGATAAAAAAGTTCGTAAAAGAAGACCCGGCTTACGGAAGAAAAAAATCATTTTTCATCAAGACAATGCACGTCCTCACACAAGTGGTTTGACGATGGCTAAATTGAAAGAATTAAAGTACGAATTGCTTGAACACCCACCGTATTCACCAGATTTGGCTCCCTCCGACTATTACCTCTTCAGGAATTTGAAAAAATTTCTTCGTGGAAAGCGTTTTTCGTCGAATGAAGAAGCTATTGCAGCCGTGAAACATTATTTTGCAGAGCTTCCAGAAAATCACTACAGAGATGGTATAAAATTATTGGAGGATCGTTGGAATAAGTGTGTTGAAGTTGAGGGAGATTATATCGAATAAACGGTTTTTTAAAAACGGTTGGGTTTAGCGACATGAATGAAGCGTACTTAATTTTTAGTCAATAGTTGAAGGTATGTAAAAACGTTGTCTAAAGTTCTTATCATATAGGGCGTAAAAAAAGAGGACACGAGTGTCACAGCTAGTCCGTCCCTGCAGCTGTGAGTAGTTCACAACACTTTCTTGGATAGTAATTTGAAAGGTCTTACCTGGTATACATCATATTATAGAAAAATTTGAAATATACCTGGTGGTTCAATAGTTATGTGTAAAAAACTTGATTCCATTACCGCTATTTGGAAGCCAATATCTTCGAAGAGGAGACCTATACGAAAAAATTTTACCTGTACTTGTAATATTCCTTTCACGTATTTTCTTCATATCCGGGAGAACCTCTGCAGTTTCAAGGGCATTAATTTAAAATGTTTAAAATGATGTAACTTCAGTTTGCTTTAACCAAATTTCACAAATTATGGTCCTTTTTTCTGATTGTATTTTGTAATAATCAATTTTAAAGTGAGTTTGTGCAATAAACAAAAACAGACTCTCTTCAAAAAAAAATACTTAATAGTCGTGATTTGTAAAAAAATTTTAAATTCAATCAAGGTCTTGATGAAATCACCCCTAATCTTCTTTAAAACCTCAAGTAATTGATATATCAGCGTCAAAAACTAAAGCCATGACTACATCTAGAACATCACTCAGATGCAAACTAGAAATAGACAACAAAATTATACAGCAGGAAATGAAGTTCAAGTATCTCGGAATAGAAATATCCGGATCCGGGGATGTTGAAATGGAGGTGAGGGGACAAGCCATGAAAGCAGCAAGAACAGCCGCATGTTTTAACAGTACCATATGGAGCAATAAACATATAGGAATCGAAGTTAAATCCAGAATTTATAAAACAGCAATAAGACCCATACTAACATATACTGCAGAAACCAGACCAGAACAGAGGTGATAGTGGTGCGCAGGATAGCTGGAGAGGCGGCGTAGGGCGTGGGCGACGTGGGCCACAGCCCACGGCCTCGCAGTCCGAGGGGCGTCGCGCCATGGAGATTTATGTATTACTTAAAATTAAGAGCCATGAAGGCGCCGAAAAAAGTGCTTGCGTCGGTATCTTCGCGAGGAATCCCCGCTGCGCGTCGCCGCCGGCCTATAATAGGGTATTCCCCGAACTTGCGTTGCTATCGCTAGCGAGGAATCCCCGTTGCAAGTCGCCGCCCGAAAGAACAAAAGTATAACGAGCGGGGAATATATAAATAATGATCCCTAATTTACCTAACTTTGTAACAGATGTGAAACAGTTGCTTCAATATATTACAGAAAATAGCTTAAAAGAAATATTCCCAAACATATACATCGTCATTAGAATATTATTAACAATACCAATTAGTACAGCCTCCGCTGAAAGGAGCTTCTCAAAATTAAAACTTATTAAGAATTATTTAAGGAGTACAATGTCACAGGAAAGACTTTCTGCGGTCGCAATTTTGTCTATCGAGGCTGATATAGCATCCAAGCTAGATTACGAGCACGTTATTAAACAATTCAGCAGTGTAAAAAGTAGAAAATTTCTGTTCCTTTAATATTTAATTAAAATTGTTTTTAATGTTGGTAGGCTTTAAATATCTTAAATATTTATATGTTTGTTGTGAGTTTGACTAGATTTTGCATGAATAAAAATTTAATAATGCCAAATGTTTTTTATTTTAAAAAATCTGTATTCATGTGCGAGCAGAGGGCCTCGCAAAATATATCTTGCCCACGTAAAATTTTGATCTTGCTGCACTGGATAGCTGGCAGGACACTTATGGATCGGAATAGGAGCGAGGATATAAGAAGAGTGTGTAAAGTCGATAACATCAATGACTGGGTATTACAAAGAAAAAAGGAATGGAAGGAACACATCAACCGCATGACCGACGACAGAATAGTAAAGATCACAAGGGACAAATCACCAATAGAACGTAGGAGTACCGGAAGACCCCGTAAACGATGGAGTGATAACCTCGCAATAGACTGAAACCAGGTAAAGAGACGAAGAATAACAAGCAAATTGCTTATATATAAGAAGGAAGAAGAAGAAGAAGAAGAAGTAATTGATAGCCTGAGTTAATATTTCGTTGAGATATCCGAGAATAGGTTATAATAGGCAAACTAAAAAATATTTTCTCAATTTTACGTTTATTTTCCTGGGAAGGGAAGAACTTAGCAGGTTAAATAAATCGCAAGTCAAACATTTTCAGTTCGTTCAGATAAAAGGTGATTGCTCTCTCCCCCTCTTGAGTTCGCCACTTTTCATTGAACTTAATAATTATGATTTTTTTTTTAATCCTACAATTCCAAGGGCGGGTAACACTTTTAGTTTATGTTTATACAACACTATTCTATTAATTATATTTAGTTGTTTTTACCAGTTTTAGTGCAGCTGGTAATAAAGTGGTTTACCCGTTCCATCTTAGTTTTTATATGCTACCTTTTCCACTTCTAGTTATATACCGCTAGACAAGAAATAAAATAGAAAAAAAATCCATTTTTGGGTGTATTTGGCATATATTATATATATATATATATATATATATATATATATATATATATATATATATATATATATATATATATATATATATACAGGGTGATTCAAAAATCGATCACGAAACTTAAGGGGGTGATTCTACTTGACAAAATAAGGGTAGAGCTTCATATAATTTTTTTTCAAAATGTCATTCGTTTTCGAGTTACAAGCCGTCCAAGTTCAAGTTTTTATTTTTTGTTTTTTGAATTACTCGCTTACAGGAAAACTGATTTGACTAATATTTGAAAGATAGGCTAAGTCTTCTGCGCTTCATCATTTTAGTAACAATTCACATTGATTGTTTGCCGCTAGAGGGCACTTTACCTACATTGAAAATTGTTTTTTTTGTCATAATTTTTTAGTGTTGACAGCTACAGTAGTTTTTGGCATAATTTCTGAAAGACTGATGCCAGGCCTTTAAAAAAGGTGCACTTTATTTACATCGCTAAACCCAACGGTTTAGACGTAAATCACCCTTAAAAATTAAGTGGTAAATTTACTTTTCTCATTTCATTACCACCAGCTACCAGGTAAATAGCTATCAAAGTATACTAGAGCTGTCAGTTTAACATCAAATAAATTCGCTTTTTAAACTATTTAATTTATAATCTTAAAATAACTAATAATGGCTAATCACCAATATTCAAATATCGAATATTGTGATATCCATTTTTGTTATGGGAAAGCAAATGGTAATGCAGAGTTGGCAAGAAGATATTATATGGAGAGTTATCCGGAAAGAAATATCCCTCATGCTCAAACATTTTCCAGTGTGCACAGAAGGCTTGCGGAATGTGGTTCCTTTAAAAGTTATAATGGAAATAGGGGAAGACCTCGAACTGCTAGAAACGTGCAACAAGAAGAAAGAGTGCTTGAAATTATTGAAGATAATCCAGGTATTAGTACTAGAAAAATTGGGAATGAAATGCGGCTCTGTCAGGCTAGTTCATGGAGGATACTAAGAGAAGAACAACTCTACCCGTTTCATTCAAAAAAGGTGCAGGCTCTTTATGACGATGATCGGCCGAGACGGTTGGAAATGTGCAATCAGATCCTAGCTAAGTATGAACACGATAATCGATTAATTGGCGTCATATTATTCACTGACGAAGCTGGTTTCACTCGTGATGGCATAACAAATCTACACAACATCCACACATATGCTTACGAGAACCCAAACAATGTGGTAGAAACGAAACATCAGTGTAGATTTTCACTAAATGTGAGGGCAGGGATAATAGGAGATTACCTTATTGGTCCTCATTTCTTTGATGGCCCATTAACTGGTGACCTATACTTAGATTTTATCCAAAATCGTCTCCCATTGTATCTGGAAGATGTGCCATTGGAAGTAAGGGCCAACATGTGGATCCTCCAAGACGGAGCTCCGCCCCACTTTAGTATACGTGTCCGACAGTATTTGAATGCAACGTATCCTGAGCGATGGATAGGACGAAGTGGACCATTGGCATGGGCAGCGAGGTCACCAGACCTTAATCCTATGGATTTTTTCTTTTGGGGTCATTTGAAACAATTGGTGTACGATATTCCAGTAATCAACGTCGAGGATCTTCGCTTCAGGATAATCGAAAAGTGCCAAATTATTAAAGAAACACCAGAAATTTTTCATCGAGTTAGGCGACATTTTTTGAAGAGTGTTAGGAAATGTATGGAAGAAAATGGGGGACATTTTGAGAATCTTTTTTAGTTTGTTTAGTACTGTTTCATTAGTTTTTATCAATTAAATGTATATCGCAATAATCCATAATATGAATATTTACTGATTAGCCATTATTAGTTATTTTAAGATTATAAATTAAATAGTTTAAAAAGCGAATTTATTTGATGTTAAACTGACAGCTCTAGTATACTTTGATAGCTATTTACCTGGTAGCTGGTGGTAATGAAATGAGAAAAGTAAATTTACCACTTAATTTTTAAGGGTGATTTACGTCTAAACCGTTGGGTTTAGCGATGTAAATAAAGAGCACCTTTTTTAAAGGCCTGGCATCAGTCTTTCAGAAATTATGCCAAAAACTACTGTAGCTGTCAACACTAAAAAATTATGACAAAAAAACAATTTTCAATGTAGGTAAAGTGCCCTCTAGCGGCAAACAATCAATGTGAATTGTTACTAAAATGATGAAGCGCAGAAGACTTAGCCTATCTTTCAAATATTAGTCAAATCGGTTTTCCTGTAAGCGAGTAATTCAAAAAACAAAAAATAAAAACTTGAACTTGGACGGCTTGTAACTCGAAAACGAATGACATTTTGAAAAAAAATTATATGAAGCTCTACCCTTATTTTGTCAAGTAGAATCACCCCCTTAAGTTTCGTGATCGATTTTTGAATCACCCTGTATATATATATATATATATATATATATATATATATATATATATATATATATATATATATATATTAGTTTTCAATTTAGATCGATATTTTAATTAATTATAAGTAGTTTCGATACTTGAAATATCATTCATACTAGGAAGTGCTTTGCGTTATAAATAGAAAATATTTACTAATCTAATCGGCGATAATAAAAAATAACCGCATTGTCTACATATAGATATCAATTATCTTTATGGAGTTATAAATCCGTATGTCACATGTTGATCTTTTAACGAAAATCCTATTCAAAAAGTGACATTGGCCTTCTAAACTTTAAATGCTCCCTCTAATTTAGATAAATCGTATTTTGTATATTTACGTTCGATTTGAGGGCTATAACCTGTACAGTGCGTGATTTAACAATCAAACTCCCTTTGGGTAACATGCGTATGGCGCCCACTACCTACCACTATGCAGAAGGATATTTATATTCATTTAAACTAACAGCTTTCACGTGTGAATTGTGTTAATTACCATACATATTTTTTTTGTCCAGAAAAATGTAATTTGTTGTAGCCACCCCTTAGATTATTTCATTTTATAGACAGGCCTGACGACAGGGTGGGGACGGGGTGATTCCCCCCGGGCTTTGTGACTCCATAATTTAAAATTTGCAGAATGTGTATTTTTAGAGTATATATATATATATATATATATATATATATATATATATATATATATATATATATATATATATATATATATACAGGGTGATTCAAAAATCGATCACGAAACTTAAGGGGGTGATTCTACTTGACAAAATAAGGGTAGAGCTTCATATAATTTTTTTTCAAAATGTCATTCGTTTTCGAGTTACAAGCCGTCCAAGTTCAAGTTTTTATTTTTTGTTTTTTGAATTACTCGCTTATAGGAAAACCGATTTGACTAATATTTGAAAGATAGGCTAAGTCTTCTGCGCTTCATCATTTTAGTAACAATTCACATTGATTGTTTGCCGCTAGAGGGCACTTTACCTACATTGAAAATTGTTTTTTTGTCATAATTTTTTAGTGTTGACAGCTACAGTAGTTTTTGGCATAATTTCTGAAAGACTGATGCCAGGCCTTTAAAAAAGGTGCTCTTTATTTACATCGCTAAACCCAACGGTTTAGACGTAAATCACCCTTAAAAATTAAGTGGTAAATTTACTTTTCTCATTTCATTACCACCAGCTACCAGGTAAATAGCTATCAAAGTATACTAGAGCTGTCAGTTTAACATCAAATAAATTCGCTTTTTAAACTATTTAATTTATAATCTTAAAATAACTAATAATGGCTAATCAGTAAATATTCATATTATGGATTATTGCGATATACATTTAATTGATAAAAATTAATGAAACAGTACTAAACAAACTAAAAAAGATTCTCAAAATGTCCCCCATTTTCTTCCATACATTTCCTAACACTCTTCAAAAAATGTCGCCTAACTCGATGAAAAATTCCTGGTGTTTCTTTAATAATTTGGCACTTTTCGATTATCCTGAAGCGAAGATCCTCGACGTTGATTACTGGAATATCGTACACCAATTGTTTCAAATGACCCCAAAAGAAAAAATCCATAGGATTAAGGTCTGGTGACCTCGCTGCCCATGCCAATGGTCCACTTCGTCCTATCCATCGCTCAGGATACGTTGCATTCAAATAATGTCGGACACGTATACTAAAGTGGGGCGGAGCTCCGTCTTGGAGGATCCACATGTTGGCCCTTACTTCCAATGGCACACCTTCCAGATACAATGGGAGACGATTTTGGATAAAATCTAAGTATACGTCACCAGTTAATGGGCCATCAAAGAAATGAGGACCAATAAGGTAATCTCCTATTATCCCTGCCCACACATTTAGTGAAAATCTACGCTGATGTTTCGTTTCTACCACATTGTTTGGGTTCTCGTAAGCATATGTGTGGATGTTGTGTAGATTTGTTATGCCATCACGAGTGAAACCAGCTTCGTCAGTGAATAATATGACGCCAATTAATCGATTATCGTGTTCATACTTAGCTAGGATCTGATTGCACATTTCCAACCGTCTCGGCCGATCATCGTCATAAAGAGCCTGCACCTTTTTTGAATGAAACGGGTAGAGTTGTTCTTCTCTTAGTATCCTCCATGAACTAGCCTGACAGAGCCGCACTTCATTCCCAATTTTTCTAGTACTAATACCTGGATTATCTTCAATAATTTCAAGCACTCTTTCTTCTTGTTGCACGTTTCTAGCAGTTCTAGGTCTTCCCCTATTTCCATTATAACTTTTAAAGGAACCACATTCCGCAAGCCTCCTGTGCACACTGGAAAATGTTTGAGCATGAGGGATATTTCTTTCCGGATAACTCTCCATATAATATCTTCTTGCCAACTCTGCATTACCATTTGCTTTTCCATAACAAAAATGGATATCACAATATTCGATATTTGAATATTGGTGATTAGCCATTATTAGTTATTTTAAGATTATAAATTAAATAGTTTAAAAAGCGAATTTATTTGATGTTAAACTGACAGCTCTAGTATACTTTGATAGCTATTTACCTGGTAGCTGGTGGTAATGAAATGAGAAAAGTAAATTTACCTCTTAATTTTTAAGGGTGATTTACGTCTAAACCGTTGGGTTTAGCGATGTAAATAAAGAGCACCTTTTTTAAAGGCCTGGCATCAGTCTTTCAGAAATTATGCCAAAAACTACTGTAGCTGTCAACACTAAAAAATTATGACAAAAAAACAATTTTCAATGTAGGTAAAGTGCCCTCTAGCGGCAAACAATCAATGTGAATTGTTACTAAAATGATGAAGCGCAGAAGACTTAGCCTATCTTTCAAATATTAGTCAAATCGGTTTTCCTGTAAGCGAGTAATTCAAAAAACAAAAAATAAAAACTTGAACTTGGACGGCTTGTAACTCGAAAACGAATGACATTTTGAAAAAAAATTATATGAAGCTCTACCCTTATTTTGTCAAGTAGAATCACCCCCTTAAGTTTCGTGATCGATTTTTGAATCACTCTGTATATATATATACAAGGGCCTGTAAGTTTTTCCCTCTCTATGGTCCTGTTTACAGATACTACAAAAGGCATTCCCTTTAAAACCAAAATTCCTAATATTGCTTACCTCGCGATCCGTTATTACACTGAGAGAAATTGTAGAATTTAAAAAAATACCGCCACAGATTGTTTCATCTTGATCAGATGTGACAAAATGCGGTCTCATCAAAACCAAATTTCTGTGTAGATTTCATTGGATTAAACCTAACTTTATCGTCTACGTTTTCCAATTTTATGCTTTGCATCATATATAAAATATTTTTACTTAAAAATGATACGAGAAACGTTCTGTCTTTGTCGTGACTGCACTTCGAAACTGTAGAAAAAAAATTGATTGTTTTTAAATCCCTGTAAATTTTTTACGGTAAACATTTGAATATTGCCAGAAATAATAAAAACAAAAAATTGATGTGAATGTCCAATTAACAAAATCTTCAGTTGTACAAAAAATCGTCCCTATATTAATTTTAGGCCATTGAATTTGTTTTAGCGTTTCGATCCGATTGGATTAATTTGATTGAAATTCACGTAATAAACTGATATGATTAAAGTTGAAGCATCTTAACTCAATCCTTTGATTAAATTTGAATACATGTGATGGAAAACTTATTGTACTTGTTAGAAACAGAACTGAATTAAAATGAGAAATGACATGTATCGAAACAGCTGATCTATCACAGTTGAAGTTACAAAATCACGCAAGCAAAAATTCTGTTTATACATTTTTTTAGATAATAAAAAAATCTACTATTATAACTGAGAAATATAAATTGTCCCAACTCGTTTGATGGTTAAAAAGTGAGTTTATTCCAAACAGATTTTAGGTTAAAACAGGTACAGACTCATACAGGAAAAACTCTGTGAAAACTTCCCAATCTAAATATTTAGTGTCTTAATAGTATACTCGTGTAGCCATGGAACCACCAGGTGAATTATTGCTAAATCATTGCTATGTTTGTAGGAAAATGGCAAGTATGAATCATTTAAAGAAATTTTATTTTTTATTAACATATGAGATATTAAATGACGTAATTTCTGGAATGTATGGAATTTTTGGACCTATAAACAATTGCTTTTACCAAAAGTCCTTGATTCCTGCCTATAATGTTTGTCTAACAAATAGCTGGAATTCATAACATTATAACTTCTCCAAATTAACTGCACAACCCGGCAATGTTGCTTACCATTAGTCATTGTATTGCAATTTGAGACAATTGGCACTTCATGTCAACATATCACAATTATTATTATGAACGTTGTTATTTGTATATAAATACCTAGCATATCGGTTCCCCAGAAGTATTGATGAGAAAGTAATTTTACCGAAGACCTTATTAAAGCCATTTTTAAATGATAAAATTATTTATTACTCTGCAATAGATTATATGGACATTTCGAGACCTTAATTCGTGATATAAAATTTTTAAATATAAATGTCTTAATACTTTTTTTTATTGACTTCGAACACTCCACGTCCATAGAGGAGATGTAGATTATACTAATGTTATTTACAAAAATACCCAATTATTTCCACTATCTTTTTCCAAATATATTTAAAAAATAAAATTAATCTCGATTAATTTTTGAGGCATATTTCACGTTATAGCTAGTTGGATATGTGACAGTTTTATTATAAAAAATAAAATATATAAACTATTATTATCACAGAAAAAGCATTCTCATTTATTCGTGATCCATTCGCTACCTAAAAATAATAAAATTGCAACATATTTTTCAAAGAAGTTAAAAAAATTAGCTTGAAAGGGATAATTTTGAGTAAATTAAAACAGAAATTGAAATTAAATATATTGTTTTACAGAAACACTTAATTTTCCCGGTCTTTTTTATTGAATATTCTCAACTAACCTATCACCTAAAACATATATTCTAGAAAGATATATTGGTTATACCTATTACCTAAAATAACAGAATTGACATATTTATACACTACACATTCACGCCAATATAAGAAACTAGCAGGGAACTCACTGCTGGCATACAAATATTTGTACGTAATGGCGACCATCAAGGGGGGATCAAAAATTATTTACAAGTAGTCCAGTTTTATAAGTCAAGTTCGTGGTATACCTCCTCGAACATACCCCTGTAGAAATAGCATAACGTCAGAACTAGAGCCCGGTTGTTTGAACGCTGAATAACGTAATAATATTTTTACTGATATTTGAAAAAGTGTTGATAATCAGTAAATATTTATTTTCTTGGTAAACACATACCGATTTTATGCCATCCTTTTTTAATTGCGTTATTTAAACCAGTATCATATGATAATCGGTACGTCAATTCCGAATACATAAAAGTATGAATATATGGTTGCCTAAATTTTTATTATTGTTATTTTGAATACGTGAACAATAATGAACAACATTTACCAATAAAAATAAGTTTTTAAATTCTCTTTTTGTTAATAATTAAATGTAAACTTCGCATTTGTAGTAATTTCTAACATTTAAAAACACTGAAAAGAGACACGACAAGCAATTAAATTGAAAGAAAAGATAAGTAAACATGTTTATGTCTGTCAAATATTAAAAAGGCCTTTCCCCCACCAACTATAAATAGCCTTCAAACAAATCTATTGTATTGTTAAATCTATAGAGTATGATCGAAGGGATAACTAAATAAGAATAATTTAATTCCTCAGTGCTATGAATCGTGATACTTCCTAGCCTTGGCGCTGAGGTTATCAGTCATTATGCAGAATGCGATCTTTTGGCTTTATCTTGCAATAAAAAATTCTTCAACCTTATTTATATATCTTATTCAGTTCAGTAATAAAATGATTTTACATTTCCTACGTTACTATAAAATGGCCTTGTTTGATACAAATATTTGCTTAAAAAGTTGTTAAGATATTTTTTGATTCCAGTGACAGTAATATAATAATAAAACAATTACCGGTCTTTATTATATTTAAAAAGTGTTTTAATATTTTTATTACTTTCATATCCTTTTCCTCAGAATTTAAGGGAATAAGTAGTACCTAGTAAAGACTCTATATACAGGATGTGTGGAAATGTGATAAAGAATCGCATTAGGCTTTTATATTGAACACCGCTTATGAAAAATCACTTGGGACCGTGAATTTTATTTTATTGAAATGCATTTTTTTTTTAAATAAGAAAATATTAAATTTGAGGGTTCAGAAAAGTGCTACGTTTATCTACACAAATTTGTTTAACGGGATACATTGTATGTCATTACAATTTTTAGATTTTACAATAAATTCTAGACAATTTTTATAAAATATGCCCTATAGTCTTTTTCGAAATATTTACACTTTTGGCTTTGAATATCATTTACTGATTTACCTGTATTTATGGTAGTCCAAAGTGTTTATAATTTAGAAATTATCAACCAGTTAATGTTAAATCAATGTAACATATTAAATTGTTACTGAAATTTGAATTTTTCTGTGCTGTTACTACATCCAAAATGCACCTTGTTGAAGATGAAGGCATGAAGATAAGATTAAAAGTCATAGGGAAATTCATAAAATATGTTCAGTGACCCATGTGGCCCGCCTATTAATAATAATAATACTAACACACACAAACACAACCCTCGGAGTGCTATTCAACGTACAATTCTTCCAAGACACCAAGGAGGAATAGGATTGGTAAGCAGCTCGATCAACAGGTAACTGCGAACTTACGTTTTTTTTTTCCACAGATTAGCGCAATATGCGAGGAAGACGATTCAACGTCACTACAGCTGAGAGAACGGAATATTGCTTCTCACCACCGAATAGACCAAGAGAAGTTACAAGTCTGGCTACAGAACCTACTTCATGGACGGCATCCAAATGAGGTCACCCAGGACAATGTCGACAATTCAAGGTCGAACTACTGGTTGATTTCAGGACAGATGTTTCCGGAAACGGAGGGCTTCTTGTTAGCTATCCAAGACCAGGTTATCCCGACGAAGAACTATAGGAAGTTCATCATTAGAGATCCCTCAATAGAAAATGACCAATGCAGATATGGCTGTCGAACATCAGAGACAATCCAGCACATAACTGGAGGATGCCAAGCGTTTGCCGCAACCGAGTATAAGGAAAGACACGACTCAGCCGCTAAGATACTCCACCAAGAGTTAGCAGATAAGTTAAACCTATTACAGGTAGGAAAAGTGCCTTATTATAAATACAATCCGGAGCCTATTCTTGAGAACAACCAGTTCAAGTTATATTGGGACCGAACGGTTCTGACGGATCAGACAGTAGCTCATAATAGACCTGACATTATACTAATAGATAAAATTTCTAGGCGAACTACGCTAATCGACATTGCTGTACCTAACAACAACCCAAGGCCAAAATACAACGAGAAGATCGCCAAATACAGAGATCTGGAGGTGCAAATCCGAAGACAATGGGCAATGAACAGCGTCCAAATGATTCTCATAATACAGGGTGGGCCTTAACTGTGTTAGTGGTTTCAATATGCAATAAAAAAAACTATAAATCTTATTATTTTTTTATTTATATATTTAAAAAGTACAAGAAATTGAAATTTAAGTAACATCTAATATTTGAAAATAATGTTATTTAAGTGACCGCCTCCACCTTCTTGACATTCTTGAAGTCGCACTCGCAGGTTTTGAAAAACACGTTGACAAGTTGCTCGGGAAATAGTGTTCATTTCTCGCACAATGTTTTGCTTTAACTCTTCAACTGTTGTTGGATTATTTTCATACACTCTTGATTTTAGGTATCCCCACAAAAAATAATCATTCGGAGACAGATCTGGACTCCTTGGGGGCCACTCAATGTCACCTCTTCGTGAGATGAGTTTTCTAGGAAACATTTCTTTCAGTAGGTCTATGGAGACTGTAGCAATGTGGGAAGTGGCTCCATCCTGCTGAAACTAGGTCCTAGAATTGTAACCTTGAAATTCTCGAAGAGCTGGGACCAAGAATTCTTGCAACATCTGACAATAATTCTCAGCTCTCACTGTTACAGCCACTCCTCGTTGATTTTCAAAAAAGTATGACCCAATTATTCCACTGGCCGATATTGCAGCCCACACAACGACCTTAGGGCTATGAAGAGGTCTTTGATGCATCTTGCGAGGATTAGTCTCAGACCAAAACCGGCAATTTTGCTTATTAACATGAGACCGTTGACATGAAAATTAGCCTCATCACTGAAGATTATGTTAGAAAAATTTGTTAAAGCGATTAAGCATAACATTAGGGAAATTAAGTCGAAGATTAACATCATTAGGTTTCAACTCTTGTGTCAACTGAATTTTATAAGCTTTTAAATGTAAATCACGGTGCAAAATCCTGCGCAAAGTGGTCCTCTTGATGTTCAAGACTTGACTTCTTTTACCAGTCGATTGCCGAGGATTTTCTTTGATTGATTCATGAACACGTTGAATAATCTCCGGCGTCCGTATTGACTTCGGGCGGCCCGCATTATTAATTCTTATTGTACACCCGGTTTCTTCAAACATTTTAACCCATTTGCGAATAGAATTTGCGCATGGTGCTTCTCTGATGTCACGTAAACCGAAGTGAGCGCGGTACATTCGCCTAGCAACAGTCACAGAATTATTG
Organism: Diaprepes abbreviatus; assembly: GCA_034092305.1. Lineage (NCBI taxonomy): Eukaryota > Metazoa > Arthropoda > Insecta > Coleoptera > Curculionidae > Diaprepes > Diaprepes abbreviatus. Next base: position 127,698 of record JASJET010000018.1, on the reverse strand, counting down.
TTGGCATAATATGCGCGAACACAAAACGCACGCTGTGCTCCCGAGAACGCGTCCATGGTGACTAAAAATTCCACGAAATGGCGCGTCTAACGACACCCCCCGTGCCCCTGTACCCCTAACGGTTTTTGAATTATAGACAAAACAAAACGCTCATGCAGTTTAGGCCCACCCTGTATTATCAACAACTGGAGTGATACCAAAGAGCCTCCTGCAGAACATCAAGGGACTGGGCCTTAGTGAGCATCTGCATAAACCGTCTCAGAATGCAGTTCTCCTTGCAGCCTCGCGGACCGTCCTAAACATATTATTATCATACTAAACATATTATTACCACTACAGGAAGATCTTCATAACTGTAGCACCCAAAAGAAAAGTGGCATCCCTCTAAAGCAGTATTTCTCTACCATTTCTTGAAAGATAATCCTGACAGGCAGTAGTATTTTTGTGAAATAATGGTTGAGCTAACAGATAATAACGCAAGATTTGTCCAAAAAATTTGTTTTTCATATAAAGCGTCTTTTTCTTGAAATAGTCAAGTCAACAGACAAAATTACAAGCAGGAAAATCATCACTAGTACGAAGACAATTTCACCCAACATAATGAAAAGGTTAATGTTTGAGTAACCATGGTAATCGCACCATATTTCTTTGACGAAAGCCTCATTGGAGACAGCTTTAGCTGATTTATCATTGTGCTCCTCTGCATCATATTGCTAATGTAAGGGAGTATTTAATTACAATTTTTCCGGGGCAATGGATACGTAGAGGAGGGGTTTTAGAGTGGTCCCCTACATCCCTTGATCTTAACCCTCTGGATTTTTTTTGTGGGGCTACGTCAAAAATTTAGTTTATAAGTTTAAACCCAATTTGGGAAATGCACTTAAGGAATCCATTCACAAGTAATACAAAAAATTTCTCCACAAGTATTACATAATGTACAAAAGGGATTTTAGATTGATTGATTTACTAGTAAAGGGTGTTTTTTATAGAAGTATAGAACTTTTAAATGGAATAAAACAAAGATGAATTTTTTAAATTGACATGAAATTTACTTTATTCGAAAGATAACCTTCTGGCATTATAATTTAAATATGACTTCTGGCATATGATCGCCACGGCTGGCTCGGACGTAGTCTAATCTGGAGGTACACTTTTCGATGACTTTTTCCAACATTTGTGGCCGTATATCGGCAATAACGCGGCGAATGTTGTCCTCCAAGTGATCAATCGTTTCGGGCTTATCAGCGTAGACTAGCGACTTCACATATCCCCACAGAAAATAGTCTAGCGGCGTTAAGTCGCATGATCTTGGAGGCCAATTCACGGGTCCGAAACGTGAAACTATGCGGTTACCAAACGTTTCCTTCAATAAATCAATTGTGGCACGAGCTCTGTGACATGTTGCGCCGTCTTGTTGAAACCACAGCTCCTGCACATCATGGTTGTTCAATTGATGAACGAAAAAGTCAGCAATCATGGCTCTATAGCGGTCACCATTGACTGTAACGTTCTGACCAGCATCGTTTTTAAAGAAGTACGGACCAATGATTCCACCAGCCCATAAAACACACCAAATAGTCAGTTTTTCTGGATGTAACGGTGTCTCAACATACACTTGAGGATTATCATCACTCCAAATACGGCAGTTTTGTTTATTGACGTATCCATTCAAACAAAAGTGAGCTTCATCGCTAAACAAAATTCGCTTATGAAAATCGGGATCAACGGCAATCTTGTTTTGGACCCATTCACCGAATCTACGCCTTGCTAAGTGATCATGTGACTTCAATTCTTGCACGAGTTGGATTTTGTAAGCACGCAAACCAAGATCTTTCCGCAAAATCTTCCATAAAGTGAATGGACACATATCCAATTCATGCGCACGATGGCGGATAGACTGATTCGGGTCTTCTTCTACGCTACGCTCTACAACAGCAATGACTTCTTCTGTACGCACTGTACGACGTCTCTGTGGATGCGTATTATCATTTAGAGTAAACGTGGTGCGAAAACGTTCCATAGTTTATCGAATTAATTGCTCTGATGGACGATTATATTGACCGTAAAACGGACGTAGTGCGCGATACGTATTTCGAACAGAACCATGATTTTCAAAATAAATTTGCACAATTTGGAAGCGTTGTTCAGGCGTCAGTCTATTCATGTTGAAATGCCAAACCAAACTAAACATAAATCACTTGAGAGCTGACAAAATAGCCGCCAGTTAAAAAAGTGTTGCCAACTTAAAGTTTTATACCTCTATAAAAAACACCCTTTATAAGACATTTTCAACATGTATTAATATTTTTTTTCTTCGTAGTTTGTTGTTTGCCTATTTCGTTTTCAAACCCAAAAGTGTAAATATTTCGAAATCAGTTAAAAATAAGTATAAAACATGTTTAATTATATTGTCTAGAATTTATTGTATAAGCGAAAAATAGATTGATATACATTAAATAAATTTAAGTTTATACGCGTAGTACTTTTCTGATTCATCTTTTTAATATTTTCTAAAAAATGTATTTCACCGATCGAGCAATTTCTTTATCACATTCCTATATATTCCTAGCAAACATTATTGTACCTATGTATAACTTATAATACTATATTGTGTTGATTTTGTGAATGTCAATATAAAACGTCCTGAAACCATAATTATTCTTAACAAGAGTACAAAAAAACTAGTAATTGATTTATTTTATCGTTCGTTGTGACTAACAATTTGTAATAATAATTCAATTGTAGATAATTTTTGTAATGCTTTGCATACATATCGCACCGATAGAGTATAACCAAAACAATGAGTAGGTTATCTACAAAAATTCATCCATAAATTCCTTAATATTTCTGTGTCCTTGACTTATGCTATGATAAAAGGTCTTAAACGAGAATTGCTACTACGCCATAGGCGTAAGTTCTTTGTCTTTCCTTATTTGATAATATTAACATAATTCTGCAACTTTTTTTATTTATTTTAAAATCAATATTTATGTAGTAGTTTTTTTTTTCAATAGTGTGAAATTGTTGACAATTCATAGTTCAAATAAAAGATTACAAAACGTATCACTTTAGAAAGATAATTTTAATATCGTAAACTTGTAGTAATCTGTTACCATATCCATTTATTTCTGTATATTTTGCTACAAAAGATAAAGTGAGGGAGCAAAATTTGCATTATCGATATAAATTATGAATTATATTTTTGTATTCTCCCTAACATGTAGTTCGTTATAATTCGATTTTCACATTATATTTTAAAATATTTATGAATAATTTAAGTTTGCACAATTCATACAACATTCTTTTTAAAATGGTAAATAAATAAAACTTTGATTAGCTCACAAATGAAGTTAAAGTTGTATTACAGGGTGCGCCATCTTTTAGGTCGGTATGTAAACATTGAATAACTTTGAAAAAAAAACTGATTTCTATATATGAGGTATTTTTATTAAATTTGGTCCTTTACAATCTATTGGGACTAGTTTTTGAATACTACATCGTTCAGGTGGCCACCTTTATTGGCCAAAGCAAAATGTGACCTTTTTGCTGCGTTTTCCATTACCTTGTCGAGCATCTTGGGTGGTATAGCGGTGATTTCGGCACGAATGTCTGCCTTGAGCTCTTCAATGGTCTGAGGCTTGCTGGCGTACACTTTTCTTTTGAAATAACCCTACAAGAAGAAGTCCGGAGCGGTCAAATCTGGAGATCTGGGTGGCCAGTCAATGTCGCCTATTTTTGACATCAGACGTCCAGGGAATTTCCGTTTCAGAAACTGGATTGTTCGATTTGCAGTGTGACATGGCGCACCGTCTTGTTGAAACCAATAACCATCAAGACCTTTTTCACGCATTTGTAGGCAGACATAATGAGCTAACATCCACCGATATCGATTTCCATCGACTGTTTCGTTTCCTTTGAAAAAAAAAAAAATGGCCCAATGATGGTTTTGGCTCAAACGCTGGCCCAAACAGTCACTTTTCGGCCATGCAATGGCGTTTCGTGGATCTCGTGTAGATTCTCCGTCCTCCAAATGCGTCAATTTTGCTTATTAACGCCGTCAGAGAGTGTGAAATGGGCCTCGTCGGTCATCAAAATTTGCTTTCAAAAATCAGGTTCAATCTCAACCATTCAAGCGACTGTTTGCCCGTATTTCAAGCGACGTGGACGGTCTGTCTGCAATATTCTTTGTGTTAACTGCACTTTATACAGAAACAAATCCAAATCATTCTTCAAAATGCGCCGCAAAGTGGTTCCACTGACGCCAAAGTGCTGAGCGCGGTGACGATACGACACTTTTGGGTTCTGGGCAACGCTCTCTCTGACAGCTTCAACCAGTTCATTGGAACGTCTTGGTCGTTGATGAACGGTATGTTGACGATTTCCCACTGTTCCGTACTCAACAAAATTCGAAACCAAACGGCGGATAATATTGTCAGACGGTGCCTGTTGGCCGCGATATTTTCGACGATATGCACGTTGAGTTAAATCAACTGAACGACTATTTTCAATGTACATTGTCACTATTTCGGCGCGTTGTTTCGGTGTAAAGCGATTCATGGTTAAAATTGTCTCAAAAACACATATAATCAAATCAATCGGTTGGAAAATTTCAAAGTTATTCAATGTTTACATACGGACATAAAAGATGGTGCACCCTGTATATACAAGGAATAAAAATATACAGTATCTTGAAAGTCTGCATCAGATGAGAAAAGTTTTTCATCGATTTCGTAGTATAATAATAAAATTTTTTAGATAAGACACGTTAAAATAAACTCTTCTTTTTCTTGAAAAATTTTTGAAAATTGCTTCCTTTACGAGATATTTGCGATTTTACGCAAAAAAAAATGACGCAGTTGGTCGGTTTTGGAATTCTTTTGTTGAAAACTACTAAACGGATCGTAATTCTGAAAATTGCATAGCAATCGTTGAACCTTTAACTTTAACAGAGATTTTTTTAATATAAGGAAATGTAGGTTAAAGGTTCAAAGATTGCCGTGTATTTTTCAGAATTACGATCTAAATAGTTTTCGAGAAAAAAAATTCCAATAATGACGAATTTCGTTTTTTTTTTGGCATAAAATCGCAAATATCTAAGAAAGAAAGCATTTTTCGAAAATCTGTCAATAACCAAAAATTGTTTATTTTAACGTATTTTATCTAAAAAATGCTTCTGAATTGATTCCGTGCATTTTCTTTTTTTTTGCAAGTTTTTTGTTAATAACAATTGACTGCCCACCCGAATAAAAAAAAAATTTATAAAGAGAAATTACTCAGAAAAACAGAACAAATTTGATAAAAAAGGTTTTGTGGACTAGAAATGCGAAAAAAAAATTAGTCGGTACATTGCGTCTCTATATATATATATATATATATATATATATATATATATATATATATATATATATATATATATATATATATATATATTGGCCAGCCGAATATTTTGTAATGTGCAAGCCTAAAAGTCCGGGATTATGTTTCTGTTTTAATATCGTAGATATCGCATTTTTAAGATGTTTTGTCTATGATGTAACCACATGCAAATTAATTTTTATAGGAAAGCTTACTTATCTTAAAGCGGTTTAATAATAATAATAATAATCATTATTAAGTAGTTGTCAATTGATAAAAACAATAAACGAATTACATGCGTTATCCAATATTACCATATATTATTTCTCGTTTTTATTAACAATTGACTGTTGACCGAATCCAATTAATCTAATATTATATTTTATTAAAGTTATTAAAATAGCAGTACGTATTTAATTTAGGACCATTAGAGATTAAAATAATCAAATTCCAGTTAAATGATCAATTGACCTTCCATTATTCTGCCTGCCAAAACGTACAAAAATTAGTTCTGTATTAAGAAAATAACATTTGTGAAGATTTCAAAAAAAAAAAAACGAAACGTCGTAGGTCAAACATTATGTATTCTACGTTCTTCAAAACGTATTTATTACGTACATAATTTCTAACATCTGCCAGTCGTTTTACGCTATTCTAAAGCAGCGTTTATTCTAAAAGTCTAAATTTTTTTATAGTGTTTTTGTGGGTCAATGGAAGAGAACGATGCATAGTCAAATTTTTTATTTCTTTTCAGGAGGTGAACATATAATGTAAAACAGTTGATCGGGTTCTTATGTACCATTGTATATTATATTATTATTAGTCATCAACTTTCTTTTAATTTTTATATTAATAGTTCAATCAGATAAATATTTTTAACAATTTATTTCGAGTATAGCTAGAACTACTCGAAGTCTAAGAAGTGGATTTGTTCACAACGTTTTTTATCAGTGATTTCGCCAAATTTTATGGTTTAATTTTTTTTCTAGATTTTTTATCCGCCTATCAAGATAAGACATTCGACTATATTTATCATCCTGGCTTAATTTCCTAACGTCAATTCCTTGTATACAAAACAACGTTATGAAAGATGATTGGCCGTGGTCATTTGTCAAAAATTTTGATTTTATTATGACAATTTTTTAATTTTGTTTTGAAAAAAGGTTACAGTTGTAACAGTGATAAATTTGATTTGTATATATTTGTAATATTCGTATTACGAGTATAGTATTTTCAGATTTACTTTATTTTTAACAAGGAGTATGAAAAACAAACATATATATATATATATATATATATATATATATATATATATATATATATATATATATATATATATATCATTTTTCTTTATTTTGTCTTTTCTTGGGTTTAGGTTCTATATTTAATAAAAAAACACAAAACAATTCACGTTTCGCCCTTTATTCAAGGCATTTTCAAAATTTTTTCCTCCTAAAAATATTTTTATATAATTAAAAAACACCACATAAAAACCATATCTACAATTTCAAAAAACAAACAAGACATTTAAAAACAGTATTTAAATTTTTAAAATTTTTTTAAAAATATTTAATTTCACCGGTACACACCTTGACATTTTGCTCTTCTGTTACTAAATAAAATTCAAATTTTACATCGTCTACTGAGGATACATGGAATGCGAATGTGTTTTATTTTTTTTTATATTTCACAATACATAAAAAACAAATAAGGTATATGTTTAGTTTTATGTTTAAGAGGATATTCAATTTTTGATTCTTATTTGACCGGATCGAATACTTAATATTTTTGTTTAAATTAGGCTTGCGTAAATGTGGCTCAAATTTCCCATATCTGTTCTGTCGTTAACAGTGTTTTTATCTTTTTTAATTTCAATCATTTCCTTTATCTGTAATTTTTGGTAATTCATATCTTTGTTTTTTATAATGGTACTGTTATAATCAAAAGTATGTTTTTCGTCCCGTGTGTGTTTGTTTAACGCTGTTGAGGCGTTTTTCGTATATTTATGGCCATTTAATCTGTTCTTCAGCAATTGGCTCGCCATGCCTATATATTTTTTGGTACAATTTGTGCAAGGGATCGAATATATTATATTTGATTTATTCATGAGAGGAGTTTTACTTTTTAAGTTTGTGAACAATGTATTTAATTTATTATGTGACTTGTGGCTTACGATAATATCATGCTTTTTTAAAATGTATTTTATTTTTTCTGACAGCTCACTAGTGTAAGGTAATGCAATATATTTTTGCTGTTTATGTTCTATTTTTTTTTTTATTTTTACGTTATTATAAAACTTATATGTTCGTTTATCAATTATTTTGGTCATAGTATTTTCGTTGAAATTATTATTTAGTAGTGTCTCTTTTACTTTTTGCAGTATTTTTGGTCGGAATTCTGGAGACGTTAGGGAGATAGCACGATCAGATAGACTGATTATAACGCTATTTTTTAAAGTTTTTGAATGATTAGAGAAATAGTTTAGATATCTACCTGACCAAGTTGGTTTGGTGTACCATTCAGTTAAAATTTTGTTTTTTCTGCGTATAAGTGTCATATCTAGAAAATTTATTTTATTATTATTCTCTGTTTCGGACGTGAACTGTAATTTTTCGTTGAAACTGTTAAACTCTTGGAGAATTTCATTTATTTTTTTTTGTGGTACGGCTGCTATGCAATCATCGACAAAACGTTTGAAAAATATATTAAAATGTAATTTTTCTAAAACTTTTTTCTCTAAATATTCCATTACTAACTGAGCAATGGTAGATGAAATTGGTGATCCCATAGCACATGCATCGAGTTGTTTGTAAAAGATATTTTCGTACTGAAAGTAATTTGTATTTAGAATGAGGTCAACAGCATCCATAAAATTATTTTTTGATAGCGATGTATGTTTTTTTTAAAATTTCCCATTTTTCTGCTAAAATAGTGTGGACAAGTTGATTTGGTATGTTTGTATACAAAGATATAACATCTAGCGTATATATATATATATATATATATATATATATATATATATATATATATATATATATATATATATATATATATATATATATATACATGTATATATACATGTATATTTATGGATTCCACGGATCTCCGTATGAGATACAGCAACGTGTCAGCGGTTGCACAAGTTAATCAAATTGCGACAAAACACAATTTATTCTCGTCCACCACCATCGAGATGATGTCCTACCTGTGCCACCATATCGAGAAAAGAACCAGAACTTACCCTCCTCGCTACAGTGGCCGGCAGGGGTACATGTCTCGTTTCGATCTGTCCTTTGCACAAATAGATGCATGTCGGTACCCTGATGAGAGATGAGGGGGTGAGTTATGGCTTTTTTCTTAGTATGGTGCTACAGGTAGGCTATCATCTCGATGTTTGTTTAACTTATATCACCGCTAACAGGGAAAGAATATGATGAAACGAAGTTTGTACTTACTGTTTGCATTTTACCAAAGTAAATTTAAGAACATTAAAAATGATTATATTTAAATTTATTTATTTTATTTTTTTAGGTATTTAAAAAATGAAATTTTGCTTTTTCACTTTCTCTTTCGTCAAATTTTGTTCATTCGGTCTATTTATAAAATGATACCAAAATGGATTCCTTTTAGATTTTCATCAAATTTTGAAATTTACAAAAAGTGATAATTGTTCCTATTTCTTACTCTACTTAAATGAGCATTTTTTTAGAACGGTTTATGTGACAGCAACGGTTAATGGATTATTTATTTAAAGCCTTCTTTACAGTTTTATTATACGGTATTGGAAAAAAGAAGTAAAAAAAAAAGAATTTTTTAAAACCGATTTTTCAGAAATTTTACGTTTAGATACATGTTTAATTTTGCGTTACAGTGCCCTTGAGGGACCTTTAAAGATCATACCACTTGAGCTTAACAAAGGGTTTATAGGACTAGGGTTTTTAGGTTCTAGTTCTGCAAATTCAAAAACATAACGATAGTATAGTCTATTTTTGTATAAAATTTTCCACTTTTCCACTTTCCGTGAAAAAAATGTGACCTTTAAATGATCTTTTAGGAATAACCTTGAGGTCATAGGATCACCAGTGGCGGCGCGTTCATAAGTGCTGCGGAGCTGCAGAACACACATAATTTCGACAAATTATATATTTTTTAATGTAGTGTATCCCTAAACTAAACAATAAAAATATTAAATTATTTCTCTAATAGCATTGGCAAAATGGCAAACAAAACACCGCAAGTTTTCCGGCCTGAACACTCGAGCGTAGGGCCGCCGCTTACGAGCCCGCCGCGGATTTGGGTTCACAGCTAATGATTTCTGAAAACAAAGCGAGTGATTGGTTTAACGCTGCACGTGGCTTAATACGGCGATTTATGGAAAATTTGCGGCTGCAGGACGGCAGCACCCAGCAGTGGTTTTGTAATTTTATATGCGCGCGGCCGGCTATTTGTTTTGTCCTGTTGTTTTATTTAGTTTAATTATAATGAATTCGATCGAGTTTTTGCAGAGTCATAGTTTTAGCTCTTTGGCATACGAGGACAAAATTAAAATTAAAGAACTTGGTCGATCGACACCACAATTAAACATTGAAATTAGCGGTTCAAGTCGAAGCAAAACATACAAACGCCAGTTTAATGACACGGTTTATAACAATACAAAGTGGTTGTGCGGTTGTGACAAAAAACACGCGCTTTTTTGTTTCCCTTGTATTTTGTTTGGAGGTGACAAATCGTGGACAGTTACGGGTTTTAGAGATTTGGGACATTTAAGCCAAAACATTAAACGGCACGAAGGAACACAGAAGCATATTTCCAATACGGTAAGCCTGGCATTATTAGGAAACATAAACATCCAAAAGCAATTGGATAATGCCTACTGGATTAATGTAAAACGGCACAACGAACAAGTTGATAAAAATCGTTATGTGCTATCGCGTATTATTGATTGTATAAAATTTTGTGGAACGTTTGAGTTAGCCCTCCGTGGCCACGATGAAAGTGACGAGTCTGATAATCCCGGAATCTTTCGTGGATTGGTGAATTTTAGTGCAGATCTTGACAACGTTTTCCAAAAACATTTAGAATCTGCTACGTTATTTAAAGGTACATCAAAGGACATGCAGAATGAACTATTACAATGCATGCTGGAGGTATGTAGAGAAAAAATCTCTGATGAAATAAATGAATCAAATTATTTAGCAGTTCTGGCAGATGAAACTAGTGATGTTGCCTCAAAATTTCAAATGGTGGTCGTTTTACGATATGTACATCAAGGAAGCCCAGTTGAAAGATTTTGGGGTTTTATAAATCCTGAGCAACATGACGCTCAATCTTTAGCAGCCTGTATTAAATCCGTTATAGATCCATTCTTAACGAAAGATTTCAACAAGCTGATTGCACAAACCTACGATGGCGCTGCTGTTATGAGTGGCAGACATAGAGGAGTACACACAGTAATCAAGGAAAAATATCCCCAGGCACATTTTGTTCACTGTTACGCTCATCAACTCAACTTAATAATGGCCCAGGCAGTGTCTCAAGATACAAAAGTGCGGGTATTCTTTTCAAATGTAGATGACGTTGTAAATTTCTTTTCGAATTCTCCTCAAAGAATGGATGTGTTAAACGAAGTAGTAGGGAGAAGATTACCACGCGCCGTTCAGACTCGGTGGAATTTTAAAAGCAGAGCAATAAACGTTATTTATGAGCACAGAAATTCTTTAATAGAATGTATGCAAGAAATTCAACGGAGGTTTGCTAATAGAATAGTCGTAAGTCAGGCAGTTGCTATAGAACGTTCGCTTAATGATGAATCATTTCTGTTTTGGCTAAATATTTTTCATCATGTTATGCCGCATGTTGACATTTTATATAACCAACTACAAACAAGGAAAGCCGATTCGGTAGAAATTAAAAACTGCGTCGATACTTTTGAAAAGTGTATCCAAGAGTTGAGAGATAATATTGACGGGGTAATAGACAGAGGAAATCTTCTCAGACAGGATTTGGAGCCCACTGTTAAACGAATTTGTCTTTCAAAAGAGAACCTTCGTGCGGCAGCATTAGAAGTTTGCGACACAATAATTCATACTGCCAAAACTAGATTTGATTATGTAGATCATTTAGCAGTCGCGACGTTATTTACATCTGAATTGTTCGAGAAGTTTTCAAAAAAATTTCCAGATGGGATATTAAACTCTGTGCTAACTATGTACCCTTTATTTGAACTAGAACGCCTAAAGACTGAACTGTCCATAATTTACATAAGGCCAGATTTTAGGAATCTTAAAGGGGCAGTAGCATTTTTAAATTTACTTACATCTAACAATTTGGATGAGTCTTTCAAAGAAACTGTCAAGTTATTACAAATAATTATAACTATTCCTATGACAACGGCAGAGGCAGAAAGATGTTTTTCTACTTTAAAAAGAGTTAAAACTTTCCTACGCAATACCATGGGTGAAAGTAGATTATCCGCACTTTCTATGCTGTCAATAGAAAATGCCTTTATTAGAAAAGACCCCAATTTTAATGAGAAAGTAATTGAGAAGTTTGCAAGAGCTAAACAAAGACGTATTGATTTGATATATAAAAAGTGAACTTTAGATTTTTTTAAACGTTTAAATTTTTGTTGTTGTTTTTCGTTTTTTGACATTTATTGCCCCTTATATTCAATGTGCTACCAGGTTACCACCTGCGACAAAAGGATTGCATGTTGCATGTTTGTACCTTGTACCAGAGCTTAGAAGGAATACAGGTAGGTCTAATAATTCTTTTTTTGCTTTGCGTATTTCGCGTATTTTCAATGCAGAACACACCCTTGAACATCCCACACGCCGCCACTGAGGATCACCACTGAATTTCTCGATCACAATTGTATAACTTTTATTCAAAACGTTCATCATGTTACCATTTATCTCGTGATAGTCAAGGAATATGATTCTTAACTAGCTTGAGGTTAAAGACAAGATTTCTTGGTAAATCCTACAATTTTACCTGAAACTTTTTTCTTTGTAAATGTGATTTTAGAAAGTTATTCGCGTTACCCGGTTTTCGTGTTACATTCTGAATATTGATGAATTCTAGGAAGAGATAATTCACCATAACATATAAACCCACTAGAACCTCTAAATACAGGGTGATTCAAAAATCGATCACGAAACTTAAGGGGATGATTCTACTTGACAAAATAAGGGTAGAGCTTCATATAATTTTTTTTCAAAATGTCATTCGTTTTCGAGTTACAAGCCGTCCAAGTTCAAGTTTTTATTTTTTGTTTTTTGAATTACTCGCTTACAGGAAAACCGATTTGACTAATATTTGAAAGATAGGCTAAGTCTTCTGCGCTTCATCATTTTAGTAACAATTCACATTGATTGTTTGCCGCTAGAGGGCACTTTACCTACATTGAAAATTGTTTTTTTGTCATAATTTTTTAGTGTTGACAGCTACAGTAGTTTTTGGCATAATTTCTGAAAGACTGATGCCAGGCCTTTAAAAAAGATGCTCTTTATTTACATCGCTAAACCCAACGGTTTAGACGTAAATCACCCTTAAAAATTAAGTGGTAAATTTACTTTTCTCATTTCATTACCACCAGCTACCAGGTAAATAGCTATCAAAGTATGCTAGAGCTGTCAGTTTAACATCAAATAAATTCGCTTTTTAAACTATTTAATTTATAATCTTAAAATAACTAATAATGGCTAATCAGTAAATATTCATATTATGGATTATTGCGATATACATTTAATTGATAAAAATTAATGAAACAGTACTAAACAAACTAAAAAAGATTCTCAAAATGTCCCCCATTTTCTTCCATACATTTCCTAACACTCTTCAAAAAATGTCGCCTAACTCGATGAAAAATTCCTGGTGTTTCTTTAATAATTTGGCACTTTTCGATTATCCTGAAGCGAAGATTCTCGACGTTGATTACTGGAATATCGTACACCAATTGTTTCAAATGACCCCAAAAGAAAAAATCCATAGGATTAAGGTCTGGTGACCTCGCTGCCCATGCCAATGGTCCACTTCGTCCTATCCATCGCTCAGGATACGTTGCATTCAAATACTGTCGGACACGTATACTAAAGTGGGGCGGAGCTCCGTCTTGGAGGATCCACATGTTGGCCCTTACTTCCAATGGCACATCTTCCAGATACAATGGAAGACGATTTTGGATAAAATCTAAGTATACGTCACCAGTCAATGGGCCATCAAAGAAATGAGGACCAATAAGGTAATCTCCTATTATCCCTGCCCACACATTTAGTGAAAATCTACGCTGATGTTTCGTTTCTACCACATTGTTTGGGTTCTCGTAAGCATATGTGTGGATGTTGTGTAGATTTGTTATGCCATCACGAGTGAAACCAGCTTCGTCAGTGAATAATATGACGCCAATTAATCGATTATCGTGTTCATACTTAGCTAGGATCTGATTGCACATTTCCAACCGTCTCGGCCGATCATCGTCATAAAGAGCCTGCACCTTTTTTGAATGAAACGGGTAGAGTTGTTCTTCTCTTAGTATCCTCCATGAACTAGCCTGACAGAGCCGCACTTCATTCCCAATTTTTCTAGTACTAATACCTGAATTATCTTCAATAATTTCAAGCACTCTTTCTTCTTGTTGCACGTTTCTAGCAGTTCTAGGTCTTCCCCTATTTCCATTATAACTTTTAAAGGAACCACATTCCGCAAGCCTCCTGTGCACACTGGAAAATGTTTGAGCATGAGGGATATTTCTTTCCGGATAACTCTCCATATAATATCTTCTTGCCAACTCTGCATTACCATTTGCTTTTCCATAACAAAAATGGATATCACAATATTCGATATTTGAATATTGGTGATTAGCCATTATTAGTTATTTTAAGATTATAAATTAAATAGTTTAAAAAGCGAATTTATTTGATGTTAAACTGACAGCTCTAGCATACTTTGATAGCTATTTACCTGGTAGCTGGTGGTAATTAAATGAGAAAAGTAAATTTACCACTTAATTTTTAAGGGTGATTTACGTCTAAACCGTTGGGTTTAGCGATGTAAATAAAGAGCACCTTTTTTAAAGGCCTGGCATCAGTCTTTCAGAAATTATGCCAAAAACTACTGTAGCTATCAACACTAAAAAATTATGACAAAAAAACAATTTTCAATGTAGGTAAAGTGCCCTCTAGCGGCAAACAATCAATGTGAATTGTTACTAAAATGATGAAGCGCAGAAGACTTAGCCTATCTTTCAAATATTAGTCAAATCGGTTTTCCTGTAAGCGAGTAATTCAAAAAACAAAAAATAAAAGCTTGAACTTGGACGGCTTGTAACTCGAAAACGAATGACATTTTGAAAAAAAATTATATGAAGCTCTACCCTTATTTTGTCAAGTAGAATCACCCCCTTAAGTTTCGTGATCGATTTTTGAATCACCCTGTATATTTTTGTAACAATTTTTTAAGATTTTTAAAAATACCATTTAAAAGGAATATATTATGACTTGTTTTTTAAGTATTATTTTCGTGGTAGTTGGAAACATTCAAAACTCCATAAATACAGCTATCGAAAAATTCTGCCCTAAGGAATTGAAAGAACAAAAATTAAACCAAAGAACAAAATTTTGAATGAAGCAGAGAAGAGAAATGGAAAACAAGAAAGTACACACAAGAATATAGAACCCTAAATAGAGAGATATCAAAAAGCCTAAGAGACAACGTAATACGCCACAAATTCGGAACGTCATAGATGATGGAATTACAGAAGATCAAGGTTATACACGGCAACATAGTAACACACAACGAGGAAATTTTACACTCGTATCAAACTTGTCTACCAAGAAATTTTCTAGTTTTCTATAAAATGCCCGTCAACAAGTATTTTTAAATAATAAAAAAATGTTGTATGAGATATATTAATATAATTATTCAATAATAGAAAGTAAAAACATGAATATTTTACCGCGTTTTCCATATTTATTCATTAACAAATGAGTATCATAACTATTTTAAAAAATGTATACATCTAGTAATATTGATCACATATATAGTCTTCCATGGAGGCATTGTCATTATCAGTCAAATTATCATCAAATCCTGCAATAAAGTTTAAAAATGCACTTATACAGTAAAAGATATTGAACCGTTATGTAAAATCTAATAGAATACCTGTAGCTTCACCAATTTCAGATGCAAAAAAAAATGTTTAATCCGAGTCATATTCATCACTAATATTGTCTTCAACGCAGGCATCGTCACTGTCACTATCGTCATCAAAAATCTCTCTATTATCGTCAGATTCTGCAATAAAGTAGAATCATGCACAATAGATATGAATTTATTGTATAAAATATTAATAGCATACCTGTAGCTTCAGCAGTTTCCGAAAATGATGGACTTTCTGGGCCGCCAAACCAATAAAATTCATATTTTCCGTCAACTAAATCCATCCATACTCTGGTATTTTCTCTGCTGAAGTTCGCCTGTATGCGTTGCACCAAATGTTGCTAATATACATGGTTCTTTTTTACTTGTTGCAACAGTTCTTGTTTACTTGGTGGTATTGATGAAGCATCGAAAGAACATATATTTTGTTTAAACTTCTTCAATGTCGCTGCAAGATTTACATGTTCTTTCAAACAGCTCAAAACGATCCTTATCCACATCATTTTTAGTTTTCAGATTGTACATCCTACAAATATACTTTTCAATTATTTGAAAGACGTTATTGTGGATCTCTATTTGCGAAGCGAAGTTGTTATAAGATTAATAAAAGCCTCTTGAAATTTAGTATTTTTTCTTAAAATATTAAATGGTTGTTTTTTGCCTTTGCTCCTTGTGGTAAAACAACAAATTGAAGTCATTCCCTGGAAATATATGGCAAACTGCTAAAGATCGAGAAAAAATATTTCCTAGCTGAGATTAATTGCAATACGAAAATATAATGGTTTTATTGTTTTTTAGCGTTGTAAAAAAATAACTTTTCATTATTCATTATCTATGCGTTGCTGTGAGAAAGAACGCCTATAAGCAGGCTTCCACTTACCTTTATGGATTTTTTACAATTTTTTATTTCATTTTGGAGCAGTTGCGATTTATTATAACAGCACTGGTAAAAAAATTCTGAAACTTATCTAAATCTTATCAATTTTTCTCGCAATAAGCCGAATTAATACATGAAATACGACAGGCAAAAATGAAGATGTTCGACTGAAACTTTTGAGTAACGTTTTTTTTAAATTTATTATTGATTTGCCTTACGATTCTTGTCGGACAAATATTTTTTTGTTATAAATACTCTTTACGAAACGAAAAAAGTAAAAATGGGAGTTACATGTATCAGGAAACATAATGACGTCATATTGTCATATGGGGGGTGGTGGACCCCACGCACGCCCTATGATTTTTGTCGGACAAATATTTTTTCGTCAATTTTATCATAAAATCTGTCTATTACAATAAAAAAGAAACTTACATGTATCGTACTGTAATACACCGTCAAAATGACAATTTCGCGAATTGACAGCTCCGAAAGACCCTGTGGTCGAAAATTTTGCCATAGGAAAAGTTTGTCGGACTCGTCATAGGGAAGGCGCTCACGAAGTTTGGCATTTACATGAGTTAGTAAAATGTCAGGTCGCTATACTGGGGGCACGAACATGACATATAAAACTGGACTGCTCATGTAAATAAATTTTGACCCCCCCCCTTTTTGGTCGCCATTAGGTGCAATGATTTGTATGGCAACATTGAATTCCCTGCTAGTTTCTTACATTGACGTGAATGTGTCGTGTATGAATGTCAATTCTATTATTCTAACTAACAGGTTTAGACAATAACTATCTCTTTCTATACTATATCTAAAACAATAAATCGCTCTTCCTTGTTTTACTTGACAGGTTAATTGAGTATATTCATTAAAAAAGACCAGGGCTGCGATTCTATAAGAGTAAAGGGAAAGAGAATGTCATAATAAGGATCTTCTATCTTTGTTCAGTCTGTATTACCACAAGTATGTCACTGTCCTAAAAGAGATAAGGAAAGAGAATGTCAAAAAATATGCTTACAGAATTGGAGCTTAGGATAATTGTTTCTGTAAAACAATATTTAACTTGAATTTCTACTTTTAGTTTCCTTAAAATTGTAATTTTTCTGTTTAAAACAACTCCAATAAAGCTAATTTTTTAAATTTCTTTGGAATAGCGTAAATATGTAACAATTTTATTATTTTTAGATAACAAGCATGAAATGTCAGCTCTTATAAATAAATGAACATGCTTTTTCTGACTGTTTACATATTTTATTTTTTACAATAAAACTGTTGTATAGCAAAATAGCTAAAATGTGAAATATGCGCCAAAAACATATCGAGACTATTTTTTTTTAAATATCTGTTTTAGAGAAGATTGTGGAAATCAGTGGGTATTTTTGTAAATAACTAGTATAACCTACATCCTTATTCGGATGTAGAGTATAAGAAGTTAACGAAAAAAAGTATTAAAGCATTTATTTTTAAAAATTTTATATCATGAATTAATATGGTATATTGTTTAATGTAAGGTATCGAAATGTCCACATAATCTATTGCAAAGTAAGAGAGTTTCATCATTTAAAAACAGCTTCGATTAAGTCTTTGTTAAAATTATTTTCTCCTCGATGGTTTTAGGTATTTATATAGGATTAACAAAATTCCTAATAATGTTGACATTTCCTTCCTAAAAACGGAGCTTTAATTTAAAGAAAGTAAAGTAACATTATGTACTAAACCATTTAAAAAAAATATATACGCTAAAGGGGATAGTGTTAAAGCAGTTTATATTTAATTGTAAACAAAACAATTTTTATTATGACACTTTAAATATAAAAAATCTTGTAAATACAAGAGAATTCTTACATTAATACAATCATTTTTAATCTAAATATATACATAACGATTTACTAGCAATTTTTAATTTTTACACTGGTCAAACTTTCCATTTACTTAACTGTTTGAGGATCTGGAATTGATCTTTCCTAGAGTTGAATTTTTTAAATGGTAATCAATCGCAGCTTCTCACTACTTTAACAAAGGATTTTCATGACACAAATTTCCTATCTGAGCTAAAATCAAGAATTTTTGTTTTATTAATTAATAACATATTCAAACAAAAGATTATTATTTTATTTTTAGACAAAACAAATACATAAAAGCAAAAATTTATGTAATTTCCAAACATGCTTAATAATATTGAAAAATTTCATATTATATGCAATCATTTATTTCTATTTTAATATGGCATATTGGTTTTTAAACGTATAATCATTTTAAATTTTAACACCATACCAGTTTCGATGTTCAGCTTTATATGTCAGTGGAACATTAACTTTATGGTAAAACGATATTGTTGTTGGTTAATGCACACCTAATTCAGGTCTTTTTTTTGTAGAGCCAGTGTATGTTATTAGGTCCAAGTTTAGTTGCTTCAAGATGTTTACATCAAACAGTGCTTCGTAGTTTTTTTCAGGCAGTTTACTTGTAAGAAGTACAGCACAAACTTTTTGCTCATCTTGTATAAAACTATTTCCAGAAAAATGCTCTGAACAGAGTTACTCGTCTGGTGTATAAAAGAATTATGATCATGACCAATTTGCTTCAGCCCTTGAATTTGAAGATTCTTGTCTCTTAGAAAACTAAAATATTGATAGCATTTAATAATTATCATATATCATATCCATAAGATTAAACTTGTTACCCTTAGATTTACAATTTGATTCTAAGATAAAATTTTATATAATTATTATTGAATGCTTATAACTTACCAATTAAATAAATTCCAATTTACCAGATGAGGTATTTGCACGTCTTACGATGAAGAATCACATTTTTTAAAATACAAAAAAAAACCTTAAAGTTCACATTCCTGTTTGAAATTTTCAGTAAAACGTTACATAAAATGTGATAAAATCCATAAAACAGCAAAATCAAAAATAAATTTTTGTCAAAATGAAAAGTATTCAGTCAATGTCAAAAATACAGTTTCACCAATATCATAAAAACTTAGGGAATTCATTGTGGCCAAAGCAATTATTTGCACCTAATGGCACAGAGCACGGTGGGGTCATTTTTTTATAAGGGAGATATGGAACACAAGCAGTCCAGTTTTATATTTCAAGTTCGTCACTGGGGACTACACCGTATTTATTTCTTTGGAACAATAAATGTGAAAGGTGCATTGAATGGGCACTGTTTAAGCCTTGGAAGGCGCTCTAAGTGTTCAAAATTAATTGCTCCAGTTATGTAATTTCTGTTGTCATATTCTTAAATCAGTGTACGATATTTTAACCTGACCATTAAATATTACATACAAAAGGAAGCCAAGAAATAAGTCAGAATGTTTTTGTTTACGGAATGTAAAATAGCCGTACATAACAATTATTTTAGTGGTATTTTTTGTTTAAAACTTTAAACCTCATATAAATACTTTGTTAATTAGCGGTAGAACTACGTCAACAAAACCATGTTTACATTTTATTAAAACTAAACATTATATGGCGCGTAGGAAGAGAACTACAAAATCCTTTAATATTATGTTTAATTTATGTAAATTTAATTTCTGGAACAAAACGCAAACAATAGGGAATCGATAAAATATAAATAGTCCAATTTATCTTTTAAAATAGAAATGAAGCTATTAGAAAAGTATCTACCTGATTAGGAATAATGAGGGTAAAAAGTTTCTCTGTCTAGTTATTTTTATGCCTGTCTTTGCTACTCGTAAATAGACATAGTGCTTAATAAAGTATGCAAAATTGTATAATATCTGGGAAAAAATATTGATTCCTGTTTCTAAGGGGTTTGCTGCAAGGACAAATTATGCACTGTTGTAGGACGGCAGTGGTAGCGTCAATTTGTTTTACTAAAATTTTACCTATTTTCAGAAATTGAGAATAATGTCTTGGAAAACTTTCAAAGTAATTAGATATATCTCAAATTGTCCAATATTTATTAAATAATAACGAGGATAACACTTTATATTTCGTAAATATTGATCATTAAAAATGATTTTATTGCATGCGTATCAACAAATCCGAAAAGCATTCTTGCCACTATGGACTTGATGTCCCTATGGGAAAGGCTTCCACCCTTTCCTGTCTCTAACTGTGTTAGAGCAGAGTACGTTTGTCCTTATTGTATAAGTAAGGTTTTTTTTTAATTGGTTGAGAATTAAAATAGTTTCTCTTCTATAGTTGTATTTATATACTCAACATAATAGGTCAGCGCACTTTAAACATTGGAGAAGTAAATCCTTTAAGCAACTTATATTAGACAAAATATAAAATTTAATACAAACAGCGCCCTCTCTCAGCATTCCACGCAATCTGAATATTTAATCTCGCACGGAATAGCTTTGTTCGCGGTAAGGATTTAGAACCGATTCTGAACTAATACGCATGCGCAGTTGAAATAGCAGCGTTCGCGGATACCAAAGTTCAGAATTTTTAGTTACAGTTCCATGTTCGCGGAGAAAATAATTCGGTCCGAAATCGATTCTGAACCAGTCCTACCGGTTCTAAGGATTGAAGAAGAACTGTAAGTTCGGAATTTTATGCAGCGCCTGCGTTCATGCTGCGGCCGCAATGTGCAACTATTTGACAATTGTTTTTATTTTATTTTAGGTTTTTCTCTTGTTTATGTCATTCGTTGCATTTGATGTTCCAGTATATATTTTATTATATTATATTGGTTTTACTTTAATTAGTGTTAATCGACCTAGAATCTTAAATAATAAGTTAAAAAAAGTGTTAATTTGAACCTAAAAGAATATATTTTTAGCGAATACTCCCATTATGTCAAATCATTTATCATCCAGCGATGAGGACTTAAAAGAAACGTTAGAGTTACTCAAAATTCCTTAAAGTGCTAATTATTTTGAAGAAATTTTGCCCCCCATTTTCAGTTAAGCTGAGAAGTGGACAAGAACTGGCGTGTATTATGGTTTGCGATAAATGAAGTTGCATCGTATAGGGACGTATCAGACCGGTTTTTAGTTTTATTAAAAATGTTTTTTGAATCAAAAAGAAATGGCCCTAAAACTATTGCGTTTTATTTTTTGTTTAGAAAAACCCCCTTTTTTTTATTAGGCTTATGTTTAGAATTGGATTTACTTTGAGGCTCCCGAAATATGAACTTAACACAAAATAAAGAGTAAACAATAGATATCTGTTAAAATATATATTTGTTTATCAAAAATTCTATTCAGCAAAAAACAAGACGTTTTATTCCAAAAGGAACTGACAATTACACTTTATATTATATAAGAATAACAATTATAATTCAATATTTCTTTAAAATAATACAAATTATAAAACCTAATAAAAGACAGTTTTAAGTTATTTAAAACAAAAAAAAAACCAACTAGTTTAATCAGCATTTAACACCGTATGTATACCAGAGTGGACGATTCAAAGTTCCAAAATCGTTCGCGGTAAAAACAAATCCTGAACCGGTTAATAACTGAGCATGCGCTGTACGGCAATCCTGAACTAATTCCGTACTAGTTCTGAATCGGTTCGGAAAGTGACCCGCGAACAAAGCTAATATTGCGGTCAAAATACGTGACTTTCAAAAAGTTTTACTTTTGGGTTATGTGGGGGTCTAATATAGTTACTTTTTAAAATTATTTTCATATTATACCTCTGAAAATATCAAAGTTATGTTTTTTTTTTAAATGGAACCCCCTGAATATTATTGCATTTTTGGATTCTCCAATCAAAAAAAATGCCTATTTTAATAAGGTTTATAGTACCTAAATCTTAAGAGTTTTAAAAAAATTTGAATTTTGACAAACTCTAACCTAATTTTCATGTTTCAGGATGTACTCGAAATTTACAGTGAAGGGTAACAATAAATCATATTTTATATCCCAGTTATAATAAACTTGCTATATTATACAGGGTGTCCAAAAATTAAAAGTAATGAAATAAGAACTTTAAGTGGGTATAACTTAATTAATTTAAATAGAACGCTATACTTTTTATCTTACTAGAAAACATACCGTTTAAATACCTATCGAATGGTGTAAGGGTGTTCTATAGCTATATCTTTGCGTTTTCACAGAATATGCCATATAATCGTTTTCTGCACCATTTTGTGTTTTTTGAATAGATGTTCTAAAGTATCTAGTTGCCTATGGCATTTAGAAACGTCAGATAATTCATTTAATGTGTCAGTTTAGTCTGCAAAGCCTGTTGCTATAATAGCGGTATTATTTTTTGTAACTGAAAATTCATTTATTGAATTAAATTATTTGAATATTGTTGTATTATTGCTTTGTCATAATGAAGATTTATCCAAAGGAAGAGCGTATTGATATAATTTTTATCCTTGGAGAATGTCATCAAAATTGTTTGTTGACTTCTCGAGTCTATGCTCAAAGGTTTCCTGCAAGAAACCATCCTAAATCAGCCGTTTTTGTGAGACTGTTAAATCAGTTTCGGGAAACTGTCAGTTATAAAAAACCTGTTATAAGAAAACCTGTCACTGTTTTTACTTTATTTGGTTCAGTGATGGAAAATCCCAATATTAGTCAAAATCATATATCCGAAAATACTAACATTAGCCAAGCAAGTGTTTCAAGGATTCTTAACAAATACAGGCTTCATCCTTATAAAATCCAACTTTGTCAAGAGCTTCACGGAAATGTTTTTGGCAACGGAACTGAATTCTACACACAACACTTTTTTGATAATGTGTCGTTTAGTAATGAAACTACTTTTCATAACAATGGTTTCATGAATAGACACAATTTCCATTACTATTCTGATCATCCACATGAATACCGAGTTATGAGAAACCCGAATAGTTGGTCGGTTAGTGTGTGGAGAGGAATACTGGGTCCATACTTAATTGAACCCTACTTTTTTGAAGGACCTTTAAATGGTTTGATGTTTCGCAATTTTTTTTACACCAACTTCTAGTATTATTAGAATATGTCCTTTTAAATATTGGAACAACTATGTGGCTTCTACTGGGTGGGGCTCCGCCTCATTATCATCGCGAGGTTCGGCAATTTTTAAATGTCAACTTTCGAAACAGATGGATTTGGAAAGACGGATTTCAAAATTGGCCCCCGAGATCTCCGGACTTAACTCCACCAGATTTCTTTTTATGGAGATACATAAAAGGAATTGTCTACAATGCACCCCCAACAACACCACAAGATATGAAAATACGCATAAGAGACGCTTTTAACACTGTAACCCCGTAAATGTTGTCCAGAATTAGCAGTGGTTTCGAAAAAAGAATATGTAAGTGTTTGGAAATGGATGGTCGACATTTCGAACATCTACTATAAATATTTTGCTTCTGTTTTGTGCTATCATCAATATGTTATTACCATTATTGTTGTTGTAGTCTGTTGGACGACTCTAAAACGCGTTCCGAGTTTCTGAACATTTGTAAAGATATTCCTGATTATTATTGTTATAGTTGTAACCTGTCATTTCCAAATGCCATAGGCAACTAGATACATTAAAAAATCTCTTCAAAAAACACAAAATGGTGCAGAAAACGATTACTTGGCGTATTCTGTGAAAACGCGAAGACTTAGCTATAGAATACCCTTATACCATTCGATAGGTATTTAAAAGGTACATTTTCTGGTAAGGTAAAAAGTCCAGCGTTCTAGTTAAATGAATCAAGTTATAGCCACTTAAAGTTCTTATTTGATTAGTTTTAATTTTTGGAGACCCTGTACAATACAGCAAGTTTATTATAATTAAGATATAAAATATGATTTATTGTTACGCTTCTCTGTAAATTTCGAGTGTATAACTGAAATACTTCTTAAGTATTTGAAACATGAAAATTAGGTTAGATATCCCAAAAGTAAAACCCAAAAGAATAACCCTGTATATGTATGTATAATCTACCGTACGTAAATATGATTTTTTTCAAACAATCTTCAAGTCATCGTAGTTTTCAAGGTCAAAAGGTCAAACGAAAGTCATTGAAACTTTTTAACATATCTTCCAAATTCGCAATTGCAAACCTATAGTTAAAAAAAAATATATACAGGGTGATTCAAAAATCGATCACGAAACTTAAGGGGGTGATTCTACTTGACAAAATAAGGGTAGAGCTTCATATAATTTTTTTTCAAAATGTCATTCGTTTTCGAGTTACAAGCCGTCCAAGTTCAAGTTTTTATTTTTTGTTTTTTGAATTACTCGCTTACAGGAAAACCGATTTGACTAATATTTGAAAGATAGGCTAAGTCTTCTGCGCTTCATCATTTTAGTAACAATTCATATTGATTGTTTGCCGCTAGAGGGCACTTTACCTACATTGAAAATTGTTTTTTTGTCATAATTTTTTAGTGTTGACAGCTACAGTAGTTTTTGGCATAATTTCTGAAAGACTGATGCCAGGCCTTTAAAAAAGGTGCTCTTTATTTACATCGCTAAACCCAACGGTTTAGACGTAAATCACCCTTAAAAATTAAGTGGTAAATTTACTTTTCTCATTTCATTACCACCAGCTACCAGGTAAATAGCTATCAAAGTATACTAGAGCTGTCAAGTTTAACATCAAATAAATTCGCTTTTTAAACTATTTAATTTATAATCTTAAAATAACTAATAATGGCTAATCACCAATATTCAAATATCGAATATTGTGATATCCATTTTTGTTATGGAAAAGCAAATGGTAATGCAGAGTTGGCAAGAAGATATTATATGGAGAGTTATCCGGAAAGAAATATCCCTCATGCTCAAACATTTTCCAGTGTGCACAGGAGGCTTGCGGAATGTGGTTCCTTTAAAAGTTATAATGGAAATAGGGGAAGACCTAGAACTGCTAGAAACGTGCAACAAGAAGAAAGAGTGCTTGAAATTATTGAAGATAATCCAGGTATTAGTACTAGAAAAATTGGGAATGAAGTGCGGCTCTGTCAGGCTAGTTCATGGAGGATACTAAGAGAAGAACAACTCTACCCGTTTCATTCAAAAAAGGTGCAGGCTCTTTATGACGATGATCGGCCGAGACGGTTGGAAATGTGCAATCAGATCCTAGCTAAGTATGAACACGATAATCGATTAATTGGCGTCATATTATTCACTGACGAAGCTGGTTTCACTCGTGATGGCATAACAAATCTACACAACATCCACACATATGCTTACGAGAACCCAAACAATGTGGTAGAAACGAAACATCAGCGTAGATTTTCACTAAATGTGTGGGCAGGGATAATAGGAGATTACCTTATTGGTCCTCATTTCTTTGATGGCCCATTAACTGGTGACGTATACTTA
Organism: Diaprepes abbreviatus; assembly: GCA_034092305.1. Classification (NCBI taxonomy): domain Eukaryota; kingdom Metazoa; phylum Arthropoda; class Insecta; order Coleoptera; family Curculionidae; genus Diaprepes; species Diaprepes abbreviatus. The sequence continues at coordinate 102,054 of JASJET010000018.1, read as the reverse complement.
GATTTTATCCAAAATCGTCTCCCATTGTATCTGGAAGATGTGCCATTGGAAGTAAGGGCCAACATGTGGATCCTCCAAGACGGAGCTCCGCCCCACTTTAGTATACGTGTCCGACAGTATTTGAATGCAACGTATCCTGAGCGATGGATAGGACGAAGTGGACCATTGGCATGGGCAGTGAGGTCACCAGACCTTAATCCTATGGATTTTTTCTTTTGGGGTCATTTGAAACAATTGGTGTACGATATTCCAGTAATCAACGTCGAGGATCTTCGCTTCAGGATAATCGAAAAGTGCCAAATTATTAAAGAAACACCAGAAATTTTTCATCGAGTTAGGCGACATTTTTTGAAGAGTGTTAGGGAATGTATGGAAGAAAATGGGGGACATTTTGAGAATCTTTTTTAGTTTGTTTAGTACTGTTTCATTAATTTTTATCAATTAAATGTATATCGCAATAATCCATAATATGAATATTTACTGATTAGCCATTATTAGTTATTTTAAGATTATAAATTAAATAGTTTAAAAAGCGAATTTATTTGATGTTAAACTGACAGCTCTAGTATACTTTGATAGCTATTTACCTGGTAGCTGGTGGTAATGAAATGAGAAAAGTAAATTTACCACTTAATTTTTAAGGGTGATTTACGTCTAAACCGTTGGGTTTAGCGATGTAAATAAAGAGCACCTTTTTTAAAGGCCTGGCATCAGTCTTTCAGAAATTATGCCAAAAACTACTGTAGCTGTCAACACTAAAAAATTATGACAAAAAAACAATTTTCAATGTAGGTAAAGTGCCCTCTAGCGGCAAACAATCAATGTAAATTGTTACTAAAATGATGAAGCGCAGAAGACTTAGCCTATCTTTCAAATATTAGTCAAATCGGTTTTCCTGTAAGCGAGTAATTCAAAAAACAAAAAATAAAAACTTGAACTTGGACGGCTTGTAACTCGAAAACGAATGACATTTTGAATAAAAATTATATGAAGCTCTACCCTTATTTTGTCAAGTAGAATCACCCCCTTAAGTTTCGTGATCGATTTTTGAATCACCCTGTATATTTCATTAACGTGAGCCCAAATGGAGATATTTGATTTTCGAAAAAAAGTTCCAAATATCTCATAGTGAGGCACCTCCCTAAGGAGGGCCCACCCTATAGATTGAGGATTACTGGCCTAATAGTTATTTTTGCTGGTACAAGCAAGTACATACGTCGAGTTTTTACTCAAATGAACATGTTTACAAAACTCCGTACTTTATTAAGGTAAATAATGTAATTAAGTACTTGTTAAAATAATTAAAAAGTACTTAATTCAAATTGCTACCGACGGTTTCCCCCTCATTAATCAAATCAATTTCGAGTGTTTTTTTTTTGGTGTCACACTGATAAAACCAATTAAAAAAAAATTATGTAATTTATTTTATTATTTTGTTGATGTTTACTTTGGTTCCTGACAATTCGTATTTTAGCAAAAATAATGTGAATTGATGAGTAATAGATGCAGCCCACACATGTAACATATATTTGCTATCTTGATACGTATGTTCTTACATAATGCTTTAGTAGTAGTTTTAGTTTAGTATTTGAAAAGCTTAAATTAATATCAAAAATAATTGTTTATACAATTTGGTTTTTATAAAAATTGACGCGTAATACTAAAATCGACTGATGCTCGAAGCAAAAATGAAACTTTTGTAATTGGTTCGCTGGTGAAAAAAAAATCCTTAATTAAAAGCCTGCAAAATTTCATCACAAAAGAAAGAAGAATTACGACGGTACGAAGTAATGACATACAGACGGATGGACGGCCGTGACGAAATTATAAAGGTTCTTGGTAGCTGGTTATTCATTAGATACCATGGATATTCTCATTTTTGATATTACAGCTCTGAACATGTCGGTGGAGCTATATTTATACAACTTTCTGAAATGATTCAACCAGTAAAAGCGTCTTCTTCCGATATTCGTCTTGCAGGCCTGTCCACAACGGCGCATCGCATCAGGTTGTGTCCATGGCACCGCACCTAGCTTTGCCTCGGTTTCTCACATAAGTGGCCATATTAATCTATCACACGGGTTTGGTCTTTCAGTTATGCCTTGGTCTGTGTGCCTCTCCAATCGGTTCCATCACGTCATTCTCTTCCTCAGTGCCCCGATGTGGGCAATGCTTGTATTTGTTCTCAGTTCGAGAGTGAGGGTACCATACTATGATCCAGGCGATGGTGCCAGGCTAAGTGTAGTGCTTCATTTCGGACACCTTACCCTGCATTATAATCTCCCTTCAGTACATGACTCATATATCGTAATTTTCCTTTTTTAATTGTATATATTATTTCCTTTTCTTTTTTCATTATTCTTAGCACCTCAACATTTGTTATTCTATGGTCCCAACTTATCCCATTGCTTCCAGTCGGCCGCGAACTTCTTTCTTTAAGGCTCAAACGTTCATTCCATAAAACAAGATGGAAAACACATAACGCCACGTTCTCACTTTAAATTTTAAATATGTCATTGCTCTAATTGGCCAATTCTCGACCTTATTTCCTCTGTATAATCGTTATGTTCGTTACCGATCTTTTCTAGATATTTGTATTTCTTAACTTTTTTTGCTGCAATTCCTCTTATTTTTAATTTTCCATGTTATTGTGCTTTTGCAATTGTCATAAATTTCGCGTTTTTAATGTTCGATGTTAGTCCACCCTCTTCACTATTTTCTACGACCTCATCGAGGAATTCTTGGAAATCTTCCATCGTTTCTGCAACTAGTATAGTGTCGTCGGCGTATCTAATGTTCTTCATAGGACCTACATTGACCTTTATTCCAATCGTTGTTTTCTTCAGTAATCTTATTTCTTTTTTTTTTTGACTGTGTATGTAATCACATTTTTACTTGTATGTAATCTTCTTTTATCCTTTAGTTGTATTATGTTATTCGTCATCTATGGTGTCTTTATTTCGCCGATCAATGTTTATCCAAAGACTCTTTAACCGGAATCGTTGTTGTGCTTTTGAAGGCTTCACATTTTTCGTTTGAGTCTACGTTTGTGATGGGATCTTTTTTTTTTTTTGTAGTTCTTACATTTCTGATTTCAAGCCAAACGGCTTCGCACTCCCTTCAGGAAATAATGACTCATACCAGGTATACAAAGATACTAAAAGTGTAAAGCTCTGTGGGAACCCTTTCCGTGTTATCGGGTCCTAGGTGACGTTGTCCGCTATATTTTCTACAAACTGTCAGATGGTCCGCGTGGTTGCAAGGAGATCTGCTTTCTGAATCGGCTTATACAGATTCTTACTAAGGCCCAGTCCCTTGATGTTCTGCAGAAGGTTCTTTGGTATCACTCCAGTTGTTGATAAAATTATGAAAATCGTTTGGACACTGTTCATTTCCCATTGTCTTCGATTCGTTAGAACCGTTCGGTCCCAATATAACTTGAACTCGTTGTTCTCAAGAATAGGCTCCGGATTGTATTGGTAATAAGACACTTTCCCTACCTGCAGTAGATTTAACTTATCTGTTAACTCCTGGTGGAATATCTTAGCGGCTGATTCATGTCTCTCCTTGTACTCCGTTGCGGCAAACGTTTGACATCCCCCAGATATGTGTTGGATTGTCTGTGATGTCTGACAGCCGTATCTACATTGGTCGTTTTCTGTTGAGGGATTTCTGATGATGAAACTCGATAGTTTTTCGTCGTAATAACCTGGTCTTGGATAGCTAACAAGAAGCCCCCGTTTCCGGATATATCTGTCCTGAAATCAACCAGTAGTTCGACTCTGAGTTGTCGACATTGTCCTGATTGACCTCATTTGGATACCGTCCATGAAGTGGCTTTCGTAGCCAGGCTCGTAACTTCCGTTTGGTAGTGAGAAGCAAAATCTTGTTCCCCCTGTAGCGGCGTTGAATCGTATATTGCTCGATGTAGAGTGGAAGAGCTCGCTAACCTGTGGAAATAAAAACGTAAGTTTATTATTCGTTGGTCGAGCTGCTTACCAATATTTACCAATTCTCTTCCTCCTTGTAGTTCTGTATTAATAATTGTTTTATTATGGGATAATTCGAAGCGAACTGATCTGTTGTGAATTTTGTTAGTATTTTATCTTTTTTAGACGGACTTTATTTTTTATTATGGTCGGTTACCACGTCCGCTTCCAGATACACTTTTGCTGATTTGATGGAATTTCTGTATCTCTTATTGATTAGAACATAATCTATTTGCTTTCTCGCGATTTTTGCCTTGCTATCTGTGGGTGACTTCCATGTATAAAATCTTCCTGTTGGCAGTTGGAAATACGTATTTGTGACAACCATATCATGTCCGTGATAGAACTCCACACTTCTCTTTACCCTCTCGTTTCGGATCCCTAGCCCGAATTCACCGAAAACATCTTCAATCATACTTTTTACTAGTTTAGCATTGAACTCTCGCATTATTATCGTGATGTCTTTGTTATTGGTAATATCTAGGACTTTTTAACGTCACTGAAACATCTTTCTATTTTGTCCTCATTTTTGTTTGTTACGGTGGGAGCATATACTTGGATAATGCCTAGTGTTCTTTGCGTTGTTTGGCCTTTTATAATTACCACTCTGTCTGAGAAAGGAACGAATCTGGTCACAAACTGACTAAAACTATTATCAATCACTATTGAAACACCATTGTAATATTGCACCTGTACATTTATACATAATATATTTTGGCCTCATTTTAAGTTCACCAGAAACAAATCGTCTTGTCTCTCCCACCACCATTATCCCGACTTCAAGTCGTTGCATCTCCCATGTTACATTGTGGATATGTGTTTCATACATAGATTTCACATTCCAGGTGCCGATTTTTAATATATTCTTAGGTACATCACGGATGTTTCACTTGGTAACGACTTGGGAGGTCCTTTGGTTCTTGATCTCCTATGTCCATGATCAGTAATAGTTATATCCTGACTTATCATAGCCCTAATAATTGACAAGAAATATCCATGGAGATTTTATTGTTGAAGTTTCCTCTTGACTTCTACATCCTTATGCTTAACTGTTTATATAGTCCTTCAGACAGTAGGATAAAAGTCTGCCCTTCTATTTTCCCCCTCTTTCATCGGAAGCTGTTGGCCTACAAGTGGGAATTGATTATACCAGTACTCATTCAGTCTTGAAAGGATGGGGAAGGATAGTTGAGTATACTCTGGGAATTTAGGTTGGGACCTGATTCCTATACAGAACAGTACAGTACAGACAAGCGAAAGCAAGTTGACAAAATTAATTTAATGTTCCCTAAGCCTACGCTATCAAAATCAGCATGTATTTGTATGGGCGAGATTCACGTTCCTAATGCAACAGGCGGTTGAAGCTCGGGGGAGGCAATCCCCCCTCCTCCCCCTAGATCCGTCTTGTATTCACCCAAACATGATAGTTGGGAGGTAATCAGGTATGAGCAGGGTCCCATCCCTGAGGTTGATTTATCTTCTATCGGAATCAGAAAAGTGTATACCTGTCTCTTAAATATTAGAGTTTTTGACGAATAACATACGTACGAATACTTGGTAGTAAAGTCAGTAATTTTATCTAGGCAGTAGGTACTTAATTAGTTTAGATAGAACTTTTTAATTGGTTGGAGTTATAAAACTAAGAATCTTCACTTAATTTAATTAAAATTTTCCCAATAAAGCATATCTAAGTGTATGTGCTCAATGTTCTGTTATAACAACGCACGTAAGATAGTTTTTGTTTAAATTTAAAATTATTACTGGTATTTTTTCTTTACAGATGTTATTTATATAGAATTAAGTTTGATATATTTTTTTTACTCGAATCCAATACATGTTTTTCAAAAAGCCAAATAACATTAAAATTATTTGATAAAGTCTATTTTTCAAACCGATTATCTAAAAAAATCGGTCAAGTGCCAGTCGCACACCCGTGATTAATGTTTTGATGTGCGTAAACAAAATTTTTGATTTCTTAAAATTATTGTTATCTAAAATATTGTTTTTCTTTTGCTTCATTGAAAATTTATAAAATATTTCGTCATTAATATTTATTTTCCTAATATGAACTTTCTTCCAAATATCTGAGAATTTTTTTCCAAACTTGCCTGGCTTTTATTTTACGAGATACGACCATTAAGATAATTTTTATGATGTAATTTGTTCCACACTGTGACAGACACACTGGCGAGAACCGAGTCGATTCCGCTATGGTACGCAACGCTAAAAATAAATTAAAAACGTTAGTTATATACAGGGTGTACAAAAATACTGAAACACCGCTCTGCCACAAAAAGAAGCTCCATAGGATCTATATGAAGGAACAAAACCTATATTTGATTTACCCACTCTTTTACTCGGAGCATTCCCCAAAAGTCACAGTCCTAAAATAGGGCGACAATTGTAAGCAACTTTCAGGCTTATATTTTGTTAATAAAATGACTAAATATAAGACATTTGAAAATTTAATTTCCGAGGACCTATTCAACAATACGATGAAATTAAATTGTAACAGCTTTTTTATATATCATAAATTAGTGAACGTAACTTACCCATATAATTTTTTTTGTAGTCTATTAAAATATATAGAAGATGATACGCTACATACAAATACTCTTTAACTAAGGGAAAGGAAATTTATCTGAGATCAAAAGCTATGTAAACATATATAATAATGATATAGAGGTGAAGTCGGTTAAAAATACCAATCCCCTAGAATTAATTTAATAAAAAAAAACCATCAGCCACTACAGCGCCGACTTCAAACCAATAAATTACTAATCTACTAATAAAAAATTATTGTTTTAATAAAATAATCACGATTCCGGAAAACAGTTTAGTTTTTTTTAATAACGTTATTTTTCATTATTGTAACAAAATATTATTTTCTTCTAGGTCTGTTTCCACTGATGGGCCACGCAGCAATGAACATACGTCCTACTTTATTAACCATATACGAAACACATTTTGTACCATTAGGAGACAGGCTACGTCCGGCACTAAGCGGGTTTCTTAGCGGAATTTTACCAGGGTTAGATACAGGAATTGACCATTTCGATAGGTAAGTAAGTTTAAATATTAATAGGTGTTTCGGTTAGTAATGTCGATTTCTTAGCAAATTTTGAGCATTTGTTTTCAGAACAAAATGAATTACATCAACAGTTAAAGTACTTTTTCCCATCATTCTGTCAAAAAATAGATTTCACGCCAAAAAAATTGTTCGTTTTTTGATAGCCAACCATTCATCAAGCCAAATGTTCACTTCTTCGTAAGAATCTAAATGTTATTCTGAAAGTTTGCGCCGCATTAATTGAAATATATGGCAATCCGAAGGGGCTAAGTCTGGTGAATACAATGGGTGGGGTAGGATGTCCCATTTAACGTTTTCCCAACCGTTTTTCAACGTAGGGCCGAGCACAAGTCTCTTATTATCCCACCAAATATACCTCAAAAGCCTTCTTTCCGTGTATATTGCGCACTGGTTGTGATGTTGAAGCCTGACCTGGATTTACCCATGATTTTTTGGGCTTCTTCTTCTTCTCAAAGTGCCGTGCAGATTCCTGCGTAGGCGTCCTCCGACTTCTTCCCATCATATAATTCTATCAATAGCAGCACTCTGGAGTGTCTGGAAATCGTGCATTCCCGTCCACTGGCGGATGTTCCGGAGCCAGGACAGTTTTTTTCTACCCAATCCTCTCTTTCCTCCTTCGATCTTCCCTTCCAGCACAAGACGCTGGAAATAATAGCGTTCTCCACGCAAAATGTGGCCAAGGTAGGAGACTTTTCTCGTTTTAATGTTTTCAAACAGTTCGCGATCTTCTAGGTTGGCGATTTGAAGCACCTCCTCATTTCTTATGTGGGCGGTCCAGGGAATTCTAAGCATTCGCCTTAGCGTCCACATTTCGAACGCTTCAATTTTATTTATGGTTGTTGATTTGAGAGTCCATGTTTCTACACCGTACAGAAGAACGGACCAAACATAACATTTGACCATCCTATATCTTAGTTCAAATCTCAGGTCTTTGTTGGTCAAGAACCTTTTAAGTTTCAGAAAGGTGGTTCTGGCTTGTTCTATTTTAATCCTAATTTCGAGCTCCGGGTCCCACTTATCGTTTACGAGGCAACCTAAGTATTTAAATTTGGTTACTTGATCAATGGTCTGTCCCTCGATGTTCAGGTTGATGTTAGGTATGTTATCTTTAGCCACAACCATAAATTTTGTGTTGCTGATATTAATTTTTAGCCCGATTTGCTTGCTTGCCTCGTTAACAGCATCCAATAGCGTTTGCATATCATTTGCATTATCTGCTATGATTGCAGTATCGTCTGCATAGCGTATGTTATTGATGGGAATGCCGTTAACTTTAATTCCTATAGAGCTATTCGAGACCGCCTCAACGAATGCTCTTTCCACATACATATTAAACAACATTGGTGACAAAATACAACCCTGTCTAACACCCTTCCTTATCTCGAATTCTTCCGTTGTTAAATTGTTAATTCGCATTTCCCCTGTCTGATTCCAGTATAGATTGGCAATAAGTCTAATGTCTTTATCATCCAGGCCCAGATCTTGAAGGCATGTTATTAAAAGCTCATGTTTCACATTATCAAAAGCTTTTTCATAGTCTATGAAGCATATGAAAACGTTTTTCTGTTGATCAAGGCAGTTTTGCACCAACATACAAAGGCTGAAAACGGTCTCCCTGGTTCCAAATCCATTTTTAAAACCAAATTGACTAAGTCCACTAGCCTCTTCGCATCTTCTGTATAGTCTAGTGTGCAAGATTCTCAGAAAGAGCTTTAAAAAGTGGCTCATTAGGCTAATAAGACGGTGGTCCTTACATGCTCGTGCATTAGCTGATTTTGGCAGTGTGATAAATGTAGAGCGGAGCCAGTCCTCAGGAAATATTCCAGTATCGTAGATCTGGTTGAAAAGCCTTACCAGTATTTTTAAGTTATCTTCACTTATCAAATTGAAAGTCTCGGAGTACATATTATCTGGCCCAGGGGCTTTATTGTTTTTCGATAGTTTTATAGCGTGAACAATCTCACTTTCCAATACACTCGGTCCAGACAGTGAGTTGTTATCTATATTTGGTGGATCCTGGGGCCTGTCGTCGCTAAAGAGACTGGTTGCATAGGTTTTCCAAGTTTCTAATATTCTCTCGGGTTCTAATATGATTTCATCAAGATCGTTTTTAATATAGCTTATCGGTTTTTTCCTATAGAGTCCAGCTATTTCTTTTACCTTTTTGTGGAGATGGAAGCTGTCACCCAGGTTGTGTAGATTTTCAGCTTCCATGCACTGTTCTGTTAACCATTTTTCCTTAGCCACCCTTACTTCGTTTCGAACTTTCCTCTGATAGTTTCGGTAGTTATTGACGTCTCCCTGGCTTTTACAGATTCTACGTTTTTCCATTAGTTCAAGAATTTTCCTTGTCATCCATTGATTTTTATTTGTTGGTCTTTCTCTAATTAAAAATGTACTATTTGTGTCATTGAAGGCTTTTTTGATGTTAGACCAGTGTTCCTCGATGTCTTCTGTCGCAGTGACACTAGAGAGCTCTAAGTTTAAGTGATGTTTATATTGTGATCTCGTCTCGCTATTTCGGAGTAGTTTGAGGTCTAGTGTCTTTCTGCTGTTCTTTCTCTTGGCCCTAGCAAATCTCAGATTAATGCTTGCGCAAAGCGGATTATGATCTGACTCTGTGTCAGCGCCTGGCAATGTTGTGACCCTGGTGATCGAATTTCTAAATCTGCGGTTGATTGTAATAAAATCAATCTGATTGCGAACGATGTGCTGCCCACCGTCTTGCGGTGATTTCCAGGTATACAATCGTCTGGGCGGTAATTTGTACCATGTATTTGTTATTACCAGATTGTTTTCCTCGCAGTATTGGATCAGTCTCTGTCCCCTGTCGTTCCTTTGTCCTAGACCGTAATCTCCTACTATAGGGTCCACCCTGCCTGCTCCCACCTTCGCGTTAAAATCTCCCAGCACCACGTTTATTTCATGTGGTTTTGTAAGTTTTAGGGTTTGATCGAGTTGCCTATAAAATTCTTCGACTTCTTCGTCGGGTTTATCCGCCGTGGGAGCGTATATTTGGACTATGTTGATATTAGTCGGTTTGCCGCAAAGTTGAAGAAGAGCGACTCTTTCAGAGAGTGGTACAAAGTTTTTTACCGATTTTCGTAAATTTTCTTCTATCAAGATACCAACACCATGGCGATGGTTTCGGTCTGTTATATTACTGCCGGAGTAGTAAAGAACTTTACCAATTGATTGGACTACCCCATCACCGCTCCATCGAATCTCGCTGACCCCGAGAATGCCGATCTCCATTCTCTCCATTTCTTGAATCAAATTGTCAAGTTTTCCAGCTGCATGCAAAGTGCGTACGTTCCAAGTTGCTATTTTAATCTTCTTATCCAGTCGGAACCGGGGGATTCTTCGCACCTCCTGGCCATTTAAGGCCTGCCCGGGACTGGAGGCCATTTCATTGAGTTCTTCCAACATGATAAGAATTTGTACGGACGGATGTCCTGGGGAAATTAATGCGGTGGTTTCCCTCTTGCCTTCCGCATCGCAGTACCACAGCCTTTTAACTGTCTCAGTCTTGCCTGTGGAAGTCCATTCGTGAGCCGGTCCATGGGCATTCCACTTACTCCTCACGTCGGTATTGGTGGTCGCTGCTGCCCTCCACCAAGTTTAGCTATATCTAGCGATCCTCATCTAGTTTGGCCTGCAGGTCGATGCAGTTTCCAGGGTGTGGCGCGGGGAGCCATAGATGAGAACTGGGTGTCTTGTGGGGACCAGTTATCTCCAACCATCTGCCGATTATATCGTCAGATGCGACCGTTGGCGACAAAAGGTGCTACCCCTCCAACACAACCCCATACACCCTTTTTTTTTGGGCTTCAGGTTGTCAAAATAGATCCACTTTTCATCACATATCACAACTAGAATAAAAACCCTTTTCTTTTCTGTCTGGCAAGCAAATTTTCACAAGTGATTTTTCGCCTCTCAATATCTCTTACCTTCAATTCATACAGAACCCATTTTTCTTTCTGAATTTTGCCCAGTGCGTGTAGACGTTCAGAAATAGTGGATTGGGAAACATCCAATGCTGCTATCAACTGTTTTAACTTTTGAGTTGAGCCTTTATCCAATAAGTCTTGAAAATCTGCATCTTCAAATTTTTCAGCTGACCTGGACGTTCCTTATTTTTTACATCAGAATCGCAATTTTTAAACCGTTTATAACATCGTTCACAAGTTTTTTGAGTTATAACATTCTCACTAACAATCGATAACTCTCAGCTGCTGTTTTCTTCAATTGAAACAAGGTTATTAAACTTCCCCGCAAAACATTTATTCCTGGTACAAAGTTCAACATTTTCTAACCTATAAAGAACTATTTTTTTTGCACAATGGCAATTGATAACAGACTGGCTTTTAATGACGTATGTGTACCTTTCGAAATGTCTTAGATGCCGTTAGTATGTACCCACAAATGTATTAGTGGCGCCATCTTATAGAAAAATCGACATTATTAACTGAAACACCCATTAGTAGAAATAAGTAATTCATTAACAAAAAGCAAATATTTATAATTTTTTTACTTTTTCTGTTATAATCTGAAGTTCTGTTATCGCTCAAACAATCTTATGAGAACTTTATCACCCACTTTTCTTCTTTGTTTATTTATTTAGTTTATTGTACTTTACAGATTTTTGTACAAGAATAAAATCCTATTATAAAATGCAAACACTACAACAATTACAACATTTTTTATAATCCATATTGAAAACATCTATATTATTATGGCTGCTATTATATGTCTTACATATGTTATACAAAGGTGAAGCCAATTGGGCTGTGGGCAAGATCTGTCAAGTAAAATGTAACTGGATCCCTAGTATGATACACTGGGACATTTATATTCAGCCTTGTAGTGAACGATGTATCATCCAAGAGCCGCTTTAAATGTTAGAGACAAGTACAGTATACAAAATTTTTGTCTACGTTTCTCAAGGGACTCAAGAGCATATCCAGAACAAAGTTGTGATGAAGATACCCCATGATTATGGGCTCCCTGTTCTTTAAAATAAATATACCGAACCATTTTGTTCTGTACACGTTCAATTATAGACTTGTAGTAGTCATAGAACGGGCACCAAACTATACAAGCATAATCTAATAAACTCCTAACATATGACACATACAACTACTTACAACACTGCGGACTTGTAAAATCTTTAGTATTTCTAACTATAAATCCATACATCCTACAAGCTCTGTTAACTACATCTTTCACATGTTCATTAAATGTTAATTTTGATTCAAATATTACACCTAAGTCCCTCATCTCTTTGACTCTGACAAGCAGGTCATTTGAGATGGAAGATGTATACGTTAAGACGACGCATTTTTTGACATTAAAGTGCAACTTATTGTCTAGTGACAAACAACACCCGACCGTCACACACACGACTCATTTTGTTAATCAGTACCCTAGGCTTAAAGTTCATGATTCCTGTAGCTGAACATTTTTGTTATTTTTAGGACTAATGAATTATTAGAAAATGTATGTGAAGGTGTGGAGCCACCCTATTTTTATACCTGCATATGGCAGTGTGTAGCGAATAATAGTCCCGTAAGGTTACCAGCTATAACTTATGTATTAACCCATTACAGTAGGAAGTTACCCATGGAAGATCAGTTGTATTTGATGGGACACGATATAGGCTTAATGGTGAGTAGATTATTTTGTGTTTTTTAAGTGAATTATCGTGTTATTTATTGTAAACAGATTTTAAGGTAATAAAAATATTTTAGGAAAATTTAAAACCAAATTTTAGGTCATGTTAAAGTTGAAAAGAGTTTATAAGATTTGAATCTATGAATGAATGAAAAAAAAGTGGTGATACTTAATCTCCGATGCCTAGGCTTCGTCGGTCCCTTTACATCCTACCTTGACTGCAAGTTATTCAAGGTTTATCACCTTTGAGAATTCCAGCAACCTCATTAATTGAACTTGACTCACAGTTTCCGGTGATAATATTGCATGTCTGAAAGGTCTCTAACTCACTCTCTGAGGACACTGTCAACAGTTCCGTCCTTCACCATGATGTCAATTTTATGAAAAAGATCATTGCATATTGTTCAAGAGAACATAATTCTCTGAACCTATGCTCATATCGAACACTCCAGCTCTTTCATCCTGTATTCTGTTAGTTCCTTGTAATATGTGATCTCCATTTGTCGACTGAAATTAGGTATGTAAATTGATCTTGTTCCAGGTATCTGGTCTAAGTGACTTCACTAATTTCCATGCTTCTGATGAACTCGTACCAGCTATATATTTGTTTACTTCTGTACATTTTTTATTCCAAGTGTAATTTTTATTTCAGTTGATCATATTTTGAAATTGAGATTGTTCATTTTTGTAGTCAGTTTTATCTTGCTGGACCTCGATATTTAGCCACTTATTAAAAACATTTTGTTTCATTTGTTTTTGTTCCTCCAATGAGTTGTCTCGTGTAATATTATTGTTTAGTTTAGTTGATTCTGACCATGTGTTCATACAGTTCATCCGTGCGTCTTGACAGTATTTCGGCTTGAAGTTTATTGTCAAATCGAGTCTGAAATAGATTTTTTGTACTGGTTTCGTAGAGTCCCTCTATGTTATATGTTATTTCTTTTACTTTTGAAATGCTTGTAATGCCAGTTTCTTTGTTTTTCGTCTTGAAAGGAATCTGTATTTTGGCATCTCAGAGGAAGTTGTCACATCCGCATTTTATTCTATTGTAATAGTAAAGATGTAATTTTTTTGTTATTTTTTAAATTCTGCCCTAAATAGTAACTTTTTTTAAAGAATCTAATCAATATATATGTATATATATATATATATATATATATATATATATATATATATATATATATATATATATTTTAATTTTGATTTAAATGTATTTTATTGTTTTAAAATAAGATGGGCGGGGGAAATATGTGAAATTTCGCAATCGTAGAATACGTTCTACTAATCATTAGTAAACAGATTTGTCATTACACTAATTACTATCGGTTTACGTACGAAAAATCATACTTTTAGGCTCTGATATGTTTGTAATAATTATTATTTAAAGTGTAAACTGCAAAATAAACATAATCTCATTCTAGCTCGTTAAAATCTTTTGCCTTGAAGTTATAAGATTACTGCGCAAATTCCCCAACTAAAGTTTAGCGCTGCGTTTCTTGCCCTTTTAGTATTTACCATCCTAATTTCCATGCTAGTTTTAATCACCCCTGTTCATAGCGGGTTTTAGGCGTTCTAAGTATTTTTTAAATTTGTTCTTTGGTCTCGATAACCATCAGTTAAGTTCCATATCTCCTTACAAATAGCAAAATTACTACCGCTCCTTTTTGTTACGCGTCGTCTCTTTAACGAGAGGCGTGCCCCCACAGGTTGGGAATCGCTGACTTAGCATTTACAACGCTTATTTTGTTGCTGGAGCTGGATGTCGCCATTGGGTTCGCGAGCTGTTGGATATTGTAATGGGATGTTGACTACACACTTACGCGTGGCCAGGTCAGTCCTGTATAGTTTCGATGCGTACAAAATGAAAGTAAGACACATAATGTAAATAAATTGACGTTTTTTCGAAAAAGATTAGGATTAGCAACATGGTATGTAAAAAACGTTGTCCAAAGTTCTTATCATACAGGACGAAAAAAAATGGGGTCATGAGTGTCGCAGCTAGTCCATCCCTGCAGCTGTGAGTAATTCACAACACTTTCTTGTATAGTAATTCGAAGGGTACCTGGTATAGATCATATTTAAGAAAAAATTGAAGTATACCTGGTGGTTCAATAATTATGTGTAAAAACTCTCAGGGAGTCCATATCTTCGAAGAGGAGGTCTATACGTATTTCGAAATCTATGTTTTTGAATCCCATAACCGAGAGTGAGCTAATTAACGTAATAAATTTTTTAAACACTAAAGCGGCAATTGGTAATGACAATATCTCTCCTAAAATATTGAAAGATAATCATATTTGCTTGATAAAGCCTCTTTTACGTTTAATAAGTTTGCTATTTGAAATTGTAAGCATATCCTGCCATTTTAAGGAAGGCTATTATCATTCCAATTTATAAATCGGGAGATAAATTAAATAAGGAAAACTATCGACTTTACTAAGACTAGTTCGATCAGCCGACTTTTTGAGAAGTGTATTAAACTCAGATTGGATGATTTTTTGAAAGAAATAAAATTTAGTCTCTCAGTATGGATTTCGGTTGGGAGTAGGCACGGAGGATGCAGTAGTGCATGTAACGGATTATATAAATCTTGGGTTTAATACCAAGTTCACGACACTGGGGATATTTGTTGATTTGGCTCGTGCACTTGACACTGTGGCGCACAAAAAATTACTGAATAAACTTGAAAGCATTGGGATTCGAGGTGTCGTGTATGACCTGTTTCAGTCATACATAACTAATTAAACACAGAAAGTAAGAATAAATCAAACACTAAGTAAAACAGGTCGTATGGAGTTTGGGGCACCGCAGGGTACAGTATTGGGTCCTGTCCTGTTCTCAATATATATAAATGATCTCTTTACTGTTCTTCCAAGTGAAAATAGTGAATGTATTTGTTATGCCGATGATACAGTTATTTTAATTAAAGGTAAATCTTGGCAGGAGACATTTGAGAGAGCAGAGATTACTTTTCGAGGGTACGATTGTGGATGGATCAGAATATTCTGACTATTAATGTCAGAAAAACTGTCCACATAGCCTGTTCTATGAATAATAGAGTTGATACTCTATATCCTAATCTTTTAGTACAAGATTATGAATGTGTTATGGGTGAGAAATAGTGCAAATGAATTGAGTCTGTGGCAGTGACAGATAAGGTTAAATACTTGGGGATGTTCATCAACAGGAATCTCAGATATGATGCTCACGTAAACTATATCATTAAAAAAACTTCGAAAGACTATAACAAGTTCTACCAACTGAGATAATTCCTGTCTTTGAAACTATTGAGAATGACTTACCAGGCTTTAATTGAATCAGTCCTCATATGGTTTGAATGTTTGGGGCAGTGCATGTGGTAGCATCCTTTACCCGTTAACTGTTACTCAAAAGAATATAAAAAAAATATTCTTAAATAAATCAAGGAAGTTCCCATCGGACTTACTATTTGAACAAGCTGACTTTCTAAGTATCAGACAATTGTATTTTAAAAATGTTCTAAAATTTTTGAAGAAGTGTGATAAATATAAAAGTCCCATTATGCACAATGTTCATACCAGGTCTGTTCACAGTGGAGGCCTAACCTTTCCTGTGACATTATATACGGCTTCGCAGAGGCATATTATGTATATTGGTATATTCTTTTTGTGTGAGAATATCTGAGTGGATAAAAGCAAACCAACATCAGATTGTTTATACAGTGTCATTATTAAATTAGTATTGGAAATGGAGATGATTTGGGGTATTGTTTTTTGTGTTAATATGATTTGATATGTATGTATGTGGTGTTTCTCTTTAAATAGATGTAAGTTTCATTTCTATAATTAATTTTAAATTAAATTGAATTTAATTGCTTTATTTTGTGACAGTGTATTAGAAAGTAAAATTTTGTTATTTGATATCCAGACAAGCTGCTTGTAGCTTGGATTCAATAAATATATGGATGTGGAAAATTATTGTAAATTTCTTATTTAGTGGTAATAAATTTTATATATATATATATATATATATATATATATATATATATATATATATATATGACTTTCACATGCTCCCATATAAAATAAAACGATTGTCTAGGCCTTCTATTGCCCTAGAAATAACTTCCTACGAGATTCCCGGTATTGTTTTTTTTTTCTTATCTTTCGTTCTTATAAAATGTTTTCCAGAAATAAAATAACTGGGATATTTTATCGTTCCACGAAATTCTACGCAGAACACGTAGAATTGATCTAATAAAATTGCATATATTATTTTCCAGACGTATTTTAAATTAAAGACGTACGAAGTGACCTATATTATAGGTCATCATAAAATAAATAATTGAAATTTATGTCATTAATAAGGTTTTTAAATAGCGAATGTGAAGTCCACTTCTTATCGCAGTGAGACGACGAAAGAGAAAAATACACATTTTTTTTTATTACTAGCAATAGTTGGCAAAGATTCAATATACAATTTTTATAAGATTTCTTTATTTTTATTTCAAGATGTTTTATAAAAAAATATTTTGGGAATTGTTTGTCCAACTTCTTTTATAGATCAGAGGATACCTTTGCTATCCACTTTGATCTCTCGGAATTGTCATCACTTTAATAATTTTTATATTTTATCAGATAATTTAGGTTTTGTAGTGTGAAATAAAATTCATTTTTTATACAAAGAATAAACTTTTCCAATTTGTTCAGTGACATAGAAATTTTAGTCCTTATCGGCAAAAAACTGAGCCAAGGGCGATTCAAAGAGTTTTACAAATTTCTAAATAAATGGTAATCAGGTGGTACTAGGTCAGGGCTGTATGGGGGATGCAACCATGCTCCAATAATGTCCCCCGAATTGCTAAAGATGAGTAAGGCTTTGGTATTATTATGAAGAAACAGAATTCCTTTATGATTTGCTAATTCTGGTCGTTTTTCTTTGATTGTTTCATCATCCAGTTTCATTAGTTGTTGACATTAAACATATGAATTCATCTTCCGACCTGTTGAAGGGAGCTCAAAATACACAGATACACACCACCTTTGTAGTTCTACTAAATTGATAGCATGACCTTTTTTTGGATGCAATTCAACTTTAGAAGTAGTTTGTGCTGATTCATCACGCTTGGACCACGATGGATGTTAACGTAAATGACCCATTTTTCATCCACCAGTGATGCTTCTTTTCAAAAAAGGGACGGTTTCATTGCGTGTGAGATGTATATGGCAAATATTGTTTCAATTCATGCGGACGAGCTTCTTAGCGAGTCCGACATTTTAAGTGACTTTCAATTGTTGTAAGCCAAACATTAACCTCCCTGCAATCTCTCGAACAATTATGGCGATTCTCTTCAGTTATGGCTTTAAACTGGTCTTCATCAATTTTATTAGGTCGATCAGCATATTGTTTATCTTTGAGTGAAAAATCACCAAAATGGAATTTTTTAAACCATGATACGTGCGTTCTGTTATGCAATCAACACCATAAACTTCACATATCTCTTTGTGGGCCTCAGCAGCTTTCTTTCCTTTACGGAAATAAAAAAGTAAAATATGCCGAAAATGTTCGTTTCTGCAGTCCATATTAAAATTGATCGTAAACTAACAGCTAGAAACAAAATTGCACACAAGTTACTCCTAAAGTAACCTAAATGTTACTGATATCAAATGTCAATAGGAAAAAAAACCATGACATTGACAGAAGTCCGTCAAAACAATTACAACACTATGTGTGACAATTAAAAGTGTTTTCTTGCGAACCCAATATTTATGTATAAGATAAAATATATTAACGCCCCAAAAATAAATGAGAACTAAACATGAAGTAAAAATTTGTGCGAATGGTACTGTGTGTGCAGGTTTAAGTAGCGCGCCCACTGGTTCGGTTCGGTTTAGACCGCTCGGCTCCGCACAATCGGCCAGTTTTGGTTTACACGTAAATAAATGAGAGCCCGCTCACTGGTTCCGATGCTGAAAGCGTTGAAGCGTTCTGGCCGGTCGGAACCAGTGAGCGGGCTCTCATTTATTTACGTGTAAACCAAAACTGGCCGATTGTGCGGAGCCGAGCGGTCTGAACCGAACCGAACCAGTGGGCGCGCTGCTTTACGAGCTTATGTCGATAAGACCTTATTAGGGTTAGTATGGACAGCATATGTCACTGACTTTTTCATTACCTACTTCTTCGTTTTAGTCTTCTACTTCAGCCTGTAACCATCCTCTTCTTTATGTCGTCCTGTTATGTGCCAAATGGAACCAACTTTTTCCTGTGATGATCTTGATATCATTTAGTCATCCTTGCTGTGCTCCCAATTGAGCTTTTTACTCCCCAGTGCTCAGCTACTAAAGCAGAGGTAGCCATGTCTGTAAATGTTGTTCAAATACACGAACAATAAACTGACACTTCAGTCTTGTTTCTATTTTCTATTTGTTGTTGCGTATTCTGTTTCCCAGGGTATTAAAATATTAGAACTATGCTGGGGCTTTCTCTTAGGTCATCATGGACAAGATGGGGTTTGTAACTAAAAGAGAGCCAAAAAGAATATTAAAAATTTTTGATTGTTTAATAAAATTTAGACTTTTAAGGTGATACTATTTCATTTTCCACACATGAAGTGCGTATTAAAATGTCTTATAATTTACAAACAGAGAGCGTTGTATTACTTTTTCAATTTATCAAAAAAGTATTTCGTTATTTTGATTTTATTTTGTTACTTTACGTAACCATGTATTACTGAAAATATGTTTGTTTCATGTTTATATATATATATATATATATATATATATATATATATATATATATATATATATATATATATATATATATATATATATATATATATTCTTAATTATACTCTCAATTATCTCAAAATAGTTGATATAGGAATTTTGCCAAAAAAAAATTAATATGTTTTTCAAAATTTATATATTTTTAAACAATATTATCTAGTCAAAATCCTTATCACGATACTTTTTCGTAGGTATCTGGCCTGTGTGCAGCCGTCCAAGATTCCAGCGTTCTAGTCCAAAGATCAGCGCTAGATCTACTTATGGCCTGCTTTCCTATGCAAAACAAGCAACTTCTTTACGCTGATATGGTTCGGTTGGTCACAGCAGCTTTGTCTACCATTTTGAGGAGGGATATGTCCTTAAATAGGTAAGTATAACACATGAAGGATTGTTTAGAAACTCCTAAGTAATTTTAAAAATAATTAACATTCGAATTAAATTAAGCAGATTTTGTATACGAGGTTTGTCCCAAAAGTATCGAGCCTACCTTCATATCTCCGCATTGGTGTTATTCTTTATCATCCGGTGAGTGACACCCTTCAAAGTAGTCCCCATTTAATTGAATAACACGTTCCCAGCGGTGTTTCCACTTCCTGAAGCAGTCCTGGAAGTCAGTTTTCGGAATTGCTTTCAGTGCATTCGTCACATTAGTTTCAACCGTCTCTTTGTTATCGAACCTATGTCCTTTGAGCGGCATTTTTAATCTGGGAAAGAGCCAAAAGTCGCAGGGAGCTACGTCGGGACTGTACGGAGGTTGGCGAAGCTGTACGACTTGGTGCTTTGTTAAATATTGCTGCACAAGGTTCGATGAATGCGCTGACGCATTGCCGTGGTGAAGCAGCCAATCACAGCTTGTCCAAAGCTGTGGCCGTTTTCTTCTAACTACGTCAATCAATCTTTTCAATACTTCAACGTAGTATTCTTTAGTGATCGTGTGACTACTCGCAGCATATTCGTGGTGCACAACAGCTTCATAATCAAAGAAAACAGTCAACATTGTCTTCACTTTGCTCCGACTTTGATGTGCTTTTTTTGGTCTTGGCGATAAAGAATGCTTCCACTGTGAAGACTGTCGCTTTGTTTCTCTAAATGCCTTATTCATCATATTAGTTGTTCCAAGATTAAAGCAAAACTTGATGCAAATTCGTTGATTTAATTTTTCCGTCATTTTTCACGAACTAACACGTCCAGTCGGTAACAGCGCACACCAACGAGTTCGTGAAGACTTACTGGTGACGCCCATGCCCCACAGAGGTCGCTCGGAAGTTTTGACGCGGAGATATGAATGCAGCCTCTATACTTTTGGGACAAACCTCGTATTTTCTGCACGTCACTGAATAGATTTTTAAGTTTGTTTCTTCAGTATCTTATTTGCATCTTATTTTGATATTGGTGACATGCTAAAATAAATAATGAAGATGGAAAATTGAAATACTCAAAAAAGTTATGGGAAATCGGGACTTTTAAATAGTGGGTGTCCACATGTGTTTAATAAATCAAAAAGATTTTTAATATTGATTCCAAGCAAAATAACAGTAAATACTTCATAAAAATTTTTATTTGTATTAAATTTAATTTTAAAAATATATATTTATTTGAAAAAGTAATTGCATACCACTGATAATTTTAAAAAATATCCGTTTTCTTAAAACTCGATGTACAAAATATATTAACATTTTTTAATTAATGTAGACATAACGGTTTGTTGTATTCTAAAGATAAGACAGCGTTTAATTTATTTACAATGTAATTTTACCACATTGTAGGGATTTACTTTTAAGATAAGCTCATATATTATTATTTGTTATTTAGTAGATAACAGATCCAGCGTTTATAACATAAACAAAAGTGAGTAATAAAGTATATAATAGAATAGTGGTCCTACCTATTGGGAAGATTAAAAATTTGATAATTTTTATCGATTTCCAGTTTTGCTTATCATAGCGAATTCTCTTGCCATAAAGAATTTTTTATGACTAGTTACTTATTTTTGAACGACATCGTTTCCATTATATTATCAAATAAATTGTCAACTATCAAAATAGAAGAATTAAATCGACTCACAATGATCAATTTTCTTGATCTAGCGGGACGAAAATCAAAAATTATGTTAGATTAATAAATGAATACATTTAAGACTTAAAAAACCTAACTTTGTAACATAAATTTTTCCATTTTATAAATTATACATTTTCAAATTGCACTTATTCAAGTTCGTCCAATAAGTTTACTACTTATTAACAAAATCGATAGATATTGTTGCAATCATGTGTCTGGTGTTAATATAAAGACATATAATCACAATCTAATTTGCGACTACTTAAAATGTACGGATGTTTCGTCCCGATACCGGCGGTGGACTCATCAGTAGGATCCACCGATATCTTTCCCAGACATCCCTGTATTCTCCACAAACTTGGACCTCTATTTAAATCCAGTTTTGCCGGAAAGCGGTGGCAAGATGTTAGTTCCACAACATGCCCCCCCTAAGGCATTTGCTTTCCTGCTTCAACTGTCACAGACAGTCAAGCCGTAAAAAAGCACAGGCCTGAAAAGGAAGTGGAACAGACATCCTAGGTGGTCTTTCCAAAGTAGGGTACCGGCTTTAGCACAAAGCCACGACTCGACAGTCTTCCATATCGTCGTCCCTGCTCGGGCGCCATGTTGCAATCATGTCTCTGGTGTTAAAGACATATAATCACAATCTAATTTGCGACCACCTAAAATGTACGGATGTTTCGTCCCGACACCGGTGGTGGACTCATCAGTGGGATCCACCGGTATCTTTCCCAGACATCCCCCCCCCCCCCGCGGAGGTAAGATGTTAGTTCCACAACAATATATATATATATATATATATATATATATATATATATATATATATATATAATCAAAGTGTCTGTTTGCCTGCGCGGGCTAATCTTCGAAACAACTGAATCGATTTCCATGAAACTTTATCGAAGAGGAAATTGTCAGGAGTGATATAGGCTGGTTTTTTCTGTTTGTCTGTCTATTTTGTCTTTACAAGCTGATCTTCGAAATCGCTTAACCGATTTCGATGAAACTTTCCAGACATGAGTGATATAAGTTGCTTTAAAAAAAAAAATAGAGAACTCCTGTAACTCAACAAATTTTTATTTCCCAAGTTTCACACAGACGAAGTCGCGGGTGAAAGCTAGTTTTAAATAAATCTTCATTGGTTTATCGCATTGTCATTTTTCACCTATTATGTGTTCTATATTTTATATATTTATGCCTACTTTCTCATTCATCTTATCCAATACTTTGCGGACAGTTCATATCATGGGATACCAACTATACAATTGAATAAAAACTCTAGTACTATTTGGAGTTTTCAAAATTATTTCAAATTTCTCAATTAAGTTTTAATTAATTCTAGTAATCCTATATGTAGTATCTGGCGGTCATCTATATTACCAAAACCTGTTTTAGGGATACCTATAAGCAAACAAAGTTCTTTACAAAATAATCTTTTTTTTTTCAGAAACAATATTTTTATTCTTTACATCACGAGCTTGTTTATTTTGTAATCAGAATTTGTAAGATACATGTGAAAGACACCCAGAGAAACAACTGTAAATATACGATATTATTACATTGAGTTGAAAGGTGTTTACAGTTGTAACATTTCTGAGTAACATTATTGGTAGAAATACTATTGCATAGTTTACCATCTACCATAGTTTTAAGTAAGATGAGATGCTTATAAATATGGCGTGACGATTCTGACACTTCCTATCAATCTTGCTCATTTCACTTGATGCCGAGCCCCTTTGGCGGCCGGTATAAAAAGATATAGTAAAAGTTTCTGGGATACAATAAGCCAATTACATCATAGTTCTATTGTTCGCAAGCTGCACAACTGAGGCTCGCAGTGATCCATTTTTTAGTGCGAATTCATAGGATTTTTTTATCTAGTTTGGCGGTTTTTGGCACGCTCTTTCCAAAACATTTACTTTGCAGCGAGACCGATGACACGGGAAATATGATGAAATTGGTTTCTTGTATCCTAGACGCTTTTATCATCTCCTTTGACGCCGGCCTCCGAAGACATATGGGTTTCGTGGGAAGTTCGTTTAGAGCGCTCGACATCAGTCGAATTCGGAAAAATTAAAGGAGTCTTACGGTAGCGGCTAACCATATTTATACGCACCTTAAGAGTCGAAGGAAATTTTTATTATATACTAGATATTATACATTCCCAAAATATAAACAATGTCTAATTTTATTATGCAAAAAAAAACAGATAAAAATACCAGATCAGACATTTTATTTTATGCATTTTTGAAAATGGTTGTCATTTTCCCTGACACAGAATTGGTATTTTTCTGCTTTTTTTTTCTGCAGACATTTAAAATAATAACAAGTTGGTTTTTATAAAAACTGCAATTGCGTTATATTATTATATTTTTCTGGAAAAATAAATAAATGCATGCGGTTGAATATGTACTATCCTTAAATTGGCTTATTATTTTTTGATATTCTTTTCAGACGTCTATATTCGTGGCTCCTCGAAACAGAAGTCAACAATCTTCCCATGGTACAACTAGATGGCGATATACCTGAAGAAGATACCTCAAATGCCCATACCCACTCCATAGCCTACGACCTCCTAAATGACGCTATAAAAGACATACTAAAAAAATCCAGTACAAACGTTCCCCTTGATATAAAAGCTTACAGATTATTAACGTCCCTCTTTGAAAAGCCCCAGATTGGACCGGTAATCTTAGATGGCATCTTGTATGATGTTTTCCGAACATTGTACCTGTCATGTTTAAATTTGCAGAAACATCAACATCAAACTGTCAGGTGTGTTTCTTTTAATGGGGACTTGAGTAGTTTAAAAAATAACGACAACGTATTAAATAAACAGTATGTCAGTAAGAACTGTAAGGAACTTGTAAAAAACGCTAATTTATTATTTAACACACTGCAGAATTACTATATTTGGTCATACATAGAGAAGCTTTATGACGAAGCCGTTAGAACTATCAAACAGTATAAATATAGAGACCGTTGCCAAGTCAATGAAATAGGTAGCGGTCCACCTTATATTCTAGAACTTTGTATTCTAACAGACTTTCTACTAGATATCATACCTATAGAGTCTTACGTTGAAAGCACCTCAAACATACTACCTAACCTCTTTAATAAAATCGTTAGAGCTCTAAATTCACATATAACAGACTTGAATCATAATGAAATAGCTAAAAGTTTAGAATTATGCACGAAGATATTGACGAAAATTCAACCTATAACGATAACTCAAGTTCAGAAGGAGATTGAGCAAGAACAAGTTGCTGTAGAAGTTTCAGATAAAACTCCAAATGGTGTTCTAGTGGCAGACATCAGTAAGGATAATGAGGAGCAGAGAACTATTGAGAAAAGCAAGTCTGATTCTAAGATCAATGAAAGTTGGAATGGGTTTGTTGATAAGAATGAGTTAACAGTTGAGGAACGAGAAAGGTACGTATTTTTTTTGCATTAGGTATTATGTTTGCTTGTTATTCTTAAATTGAATTTGAAAATGTCATATATTTCATGGTATTTGACACATTTTCTATAACTCCAACTTGTAAAATTTACACATAAATATAAATAAGAAAACGTAGAGTCAAGATAATTCACATTTTAAAAGTTGGGCACATTTGTACAAGTTATAGTTAACATTATAGACAAGTTTGTTTAAAATGCAGAATTCCACTGAAAATGAAACACGAAAGTAACATTTGTGTGATTCAAAGACTCGACACATTTAGAAGTTTACTCAAGTTAATATTGCAACCACTCGGTGTATCTCTACTACCTCCAATAATAATGATGAACTTATTAAAATCACTACACAAAAGATCGTCGATTATGTATTTAATCGATACATTTGGTTTAAAAAAGGGTAAAACCTTATAAGTTCCATAATTTAAAATATTATTAAGAATGACCCGACTATCTTGCGCGTTATCGTGAGAATTCTTCTGGTGAGGACCAGAAGAATTCTCATTTGAGGTTCTTAATTCACATATGATGTTTTCGCATTTACATCCGGCACCGAATAACAGTATCACGACTTAGCCATTCCAAAACTACGTACATTTCAGTCTCCTGAGGACTACTGATTTTGGTACCACCGTCGCAAGAATTATGACGAAGCTTGTTACACTGCTTTTTACGTTTTATATGATTTCCCTCAAAAAATCTTGAACGATTACGCAGAACCTCTATGAAATTAATTATCTTAAAAAACAGTTTACCAGAGCGTAAACAAGATCCTGATTTATGTGCTCTGTTTCTCTTGCTGAAGTTAAGCAATGACTTATTTTTACGCTGTCATATCTCTGTTTCGTTTTAAAATATATTTAATCCCTTCTATTTCCTGTAGAGATAAATGGTTTTTAGCCTCTAATACTCATATTGATCTCATCATGTTCTCATTTAGAGCCTTGCTTGAGGTCAGTATAATTGTTTTTCACACTGCAAAATACACACCGACACTATCATAGATTTATTCAAAATTTCCAAACTTTTTCGACCGTTTTACTTTTCTCTGCATACGTCAACCTTTCCCTTACAAAACAGTCTGTTCCTATAATATTTTTTCAATATGATTTCTCAATTTCGTTAACTCATTTTTGTTTTAATGTTTCGATATACCTTTTTTGGTATTCAAATACATCATTCTCCCAGTTGTGGGTTCTTTCTTTATCCCTGCTATAGTTTTTTCTCTGTCAGTCATCTCAGTTTTTAATTCATCTATGTTCTTCTGCAGTATTTTAATAATTTTATTCTTTTCTGCTTCTAAACTTTCTAATAACTTATCCTTCTAATTAACTTCACATTTTAGTTCATATTTGTCTTTTTTCAATATCTCAACATCGATAAGTAGTCAAGCTAGACTGTTCATTGTCCCTAGCCTTTTCTCTTCATTCCATTCTTTGGAGCAGTATACGTGATGTTTATCTAATTAGAGATGATGTTTCCATTCTCTTTCCAGACAAGTGAGGTGCAGGACATCCATGCAGACTATACAACAGTAAAACGCAAAACCCTTGTACAACACTTAATTCCATAATTTATATATATATATATATATATATATATATATATATATATATATATATATATATATATATATATATATATACCTGATTATTAGCATAAAGGTCAATTTAGTTGAGCAGTAAATTTAAACCCAAGTCTGAGACTTCTTTAAACGTAAAAAAAGTCAAGGAAATTTCACCAAGCACAAAAAAAAATAATAAAAAAAAAATCCTGATAAATGATATTGAAGGGAATCGTTTAAATGATGAGTTTTTTTTTATATATATAAATATTCACATAAAACCCGAATAATTCAGTTTGTTTTTCAAAGAAAGATATTAATTTTAAAAGAAAAATATAGTTCCAATGAAAACCACAATTTCTAAAAAACACGCACATATGCGATACATAATTAACGATAATAAGTTAGTCAGAAAAACATACAGGTATCACACGGTGCATTATGTCGGCATTTCGTCAGGAGAGTGCGATATAAAGAAAAGGGTGTCATAGGGTTCTGTTCCAGGGTCAATCGTTTTTTTTTTAAATTTATATCAATGATCTACCACTGACTGATCCAAATCCACTCTATTCTCTGATAATACACCATAATATCTGTGGGATTATGTACATTAGAGGGTTCGCTACCGAACTCCATGGTGGTAGACTGGTTTAACCGTAATAAGTTACATCTAACCTTTAATAAAACAACAAAAATGGTGTTGTCAATGAGTGAGTTGGACGATGTGAACTTCGACATTCAGAAAGCTCAGTTTTTGAGAGTACATGTTAACTCAAAATTGCACTCATAAAAATTCTGTAATCTCTAGGCCTTTTAATTAACTTTATTTAGTCCGCAACCTAGTGGAAAAAGTATGTTTCTAGGTTATCAAGGCAGCACACTTCGCAATTTTCTGTTTTCCTACGCAATACTAACTTGAAACCTTCTAGTTATGGCCCAATGGGCTAGTCATGTGTGGTCTGGGCTTCCATGAAGTTTGCAGGGAGTCATTCCGAAGCATTTTTTTTTATCCTGGAGAACCTTTGATATCATAAGAGAAACATTAATATTTATAAAACATACCAGGATATGCCCAGTTATGAAATTAGACATCGTGAGGACATTGCTCCCCTTTACTGGTGGCTAACATGGGTCTAGCCTTTATACCCTACCGCAGTAATAGAGGCAATGCTGAATTCTCTTCTACTGCATGTAGCTGTGATGAAGGCGCTAGCAACAATTGCCCTCAAGCTGTTTGAAAGTGAAAGCCTCAAACCTGGTAATTTTATTCGACATATGAAGATTCTGGGTACAATTCCAATATAATCCATATCGAAACCAACAGATATTATGTCTATTAGGTACTATTTTGATATGAACTATGAAATACTAATTGACTACTACCAAACGACCGGAGAGGGATTACCTCGATTAGAGAAGAATTCATCGGTATGGTTTACTGACGGATTCAAGATGAAAAAAGGGGTTGAAGTGGGAGTAGACCCAAGTAGAAATACATGGAATCCCAATTTGCTTTGACGAGTGTCTCAATAGAAACCAGTCACCTTGACGCCTTTGGAACCAAAGCACCTACCTTCCAGAAGAATAATAAACTTCATGAAAAGTATAAATATCCTGGGCTTATATCAAATCAGGGTAACGTACAAAAGATCTTATAAAAAAAGCCTTAACGACCCACTTGCACACTGGCGGCTAGATAGTTGTCCGAACTGCCCATTTGGCAACAAAATTTTTAAATGTTCTGTCAGTACAAATAAGGGCCTTGCCTTCAGCAAACTTTAAGAAATATTTAAAGAAACTTTTATTATTTTACTGAATATCTCTGTCTTTAACACATTTTTTAGATTTTGTCTGATGTAATTGTTAATTATTATTCCTATATTTGACGTGTTTGCATTTTAGTTTGAATTCGAATTAGGTGCAGTTTCAGTAGACTAATTTTGTAAAAGCCATAAAAGTGAGCTATTTAACCAATCCTGTAATATCTTCTTAGAAACTTAACTAAATTAAATATTATATCTTTTTCAGATCGTATAGTAATCAATTTACAAAGAAGAAAGAAAAATCTAGTCCACGAATAGAAAAAAAATCAAAAAATAAAAAATCAAAATCTAGCTCCAAACTTTACGATCTTAAAAACGAAGACAGTGAATCGATTAGTTCTGTAACAGAAGAAACAGCGGAAACTTTCTCCAAAGAGGGCACTCCGCCCACACCAGTGGCAACCAAATATGAGAACAAGCATTTTTTAAAATGTCTTGAAGAATATAAAAAGTTCTTTGTGTCTTTTATAAAGTGTAAAATCCTTCCCAACACCGATATTAAAGGATTCTTTAAAACTCTCACGTGTGATAAAAGCCAGCGTATTAAGGAGTTACAGAAAATACTAAATAATAGGTTGCAGAACGGCAAGACTGAGTTCATAGCTGTAGACTACACATTAAAATTGAAAAAAGAGCCTTTAACTTGTTATAATATAGCTGCTGAGAATTT
This sequence comes from Diaprepes abbreviatus, assembly GCA_034092305.1. NCBI lineage: Eukaryota > Metazoa > Arthropoda > Insecta > Coleoptera > Curculionidae > Diaprepes > Diaprepes abbreviatus. The sequence goes on along the minus strand of JASJET010000018.1, from coordinate 72,963 downwards.
AATATCTGACTATGAACTTTCAATGAGTACAGCTTGTAACATTCTCTTAGAATTCTGTGCTTTTCCCAACGTACAAGCGGGCACAGGCGAAAAGAAACTTCCTTTATGGCTAGAGGTTCTTATAGTGTCCGCTTGTTGTAAGGATTCTTCAAGAGATATTCAAGTAACGGCGATGAATACGTTGTTGGAAATTTTTAGTCTCTCAAAGAACCAAAATTACGTTAAGAAATATGAAAGTGATAAAAATATTATTATAACGGGGATTTTAGATCATCGACATGTTTATTATATTGAAGAACATACTGTAGTTATTGAAGTAAGTTTATGCATATTTAATTATAACAAATTTTGAACTACAACATAAGTAAATATCATATTTTTGTAACAGTTCTACTAGGTATAGTATTAAACAGCATTAGTAAGTCAGGGAGTCGAAATAATAACAAAACAATATTTTTAGTATACTGGGTGAGATTCCGAATAACCGCCCCTAAAGAAGGTGGTCTGTCTTTACACTTAACTTTCAACCTAAATTAAAGAATTTTAAGCCTATTATTAAAGAGATGGGTTTATAAAGGCAGATTGTGTCCCCTTTCTGCGGCTAAATCGTTGGGGACGCCTCATTGACTAAAGCAGATCATCCAATCTTATTTTACTTACGAAATTCAGAATTTGGTACTTCAGTTTGGGTAGATGTCCCTCTTCTATTCTGTGTGCTTTCAGGCAATGCATTCTGAAAGAATGTAGGTAGAGGTTTCGTCTTCTTCTTGGCAAAATCTGCATTGTTCTCTTTTTGCTACACAGTTTCTTAAGGAGGTCTTGTCGCTGCCCATGTTAACTAAAAAATATTAGATCATTATGAAAATAATTTTTTTTGCAATAGTTTAAGTCATAATCTATAATATCGCGGAATTTTGATTAACCTTGACATATAAATTTTTGAGACTCCAATTTTCGAAAATGTAAAAATTTGTACAAGATCTTGGCATTTTCCTTTGAATTCTTCCACCATTTGTCGATTAGATGAAACTGAAAAAAAATTAAAAATTAACTTTTTGAAACATACAGATTTATTTTTGCAATACATTATTTAGCTTACTCTGGGGTTTACTCACATATCAAGTAAAATAAATGACATATAATTTATTATTAATTAAGGTGTATTAAAATGGGGTAGAAACGTTTGGCAACAATGCATGAGCGCGCATTTCAGATCTTTGAATACATTCTAATTGAAAACTTTGCTCCATTGATATTTTAAAATGATACAAATTAATTCATTGTTGTGAGATATATAATCTAAAATTTATGTCATAATATTTATGGTGTGTATTATCTTCTTTATAACTACTTCTATGAACTAAATTTATACTATTAGATTTTATGCATTTTACATGAAAAATATCTGCTAATTCAAGGATTTCCTCATTAACGATATGTCTTAAAGAGATTGGTAAGTTACAATCTTTGCACCACAAACCATCAGTAATACATTTTATTTCACTTGGTTATTGATATGAACATACACATCTTGTGGTATGAAATTTTCTCCCAATTTACGTTTTTTTTTGTTTTCACTATATTCTGATGCCGTTGTTTACCAACATCTTTGCCATAAGACATTCAATATTATAAGTGAACATTTTTCTATTTTGTGAACCTATTTATTATGAAAGAGTAAGGTTAGATTGTCTTGAATATAAACATGAACAGTAAAAATACAATGTTGTCAAATCACACTAGCTACGACCAGCTGATTTAAAACATGCGAATGAAGTTCGTTGTTTAATTATTTTTTTATAATCTTTTGTATTTCAGTGATAAATACCTTGCAAATTATTAATTTTTAAGACAGGTTAGTTTTTATTAGTATTTTCATTTAATTAGTCAAATATTGGATACTACACCTCATTTGACTTGATGTGATAGTGAATGGACCTCTTTAAGCTGCCCCCACGGTTTGTACTTAAAATTCTAAACTAGTTTTTATTGCAGCTTCTATTTTCTTTTTCTCTTTTTAGTCTTTCCTGTGTTGCTAATCCTGCAAAAGGGTACAGGTGTCAAAAAATGTTGTTTCAGTCTTCTTTTTTGCGAGTTTGTCTACCATTTCATTTCCTTCTATTTTGATGTGTTTTGGCACCTAGAGGAGGGTAACTCTATTGTCTTAGATCGTCCAGTTCCTCTAAGCATTCCTAAACCATTTTGGAGCTAATTACTTCAGAATTATGCGTATTGATGACTGCTTGACTGTCTTCTTGACCATACTCTCCACTAATATATTTAGAGATGTTTTAGAATTAGTCCTGTAACAGCCGTCCAGTGCGTTTTCATTGCTCTAGTAATGCATGTACAGGCTAGTCTTTCAACTTTCGAAGGATTAGCTCTCGTATTGGCTAAATTTTACTCCAGATCAGTGCCCCCTAGGTGATGATTGGTCTACTGTTGCAGTGTACATCCACTACAGGATATTTGGGTTAGTGCCTCAATTTTTTCCCGCGAAGTTCCTATAGACCATCACAGTTCTTGTTACCTGGTTACTTTTATCTCATGGTTATTTTTCCATATTTTGGTAGAATGACCCTTGGTTTTAACTCAATAAAAAAGAGTTATATTTTTTCAGAAAAAAAAACTGTAGATTGTCCTTTTAGGGTATTTAATATGTCAAAAGTTGTTACATACAAACTTTAAATGAAAATATATCTTAGTTGCCAAATTCTACAGGGTGTTTGAATTAATTTTATTTCTGATCTAACATTCTGGATACTTTTGATATTTGCACTTTAGGGTCCATTCTTTAAACATAGTTTGTGTATCTCTACCCGAATTAAATGTTTCAAGATTTTGACATCTGAAACTATTCTAATAGGTCGTTACATCTAAACATTGCAACATACATTAAAATTTTCTGTTATGATCCCGATAAGATAGCATATTTATGTATCTGAAAAACTAGGATAGAAACTTTGGAATATATTTAATTTAGGCATAGGTTATATAAAATATATCTACAATTTGTCATAAAATCCAAGAAACACAGAGTCTTTGTTTCAGATAAATTTTAGGTATACAGATTTTTGAAGCATCCTGTGTAATTGTATATTGAGAATTAACTAAGAGATAATCTTAATATGTGCTACATAACGGATTCTTCTTTATTATAATTTTGAAGTAATCTTTTATATTTTTAGGTTATCTCAAGAATTCTGTGGATCCTCTTAGGCATAGTAAGAAACCAAAATCAGCTTATGTTGTGTGTAACTCAACTCTATCAAATACATAATACCTTTGACTGCAAGTTATTTGTGGAACAAGTCATAGCTAGATATCTATCTCAGGAAGATCTTAATACCACGCAGATAAAGCAATTTTTTATGTTATGGCATTTAGGAAGAGACTTGAATATAAAACTTCCCCCTCATAAAACTAATACGAGAAATTTTGACAGGTAAGGAGCCCTTTTACGTAAACTAAATTAGTTATAGATATTAGAAAATGTAAATTAGTTCCAAGGAAATCGGAGGAAGTAAATGGAGAAAGAACACCATGAAAAAATTAATTTGATTGGACATGCAGAGCTATAATCTCCTAAAACTGGCTGTACTGCATTTGCGCAGGACAGGATCAGATTGTAATGTATATATATATATATATATATATATATATATATATGTATATATATATATATATATATATATATATATATATATATATATATATATATATGAAGTAAAACAACGGCATAATGTGGATGTATCCACTGCTATTGCATCTCATACGGAGGAATCCGTGAAAGCCTCATAAACATATATACGCCATCCGGCGGGAGGTCGGCGAAGCCGCATTCAGTGTTGCATACTTCCTTCCGATCTGTCCTTTGCACAAACAGGTGCATGTCGGTGCCCTGATGAGTCTAGTAGAGACGAAACATGTACCTCTGCCGTATCACTATGGCGGGGAGGGTAAGTTTTGACTTTCTTCTCGGTATGGTGGTACAGGTAGGCCATCATCTCGATGGTGGTGTCATGGGATGAATTGTGTTTTGTAGCAATTCATTCAAATTGTGCAACCTCTAACACGGAAAGGATATGATGGAACGAAGTTTGCAATTACTGTTTGCATTTTACTTCATCTATTCACGGAGTTGCATATAGTTGTACGTTTGCTGAATGTGATTTCAGCACTACAACGGCATAATGTGGATGTATCCACTGCTATTGCATCTCATACGGAGGAATCCGTGAAAGCCTCATAAACATATATATATATATATATATATATATATATATATATATATATATATATATATATATATATATATATATATAACATATAAATTTTTTTTTTGTTTTATTTCTCAACATAATCTACAGAAAGGTTATTACTATTTTCATATTGGTGCTCTAATTTAGTTATACCGTCTTTATAATGCGAAACGTCAAGTTACTCAAAATAGCTACAGTACCAATAAATGCCTTGTTGCTCTGAGTTTTTTTGTCCAGCGAGTCATTTCCTTAAAGTTCGGAAATAAGTGGTAGTTGCTGGGAGCTAAATCATTATTTTTAGCCACTGCAACGACGGACGAATGGGCTCAGGCGTTAACAAACTTGACATTCACTATCCCAAAAAAATATTTAAAATATCACTTACGTGTTGAGCATTTTTGACTCAAATATACAAAAATACAGATGCATAAAAATGTTCTAAGATTCAAGTAGCATTATTTCTAACTTTAGAAAAAAATACAAGATAAAACAAATTAATGCAATAAATCTATAAGTAAAAATTTTAACCATAGATGAATTTTTAACAATACTTTTCAAGCATCTTTCTTACCTACGAGTACCTTAAATTCATGATAAAGACCGTTGTCATACGTTTTTACCACAACATGCTTACTTTGGAATAAAAAAAAACAAGTTGGTACCCTGTTGTGAAATATTCAATAAGAGCAATATTGCAAAATTACTACTAATACTTAATTTATTTCAAAATTTACAAGTTAAATCAAATTATTTAAAAACATCACCGTATTCAATACATTTTTCAGGGCAGTTGGAACGAAAACAAGCAGTGACCCGTTGTTATAAGTAAAAGATCTGCACAGATGTCTCGTGTTACTGATAATAACGACAAGCACGTGCAAATAGGAAGTCACAAATACTAAATTTGAAGTTTTCCTAATGACACTGAATAGCGCAAAAAAATGAGTGTCGGTGATTCAATTAATGAAAACGAATAAACTGATTACTACGCCTGGACACCGCCGCATGCGAAAAACACACTGTTGTTTTCTGGTTGCCATGTTGCCAACCTCATGCTATTTTATTCACAAATTTACTATGATATTTAATTTATTTCTACACTAAATCCATATAAACGGTTTATGTCAATTTATAACATTTATTTTCTACTTTTTAAGCCTTTAGCGAATTTCTATAGCTTTCCGTTACCTCCTCCCACTTCCTTGATTAAAACATAATTTTTAACCAGACTGGTTTTCTTATAACATATACCGAAATATTTATCTTTATTTTTTATGCTGTTTTATTTTTGTAGATCGCTCCTCAAAATCTTGGATATGCTTCAAAATAAAGAGAAACCCGCATTGCAGCTCCTTTCCGAATCATTTCTAAACCACTGCCTTCTACACAATGATATACCAAGGGTACTAAACCCAATTCTAATAAAACTACTTGCATCTAACACCGCAAGAGTATCGATCCGCCACGTAAATATCCAGGATGGAGACGTTCAAAACGAGAACGTCAACCAAGACAACCAAAAACTAGAAGAATCCCAAGCCAAAAAGGTTTATGCTGTAAGTAGCGTCAACGGCAACATAATGTATCATGTGACAGACAGTCCGAGGCCTAAATCCCCTAAAAGAAGGTGGTTTACATTTTCTAAAACGGGGAAGAAGTATGCTTCAGCGGTGAACATGACAACAAGTCTTATTGAGGATACAAATAGTATTGTTACAAGAAAAAATAAGGATTTTAAGGGATATAATGTATCTCCTAATTTGGATAAACAGACAAAAGGGAACGTGAAACTTATAATAAATCCTTTGAGTAGTAAAGAAATTTACCCTAAGGGAATGGAGGGGTCCTATGCTCGAAGAGAGTCTCATAGTTCAATGGACAGTTTGTCAAGTAATGAAAATACAGCTAGTTTGGACGATTCAATTGGAAAGAGGAATTATGAAAAGTCCGATTCACTATCAGGTAAGTTAATCAATTGTGTGTTCTACAATTAGTTGTTTTATGACAATGTGAAAATGCTTAACAACGTTTGAACAGTATGTTTGACAAGAACATATACGGCAAAAGTCAAAAAATAACTTTGGGGTGATAAATAGAAAGGTAATGATGTTATACATGTATCCCTTATTGTGATGTTTTATTGTTAATAAGTGGTTCAGTCACCTCCATTATTAGTATTTGACTGGAGTCTCCAGGGCATGCTTTCTACTAATTTAATAGCATAAGCTGAAGACGAAGATCTCGATATAAGTAGAATTTGGCGATGTAATTGCTTGACAATCCAGATCTTCCTTTTTCAGAGCTTAGGCTTCATCAATGCCCAATGATTTTCTATGGAATTTGCATCCGGCGACTGCGATGACTGCGAATACATCAAGGTCATTTGCTTGGTTCCTCGAAATACAAAAATATCTTGGGTAATTAAGTATAAGTTATTAACAAGTTGTTCACTGAAGAAATCAAGAAAAAGAGAGATATTGTGGATTTCAGTGTATATTTTTTAAATTATCAGTCAAGTGCTTTCGGTCTTTCTTAGACCATCCTCAGGGTTCAGACCTTCTCAAAGAGCACACTTCAGCTTTGCCATTTATAGAACAGCCTCCAACGCCAGCGCAGCACCCAAACTAAAATATTTTAATTAATGTTCACATTCGTGTAACAGTTTTAATTTTAATTTGGGATTGACGTTTTAACTGTGTACTGGACTTGTACTGTGTAAAGGCTACGCTGGCGTTGGAGAGTGTTCTCCAAATGACAAGGTTGAAGTGTGCCCTTTGACCAGGTCTGAGCACTGAGGATGGTCTAAGTAAGAAAGAAATACATTGAAATACACAATATCTCTCTGTTCCTTGTTTTGGGTCATTGTCTTCTTGCAATAGACAATATTTATTTTTTCCCATAAACCACCTTCAGGCAGACATTAATAAAGCCTTTTAATACATTTTGACCATTTTAGCTGCTTTTAAATTATCTGTAAAGATGTACAAAGTACTAAAGTCTGCTTTAAGAAACAGCCAGAAACGTGCACCTTTACCGTGAGACTGTCCGCTTGGATGAATTTATTGACGTGGGCATACCAGGTGCCCAAAAAGAGGCTTAATCCAAAAAAATTATTCCAATCGCTGTCCAAAATTTCCTTCATCCAATTGACTCTCTTTTTAATGTGCTTTTCGGTCAGTAGCAGTTTCTTTATTTTGCTACGAAATTATACTTTATTAGCCAGTAAAAGTCTTCTTATAGTATCACACGACATCTTTAGACCCTTTTTACGCTTTAAATGTAAAATCATCCTGTCATCCTTTTTCTTTTTTGCATGGAGCCACGATCCAGTAGATCATTGACATTTTTTTCATCAAAATAGTATTTCGCCCACTTACTAACAAATGTCTCTGACTTCTTCATGAATTTAGCAGCCGCTCTTGGATGCGAGCACAAAAACACGGCTTCGTAACGTGATGCGTACGCGGTACCCAAGGCGAGATACGGCCTTTTGTGATAAAGATCGAAGTGCAACTAATGTCGGTTACACATGAAGCCAGGACAGTGGGACAATCCAACAGTGTTGCCTACCCTACCGTTTTAACGGTAGATCTACCGTTTTCCAATGAGGCCTACCGTTCTACCCGTTTTCATAAGTGATCTACCCGTTTTCATAAGTGATCTACTTTTTTTTACCCACAATTTGGGTTATAATTTATTATATACTTACAAATTCCAAAAAACTATTATTATTACATAATATTATCATTATATTAATTATTAAACAGGTGTGCTACGGAATCTAAACGATTTCTACCTTAAAGGCCCACGAATTTCCTTCAATTCACTAGGTGGCGCTACCCTGCACATGTAAGCCCGTTGTTATTTTATCCTTGTTTACCATTGCAATAAAAAGAACGTTACTGTTTTGACAAGTTAGGCTGGTATTCTATCTACGGTCCTGTCGATTATTGGCTTGCAGTGTTGCCAACTCTACTGTTTTAACGGCAGATGTACCGTTTTTCAATGAGAGTTACTACCGTTTTTTCACTAACCATTTGGATTATAATTTATTACATATTTATTAACCTTATTATCATTGCATAATAATATTATTACACTAATTATAAAATAGGCCTCACATTTAAGTCCATTGTTCTTCTATCCTTGTTTACCAGTGCACAATAAAAAAGAGCTAATATAAAGCTGATTTTTCATATATAGAACAGATTTTGTATACAGATAGGTTGGTAGAAAATCCGCAATTAATATTTTCTATTGATTTTCTTAAGTTTATCGAAGTATATTGGCAACACTGCAGGTTTGAGACAGTTGCGCTGTCCTTATATTACCATGCACACGGAGGCAATACTAGCCTGGCTCGGCTGCTGACTTCGTGTGCAAGCGACTTAAGGTACTCTATACAAAGCATCTCAGGGGAGGGATTCACTCGTATTCATATGTGAACTACTGCTGTTAATGATTGTCAAGAAAAAGTATAGTCGTACACGTTCCTGTCAAAGATTTTAGGTATTATTAAATGTGTTTATTTGTTGTCAAATTTCTTTTTTGGTTTTTTTTCGTTCTAAGAATAAATCAGTGAATAACAAAATGTTCTTACTAGAGTAAAAATCTTAAATTTTGAACTACTTTAGTAGGAAAAGTGGTTGCACACAGGTAACCTCAATTTTTAATTGTTAATATTTAATTCACAGATGACAACAAAGATAATGGCTACGACTCTATGAAACCACAGAAAAAACAATCCGAAATCATAAACGCACTCGTCGATAACAGCAAAAAAGCCCTGCTAGAAAGTATGGAACCAATATCGGACGGAATTAAAGCAGTCAAGCTCCCAAAATCCCGTAGTTTTGATGAAAAAAGCAATATTAAAAACGATGACATTGAGAACTCTCTAGTACAAAGTTGGTCATACTGTATATCTGACTCGGCCAACTTACACGGTGAATTAGATATAGGTAAAAGCGCAGAAGAATTTTTCAGTGGAAAAGACGAGGAATACGCCATAGTAACAAGTATTCTAAACAAAATATTGGATAATGTATGCCAAGAAGCGGACAAAGGACAGGTAAATGGATATATTACTTTACCGATATATTCAAGACCCACAGATCTGGATTTGAAAATGAAAATAAACAATTGCAACTCCAAAAATTTCGTCTTATATCCAATCCACTCTCATATGTGTCTCTACTATGAACTTTTCGATTCGAATCAAGTGATATATGCACTCCACACATTGAAGAACTGCATTCTTTGCAACCCAAAGCTCTTCATTAAGTGTTCGGCGACGAGTGGTATTAAAAATCTAAAAAATAATGATATATTGTATCTCTTAGCTAGACATCGAAAGAGTCTTCTTGGCCAGGGTTTTAACGGAGAACTGAGTCAAGAACACATGAATTTTTATAGAGGCTATATGTTCCTAGATGTTATCCTGTCTATTTGTTTGAATTATGCCAGGACATTTTTTCCATTTTTGGATGATTTGAGTCCTGTGATAGAAGAATTGAATAACAACATTAAGATTCAGCTTGAATCGTTGGAAATTTTAAATACAATCATCGAAAATCTCATACCAATGGTTGAAGAAAACTCTAATAAAGGTTTTGCTAGCTATATAGCAGATTTATTGGTTAAATGTAAGATTCAGAAAATTCTGCTGCATTGTCTGTTGACTTCCGTAAGAAATTTTGATGAAGATATGTCTTTTGCGGAGGACATTTTGCTGTTCAACAATTTTCAAGTGTGCAATGCTGATAATAGAACAGGAGAGCATGTTGAAGCCTTTCAAATTGAGTTGTTGAGGTAAGTGTCTTGTTTTATTTCTTTTTTTTTTTTGTTTATTAGGATTTTAATCATTTTATTCACAACTTTTTAATACAATTTATTTTGATTTAAGTAGTTCTAAAGGACTCCATTTTCCTATTTCAAAACATTGTTTACAATTAATGAAATAAAATTTGCTTTGTTAAACTTGTCAGTTTTATTATTAAATTTGCGTGGCCGCGGTTTTATACACTGTAACATTCTCAAATTCAATGCCTTAAATGCTGTTGATTCACATTATTTTATGGGGCTTTTTTAGCTCGCGCATTTTTTATTACTATCTAGGTACTAAAGGCAGATCAACGAACGGCGGAGAATTCCATAGGTCTCTTTGATCATTAAGAAGGTTAATTGTACTGGTTTTATTGTATTTTTATGGCCTCTAAGGTTTTAAGTTTCTTACTTTTGGGTAGGGTATGCAAAATTTGAATATTGTTAGCATCTAGGAAACTTGGCGAAATTTGAATTATGTTTTTTCATTAAAAATGCAGTCTTGCATTGTTTAAACCTTGTATAGAAATTTCTTCCCATTTGTCCAATGTAACAGCTATTGGAAACCGAACAATTTAATCTATGAACTTTTGTAGAGAGGAAAATTGGTCTTTGGCATTAAACATGTGTGACAATTTTTGTGGCGATTTGAATACGATTTTTAAATTTTGTTGTTTATCCATTACCAGATCTCAATCCTTAGTTTCTCCAGTATACATTTCACCACTCTCCAATGGAACTTTGTAAACCCATTCTTTTCTTTGGGTACTTTTAGGTCTTATTTTTTTTAAATGAGCTTTGAATGTATTCCTCGATTTGAAGGCTGTTTTTGTATTGAAGTCAGATATATTGTATTATTATTTTTCAGTATGAGCACTTCGTGTTTCAGTACAATTTCTACAGCTCTTTAATATCATTTCTTTGACCTTAAAAAATAATATTGAATCTTGTCTTCAAACTGGGTTAAAACTATGGACTTCACTTTATCATTTGTGTTCAATTTCGTTCATCTCTAGTAAGCTTTTAATTTTGAAAAAGACAAATAGTCAATAGGGATCATGTCGAAACTTTACTGTGGATGGTTGAGTTCAATAAAACCACATTCCTGAATAGCAGCCCTTACACATTTTCTCGTTTTTGAATCAGAAGGAAATTTTAAGATTTTTCTTACACTGACCTTATTCATACCCAAATAATTCTTGCTGCTAATCTATGGTCTTTAGTCGTCTGTCTTTCAGTACTTCCTTCTGCACTAATTTGATGTAATCGCTTCAAACCGACCGATGTGTGGTTGGCCTTTAATTGATTCTTCTCTTAAACTTTGTTTAATATATATTTTTCTTTAATCAAAAACTTAATCCCTGCCTAATACTCGATTTTGAGCAGTGAACAACATCAAATGAGTCTAAAATATTAAACTTTGGCATCATCGCTTGCTCTAAAGTACAAAGATCTGAAAGTTTTGGACCTTACTACATATTATGAATAAAATACTGTCGTTATTGATTTACTTCCAGTTTGTTTTATTTTTCAATTATTTTTAGGTTAATACACTCACTGATAATTTTGGAACACTCGGTATTTCCAACGGCGAAACCAACAGGTCAGACAACTCCAGACCCATCTGGAGGTTCCGTAAATGGAGAGCATTTAAACTACACCCCCACAGTTCTAATACCGAAACAGCAAATATTTTTGTCTGCAATTTTAAGTGCATTAAGGAATCAAAATATGCGAAATTTGCATGAGAAATGGCTAAACATGGTTACGTGTTGTTTGCCGTATTTTGGAGACAATTTAAAACAGATATCAATTAGCGTTATCCATCAGGTAATCATCTAATAATATTATTTAATATAACGAACAAGAAATAGTATTTATTTTCTTTAAGCATGATAGTGTGCAGCACGAGAATATCAATTCACATAAGTAAGAAATTTATATTCGCTGCTGGTTTAAATTTAAAGCACACAAGGTTTATAGTTGTAGAAAAAAATTTATCATTTGTTCTAGATCTGCAACAACATAGAAGATTTGGCCGCAAGCTACAAAAAGTCCGAGCTAGATGATTACGAATTAGGTTCAGATTATACCATAACTCAACTCGAATTTCTCACGATTTTATGTCACTATTGCCTCTTGGACTCTTCCCAAACTGTAAATCAAAACGTACCTGCTTCTACCACCACCCCAATCGTATCAAACCCTGGGGAAATTTTTAATAATTTAGTTAATGTATTCTTCACTCCTCTAAGTTCAGATATAAATTTTACCACTAAACACAACTCTGATCATTATCAAAATGCTAGGAAGACTATTTTGAGTCATATGCCCAGGATTATATCTAGCGTGGCGAAGTTATGGCAAACTGTTGTAGGTAAGTATTTTAATACCTTAACTAAGTGTGTTATCAATTTTCAGTTCAGTTTCAACTTATTCTAAAATAATTATTTTTCAATAAATAATCAATATAACTCTGGTCTTGATCAGAATTTTAGATAAATCACAAAGTTCATTGTGCACCCAGGTATATGAATTACCTGTATGGGCATTAAGAGTAGGCACAACCAAACCTATTTTCGTTAACCTGAAAAGACTTATATTATTTCAGGTATAGAAACTGATTTTAATAGTGTTTATGGCAATTCTAAAATAGTAAAACAACAACTGCTGGAATTTTTAAGTCCTATTGCTGTCCATCATGGAGCTAGTTTTCTTGCTGCTGTAGCTGTCGCTTGGTTTGAGAGAAGGAATCCTTTTACAAATGTAAAAGCTGTAAGTATCATTTTTTCAAATAAACATTTAGTTTTTAATTCTGGCCTTGTTTGTTTGAACGTAGTTTTACAAATGTTTTTGTTAAAAATTTTCTTTTAATTTTTACGAATAAATTCTAAATTTTATTTTTAAAAACAGTATGCCAAATATCGCACATTCGATGGAGCCGAATTTAAAATTTTTATTTTCTAAAAATACTGAATATATATATATATATATATATATATATATATATATATATATATATATATATATATATATATATACCGGGTGTCAACGAATCTATTAGACAAGTCATAATTTCTAGAGTATTATGTGTATCAAAATGAGAATTGGTACAGGTAAATGGTATGTGAAAGGGAGAGTTTTCGCATATTTTCCACTTTCCGGTCTCTTCCGGTTTCACCGGAAATGGCCCCGGTTTTGAATTTTTAACTGGAACACCCTGTATATTTTAACATTTTTGGATTTCTGAGACAATTCTAGATCAGAATGTGACATTTTAAAAACTTTTTACGTCTACTACATTTTTTTAGAGCCACTTTTAAAATTGCATCTAGGTGGCCATGATCGGACGCAAACTAATCTAAGGGCCTTAGGTGATGTCAAAAAAATACAATCGCAAAGTTTTAGTTACTAGTATGAAAGACAGGAATAAGACAAGTTGACAAAATTACGTTTTCATTTCTAACTATTAATTTTCAAATGGCGACCCCTTTTTGACAAATACTTTTCGAAAAAAGCATTCTTTGACGAATCTAACGGTACTAATTTATTTGCGATTGGATTAGACATAAGAACAGAAATTAAATATTATTAAGCAAAATACTGGATAATTTATTTACTTATGACAAGTGCGCCATGGACAGCCATGATGCATAATAATTTGCAACTGTTTTTATCAAGTCTTTTTTGGAAAACAAAGCACTCACTTAAGTAGATAATGACAGTGACATACCCTCTAAGAACAGACGTAAAAGTTTCTTAATTTTCGTTAAGTTTAGAGTTCTTAGAGCGTATGTCACTGTCATTATCTACTTAAGTAAGTGCTTTGTTTTCCAAAGAAGACTTGATAAAAACAGTTGCAAATTATTATGCATCATGGCTGTCCATGGCGCACTTGTCATAAGTAAATAAATTATCCAGTATTTTGCTTAATAATATTTAATTTCTGTTCTTATGTCTAATCCAATCGCAAGTAAATTAGTACCGTTAGATTCGTCAAAGAATGCTTTTTTCGAAAAGTATTTGTCAAAAAGGGGTCGCCATTTGAAAATTAATAGTTAGAAATGAAAACGTAATTTTGTCAACTTGTCTTATTCCTGTCTTTCATACTAGTAACTAAAACTTTGCGATTGTATTTTTTTGACATGACCTAAGGCCCTTAGATTAGTTTGCGTCCGATCATGGCCACCTAGATGCAATTTTAAAAGTGGCTCTAAAAAAATGAAGTAGACGTAAAAAGTTTTTAAAATGTCACATTCTGATCTAGAATTGTCTCAGAAATCCAAAAATGTTAAAATATATAGGGTGTTCCATTTAAAAATTCAAAACCGGGGCCATTTCCAGTGAAACCGGAAGTGGCCGGAATGTGGAAAATATGCGAAAACTATCCCCTTCACATACCATTTACCTGTACCAATTCTCATTTTGATACACATAATACTCTAGAAATTATGAATGACTTGTCTAATAGATTCGTTGACACCCGGTATATATATATATATATATATATATATATATATATATATATATATATATATATATATATATGTATATATATATATATATGTATATATATCGAGGGCTTGTATTTAAGATGATTAAGGTTATTCATTTAATTATGTTTTTATTAAACAGTTTTAAGTATTGATTACACCATGGTTGTTCCGGTAATAGTTGCTCCTATGACAACAACTTGTCTATTATGACGATACTCAAGAATAATCAAGAATTATATTCATCATAAATAGGATTATTTTTTAAAAACATTTATTTTTGTTGATTTTTTTTTATTTGCTTTTTAGGTACTACCGGAACCGAACGTTGGCCAAAATAACTTGGTGTACCTCATCTCCGCGATGCGAGTGATTCCCCTGGATAATTTAGTACAAACTGTGACTGCTGTGATAAAAAATCCTCCACCATGTGAAGGTCTTAGTTCAGATATTTGTTTAGAAGTATCTGTATTAGAATTATTTTATTGGTAAGTTTGATTTAGTTTTTAACTGTTTCATAGTTGCTATAATAATAAAACCAGTGAAACTAAATGACGTAGTTGTCAAAAAGACCATAAACAGTTTTGATTAACTGATATATTAGTTTTACAACCACTTGTGACAGAATCTCAACGTGGAATCCTGCTTTCCTGTAATACCCACTGTGACAAAGGCACTCTGGAAGTTTTATCAAACTTCTTTGGCCCTTGCAGTTTTATTGTTAAACAACTACAGGTTTTAAGAGTTTACCAATACCATAAACACAACTTAAAAATTCAGGAAATGCTGCTATCTAACTAGTCATATCAGTCCTGTTGTTTTAGAGCTATTACATCAATGCTTCCGAAAAAAAAAATTAAAAACAGAAAGTTAACTTCATAAAACAATTCCAAAGTTACCACAATAAGTGCTCTTTTCGGTCGTTATTTTAATCCCGGTATAATAAACCCAATACGTTTAAATAGCTTTCTAAAAGATTAATCAATGAAAAGAATGAAAACAAGAAAAACAGATATTTTAATTTCATTAAACAAAACACTACTATAGTTGCCCTTCTCCCAGATAGAATAAAACTGAATTTCCCCTTAACTTTCTCGAAGATAAATGAAAAATCTAACCAATTATAAGCATAGAATGTAACTTTCTCTGACAGATTTTAAAACATATAAATGTTAAATCGTAACTGACGACATGACTTTTTAAAAAGCATCGCCCAACTTTCATCCACTGGACTCCATGCAGGTTTGCGTTGGTACCTATCTCACATCCATTCCACCAAGAGAAATAGTTATTAGTCTGGAGTACAACCCTGTAAGGATGATTCCATTCCTGAAAGTTTCAGTCTTTCGTTCATAGAGGACATTAGCCATCCCATGTTGGATATTTAATTCCCGATTTGGCCTGAGCGTCTTAAAATTATTGATTGTATTTATACAAAAGGGTTAATAAAACTATTCTACATTTTTTTACAACTAAAAGCTTCGATTTTAACTGTAAAAAACCCTGTTCACTCTTTTAGCCATTTTGACGGTATTTAAATCGTTCTTTTTTATTGAACAGGAAAAACAATCATTATACGAATTCTTTGTACATCTAATCAAATGATTATATTGCATTACATTATTCTTTTGCTTTATGATGGGCAAATTGTTTAATTTACAACATCTCCTAGGTGTGTTTTATGCCATATGGTGCTAAATCGATCCTTGATTTAATCTTCAAAGGTGTTCATATTTGACAAGGATACAATTTCTTCGACAAGGATACAATTATTTCGACATATTTTAAGTTTATAGTTCCAGAAAACTATATAAACGACCTAAAAGTAATAAGACTGGTTAAACTTCAAAATTAATTGATTTTTCCTTTATGGGTGACGGTTCTTGGGTAGTAATATAAGATATACACTTTTTCTCAGGTTCCATGATTAAAATCCATATACAGGATGATTATTTAATTCCTTCATTGGTGGAATTTATTTAAGTCAAACAACATTTAATAGAATTAATCATAACGTTTATTCCATTATAAGTGTTAAGATTAAATATAGCTTTGTTAAGATAGATAAGTTACCAGCGTCGTCAAATATGTTTTTAGATTAGGGTAAGTAAGAATGATAATCTATAGCTTAGATAAATGTTTTCATTGTAATTCCATTAGTTTTAAAAAGTCTATATTTTTTTCTAGTTATATGCGTAACGCCTCAGCTACACAACTCTCTGAAGCATGGGGTTCTCTACTATCTCTTATAAGGGAGGTGAATTCTCTAAGCCCACCTGCCCAATTTTTGTTGGCCGCCATTTTGCATGAAATGATGATTAAGTGTTGCCCTCTAGAGGAAAGAAAGGATCAAAAAGACCTACAAGATGTGACTGCAAAGGTAAATATTAATTCATTTCTTTGGGTCGTGTGTAAAAATTTCTCAAGATAAGTAATGACTTCTTATGTTATGAAATTAGGGACCTATAATCTTAAAATTGGGCATGAAATAAATATATACTTTTTACCGAGTAAAATGTAAAAAGTAAAACCGTTCTATGGTTTAAATATATAATCATGTTTTTTCATACTGATAAAGTGATGACGTCGTGCAGGCGTTTATTTTTAGATTTTCTTTCAATTTAGACAACTGTATATTTTATAAGATCTTTTGCTTTATTTTCAAACGCTTTATGTGGTATTATCTGAAAACACTATCAATGGTAGCCATTTATATTTCGAGAACTAGCAACACTGGCGTTGTTAGGTGCCATCTGATATATTCGTAGTAAAATTTGACATTTTAGACGATATACGTACAAGGCACGGATCTAGGGGGGGGGGGCGATCCCTGTTATCAAAAAATTAATTTTCACTAAGATCTACTATTTTTTATTTAAGATGGACAGCAATTGGACCTCCTTAATAAATCATATTCTACTTTTGGTTAAAAAATGATAAATATAATATAAATTACATATTTTTCAGCTTATAGATTGTGTGTCACAAGTCTGTGGTTCCTGCCTTGAACAAACAACTTGGTTGAGGAAAAACTTTTCTGTTCGAGAGCAAGAGGAAGAGAACACCCCTGAAGGTAGCATTGCTAGTGGAGGAACAGCGGAACTTGTCTTTAGTTCTAGTCATAGTGTACAGGCACAATTGGTAAGAATTATATATTTTTAAATGATTTTTATTACCATATTCAACTCGATGTATTCTTTCAGGTATTGGCCGAAATTCTAGCTCCAATCCTCGACATATGCTTCGGTTCTTCCGAGAAAGACAAAGTCAACAATATACTTGCCTCTCTAATGATCAATATAGTGCCCTATTTGAAAACACACACCGTAAGAAATATGCCAAGTTTCAATGCTTGTTCAAAATTATTGTCTAGTCTGAGCAGCTATCAGTATACGAGGAAAGCTTGGAAGAAAGATGTTTTCGATTTGTTGTTGGATAATTCTTTGTTCCAAATGGACCTTTCTTGTCTGAAATATTGGAGGGTGATTGTAGACAATTTGATGACACATGACAATACGACATTTAGGGATTTAATGAGTAAGTTTGTTTTTATTTATTAAAATATATTATGGGCTGAAAATTAATTAAATACCTTAAATATAATCACAAGTAAAAAGTAGTATATATATATATATATATATATATATATATATATATATATATATATATATATATGTATATCTGTATAAAAGATTAAATAAAGTAAATTTACAATTGCAAGGTGACGAGCTGAATTTAATCATAACAAAAAATGTCATAACTGCTTTTATGGGAAACATCTTCTGTTCAAGGAGAATGTTGGTATTATTATTATTATTGTCTGCAAAACAAAGATTTAGTTACATATTGCCAACACTTACATGTTCTTCATGCTGATTTCAAACATGAACATTTCGAGTTGAGTTTTAAGTTCTTTTTCAAATGCAGATACGAAAGAATCATTAAATTTAGATCTGGTAGAATTCACAACCAATGAATTTGCAGAAAACTTCAGAAATTACTATCAGGAGTTCTAGTTTCAAAAATCAAAACCAGGACTATACTTTGGATTGTAGGACATAGTGCAAAAATTTATAATTGCATTCTTCTCATTATATTTTTTGGGCCGAAGAGCTCCATGCAATTTGTGAGAAATGTTGCAGAGAACTGCCTCGTGATAAGAGATTTCAGCATTTAAAATAGTACCGGAGACGTCCTCCACACTTAAGAATACGTTATCTAGAACTGAAGAAGATTATTTTAAAAATTCTTGTTAGTGCATTTACATGCATTTTGAGATTCACTGAATGAGACAGATTTTTTAATTCAAGTGTGGTGGGACAATTTCTCTTCTCAAAATGAATATTAAAATCACCAATTAGAACAAAACTTAGTAATATTTCCAGCCTTTCCACAAAGACATGTTCGTTGCACCGGGACAATTTGTATAAACAAATAACATAACTATTCAGTTTTTGACAAAAATAAATTGAAAATTCAAATTCTTTTTCAGCAATCATGTTATCGTTGAAATATGAGTGAATGCAAACTGTTCCGAAAAGAATGTATTAAATAAATGTGCCCCCGTGCTGAAACATATTTCTGCAAAAACATGATACTACCTCATAGTTTGGTATACTTATAAGTTCTTCTTGTTTAAGCTAATGTTCAGCTAATAAGACAATGTCATGTAAATTACAATCTCTTAAAAATTTATAGAGCTCATCTATTTATTACTTAATGACTATACAGTATATTTAATAATAAAAAAGAAACGAAATTCCTGCCATCGTTGAATCTAAAAAAACAGTTATTATGTTCCTATAGAATCAGAAAAGACATATTTTCTGATTCTATAGGGATAATATTACTGTTCTGAGATGCAGAAGAATGGGAAAGAAATACAAATCCTGACCCGATGTCACTGAACTCAATTATCTATCATATAGCTCTGATCTGACCCATAGTGACTTATTTATTCTCAGAATTGAAATCTGACGTGGGAGGGAAAAATCACAGATGATAACTCGAAGTTGGTAGTTTTAGCGCGTTTTGAAGACAAGACTCCGGACTAAAGAGGAAAATAATGATTAATAATTTAGGTTTACTACTCCTATTATACAGTTCAGGACAACAATTTTGGATCTTACTACATATATTCGACTTGAAGCAAAATGGAAGCAGATTTATTTTTTATAAATCACAACCAAAGATGATGATAGTAGATGTAAGAGAAAGTTGGAAATTATGCTTGTTTCAAATAACTATGCCGTGAAATATGTTCATGTGTTATGTAATTTAAAGTATTTTCTTTTAATGATTCGTGTCGAACAATTTTATGTTTTGTGTAAAGGTTTAAAATTAATTATTTTGGAAAATTTTTAACGTCTCGTTGCAGAATTATTTTTTTTTAATTTTCTTAAGATGCAAAATTTTAACAAGAGCTTTTCTATAGAAACGCTTCATTATCCTATATATGGTATTTTGCTACTAGGGGACTGCACATTTTCCATTAAAAAAATCTGTGTTGCTCAGTATTTTTTGTTAACTTAGTGAAAAAATATTTTTGTTTTAGGTCGCGTATCAATGACACAAAGTGGAACATTAGGAATATTTTCATCACGAGAACAAGAATACGAGCAAAAAGCTCAGTTGTTGAAAAGACTGGCTTATATAATATTTTGCAGTGAAATCGATCAGTATGCAAAATATATGCCTGAAATTCAAGGTTAGTAACTGCCCCTCTTTTGTTTAGCTTTAACTCGCTTCTTAAATTATATATACCGAAACGCAAACGAATCAGTAAAGGATGTATTTTCTCATCACAGTCTTCTTTTGCTAAATTCCCACTTTAACGAAAGAAATACGACTGACCAAATATACAGAAAGTAACATCGGAAAAAACGGAAAAACATTTTAAAACAGAAAATGAACGGAAACCTGATGAGAAGAAGATAACGTGGAACGGTAGTGGCACTTTTTCAAAAAACCAATTATGGAAACAAGTAAAAAAACACAATAACCAGATACAAAAGAGTAGACTGGATAAAAAACGAAATTCTGGAGATGATGGATGAGAGAAGAAAACGCAAGACCAATGATAAGATTCGACAGTTGCAGAATCAGATAAGAGAGAGAATAAGAGAGAAAAAAAGAAGCGTATTATTCTGGACAGTTTAAGGAAATAGAATATGTACAGGATAAATATGACAACTTTTAACTAGCATTAAAAAAATCAAAGAACTAGCTGGAGTAAGAAGAAGGAAACGCTGAAATATATTAGAGAAAGAGGCAAATATTATAATGGAGACGGAACAGAAATTATGCCGGTGGAAGGAATATATACAAGAAGTGGATGGATGAACAAAAAGGTGATGATACTTGATCATCGACGTCTAGGTCTCGTTGGGCCCTTTACATCCCACAATAGCTGCAGGTCATTCGAGGTCAAACATCTTTGCGAATCCAAGTAGCCTCGTCAAATGAACTTGTCTAACTACTTCCGGTAACAAAATTGTGTTTTCGAAATGTATATACAAGTATTATTTCAAGATCAAAGACAGAAATTTTCCAATACAAAGCCAGGGCAGGAACATAGGACCCAACAACTAAAAAAGAGGACAAAAATATAGATACACTGTTGAAACTGCGTGACACAATTTACATAGCAAGAATTATCCCCTGAAAAATGTTAACGTCAACATTTATAGGCTTGCCGAGGAGGGGAATTCGAAGGAATGCAGTGACTACCGAACGATAAATCTCATATCATATGTATTAAAAATCCTCTTAAAAATTAGATATGCCAGAATAGATTCGAAACTGGAGTTGGATGTTGGTGATACACAATTCGGATTCCATACTGGGTACAAGAGAGGTATTGTTTGCCGAGAACTTTGTGTCTACCTTATAGACTACAACAAAGCAGATAAGGCATGACAAACTGATAGAAATCTTTAAAACTAAAAACTTATATGAATGGGATATAAGATTAATAGCAAGTTTGTTCTATACTCAGTGAGCAGCAGTAATAATCGGACATAAAGTATCCAAGTTGAGGTACAGAGGAGTTAGGCGGGGTACATACTGTCATAATAGAAGCTCTGGAATTCGAAGCAGCTAGCAAAAGGGTAAATGAGGTTGTAACTGACAACATCAGATATCCTGATGACATCTTAATAATAGCCGATAGTTTGGAAGATCTAGAAAGACTAATGAATAAAATATTGAGGTGTAGTATGGACTTTCCATGGAGATTAATAAAACTAAGATTATGAAAAAACAACAATGCTAACGAAATCCTGAGAGTTGGAGACCTGCAGATTGAAATAGTAAAGAAGTACACTTATTGGAGAATGTTGATAATATAAAATAATGACTAACCTGCAAAAATAAAATCAAGGATTGAGAAAGCGCGTACCAACTTCATAAAAATAAAAAGGGTCTTTTACAGCAAACATTTGACGTTGGCACCGAGGATAAGATTGACGAAATGTTATGTGTATTATATTATGGTATAGAAACGTGGGCGCTAAATGTGGAGGCAATGAGAAAGCTTTCTTTGAGATATGGAACTACAGGACTCGGAGCATATCGTGTATGTATTGGGTCATAAACGTTTGAAATGTTGAGAAGAGTGGGAAAATAAAAAGAGGTTCAGGTTACAATCAGGGAAGGGAAACTGCATTATCTCGGACATATAATACAGTAGCTTATAATTCAAGGGAAAATACATGGTAAGAGAGGCATGGAAGAAGATGGATATTGTGGCTGAGGAACCTAAGAAAATTGTTTGGATGCAGCTCGAAGCAGCTCTTTGGAGCAACTGTCTCGAAAGTCAAAATAGCCATGATGATCTTCAATCTCCGTAACGGAGACGGCACCTGAAGAAGAAAAGCGTGAAGATTGAGCATGTGTCTCATATAATCTTGAATATCCAGCTTATTCCTGATTTTTATCTTGATCTGCAGAAGAATCGAAAATCCACTTTCGCAGAATTGAATAACACTGATATTAAAAAGAAAGCATGCAAACTATAGGATATGACTGATGCATATCTCACCAAAACTGAGATAACGGCCCTTTTGTGAATTGCGACCTACTGATTGGGAATCGCTGCTGTAGACAAATAGATCCATGGTGTCATTAAAGTTTAAAAGGCCGATCCTATTCCCTAAGAAACGACTCCACAGATAATGCTGTTATTAGCAACGTGTTTTATGGCTAAAAATAACTTTGTCCACTCACCTGAAAAATTATCTTCTTTCTCTTCTAACTTATGTTGTTATCAAAATGTTTGTGGAAAAAATCCACATTTGTATTTTTCTATGGTAATACTTTTTTGTTTAATTTTAGAACAATTAACAACAAGTCTAAGGCTTACCGCTCCAGGAATTCAGGCACAAGTTTTTCTCTGTTTCCGAGTAATTCTGATCAGAATGAGTCCTCTACACGTGACAAGTCTATGGCCAATCATAATCAGTGAAATGCTGCAAGTGTTTTTACAGATTGAACAGGAATTGGCTACTGATACAGAGGAATTTAGGTAAGCAAAATATAGATGTAATATTCGAAATATAATTGACGTAAGAAACTGTGATTGCATTGCTATAAAATGTATTTCTTATCTTATTAACCAATTCTTACTTCCATAAGAATACAAACATAACCTACTTCACAGTATAAATATCATCGGTTATTTTATTAATTTGCTAGATTGTTGATTTACTTACCATATTTAATTTCAGTCATGGACTGGTATTTATTAGAATTTTGCTCTTGGTCATTCTCAATAAGCCATTAATGCGATTTTAATCAAATTGAACCGTTTTTGGTTATTTCTTCAGTGGAAAATCAGGTAACAGAATAAACATGAACAAGTGTTGATCGGTATGAAAATTATACAACGTTTCATAAATCGTAACTATTTTATTACAAATAATGCGAAAATCAGAAGTTTAAAAGGCTTTAGTGCCACAGTTGCACTGTTTATAAGATGATTCTCCCTGATTTTAAATAACGAAAGCTTTCACGGCTTTGGCCAATTTGAAAATCATGGTTATTGGACCTGTCAAATTGGAATTATTATCCGACGTTTCGTCTATGATTGCACTAGACATCCTCAGGGATCTTTACTCCACAAGATTAGAACACTGAATAACCATTGAGGAGCAGCAGCCCGGTATTTATCGTTCTGCGATCCGGAGAGCTCGCATCATCGGTCCCTCCAGGTCTTGGACTTTGTGATCAGGGTACGGGATGACCAGATTATCGGCATAGTTCTGTGTATACAAGTCAGCTTCATTTACCTCACTTAACAAGCTGCCCACTACGAGGCTCTACACCAAGGTTGATAAAACATCCTCCTGCTGACAGGTCCTACTTGGTGGTAGCACTGTTAAGCTCAGACTATATTAATCCTTGTCGATAAAGGTGCCTAGAGCCATAGACAAACTATATCTTTTTCTGTGCTAGAGCAGATTGTCCACCCGACACCGCGGTCTCGACCCTTCAGGATATTCCTCCGTTCCTCGGTGACAACAATAATAATTTCTTGCACATTACTTGGTGAATTATTCCAATTGAAAACAGCTCTGAATACATATTATGCATATTCTATGGAATTCGTGTCGGATGACATCGCTAGCAATTCTAATTTAATAATTATGTATGTTTTTAACGTAATATGCATCTGTCATTGTGGCTGGTATATTAATAAAGGGAGTTCTTTTATTGAACATTATACCTTTTCCCCCGCCCAAAAATAAAAATATTTCTCCCTCTCACCATGGTAAGGAGCATCTTCAATGCTTGTTTCAAGTATATTTATGCCTTTAAGCTCCCTTTAAACTTTTACTCGGTAATTATCATTGACTAAGCCAAACCGTGACTCATCTATAAAAAAGCATATTTCTCCATTCTACTAAATGCCAATTCTAATGAATTCTTGCCATTGCAAATGCGTTTTTCATTAACATGGAACTAAGAAAGGAACTCTTCAACGAATTGTGCTACTCAATATCTCTTAGTTGTATGTTCGCTAGAAGTGAAATCTTAGTACCAGTATGGTAACTAATTGATTTCTATGGGCCGATTGGGCAGTAATACAACATTTCTAGGTACGCTTTTCACTTTACTTTAGTCTTTTCATAGCGTCTAATTGTCCTGATTACCTTGTTTCTAACAAAATTTAGTCTATTGGTTATCTCTTGTCACAAAACAATAATTCTAGTCCTTTCAAACTCGTTTCTAGGCATATTATACGTTTATTGCACTGATTAGTACTAAATACACCTAAACATTTTTGTTTTAATTCTATCATGGATTTAGTTTTAAACAAGTTACTATCATCGATAAATTTATATTTTAAATACAAGGGGGGGGGGTGCATGACTTTTGAAAGTTAATGACTGAATTAAATTTAAAAGAACCTTTAATTAAAAATTTAGCTTCCTGAGTAGATAGGGTGTTGATATCTAACTAATAACTTTCGCTGTACAAATTATGTCATTTATAAAAACTGTTATAATCTAACAATCCTGGGCAATGTTATGAAATTACGCAAAAACAACTTATAAATCCATACAGCAAACTTACAACATCTTTTTGGTGGTTTGAAGACCATTTTGCATTGATTATCTGTGACTGTTTAGCATCGTGTAGTATTAGATGTTATATTTATATTTAAACTGCATCAATAGTAAATATGAATGAAGGTGTTTTGAGTTTATTTAATTACATTTAAATTTTTGTAGGTTGTACAATATTAGTGCAGTTTCAATAATTGTATGTTTTAATTACTAAAATTTAAAAAAGGAGGTCCTATTGGTATTAAACAAAAACATTAAGTTTATATTTTTGCTGTTCTTTGAATTAATTATTCAACTTTTGTATGACTTAAAATTAATTTCACACAGAAAATCATGTATATATGGCAGTGGGAACTCTTTTTTAGCCTTTTTGTAATTGTAAATTTAACCTGGTTATTTATTTTGTGCTTTACTATGGGTTTGCTGGTTTCCACAGGACCAATAACAGGTAAATAACATGTCATTCTTAAAAATTTTTATTCTCTTTTTTTCCTATATGCTTTTTATCCTACTTAAGGAAAAATGATCGGACAGAAATTAAGTCTTACTGGTAGCAGTTGTTCTTCAGCATCACAGATTATTTCACGTTACAGATGTGACAGCTTTGGCGGTGCCTTTGAAACTGAAGGATCCAATTTTCGTGACCTTGCTTGCCTCGTGACCCACTATTGCACTGGAAAAAATTGTAGAAATTAGGAAAAATACCGCGATTACCTTGATAGTAGTGAATGAAATACAAAAATATTAATAATTTCTTAAATTTTTTGTTGGTGATATAGACAAATATGTTTACATTAAGTTACAATTAAACGTAGGTTAATCATTTGTTAAATTTTGTTAATTTGGACTGTTCCATCATCTTTTTTGTTCTTATGATTTTTGACAATATTCAAATGCTTACTTAAGGGTTTTCTTCGGTTTAGGACTTGTAGTCACGGCATGCACAGAAAGTTCTTTATCATTTTTATCCAAAAATATTTGATGTATGATAATTTCACATTCGAACCTTAAAATACTAATAGAAAATAACACTACGAAATATAAACAATTAAGTTGGTTATTTAGTGCGAATACTTTTTTTGCATTTGATTAAGATGAAATAATCTGTAAGTTATTAACAGGTTGTACACCGAAGAAATCAAGAAATAGTCTTAATTCTCTACATCCTGCTCTAAAATTTACCTTAGAAATAGAAACCGAAAACAAACTTAATTTTTTAGATTTAACTATCAGAAAAACCAATAATTCTCTCAGCTTCAAAATCTTTCGAAAACCCACCCAAACAGACCACATAATTCTTTCCAATTCTAACCACCCTTTACAACATAAAATGGCCTCAATAAACTGCTATGTTAATAGATTGCTCAACATTCCCATGTCAGCGGAGGATTACAACAACGAGGTCAATATTCTCAAGCAAATTGCCGTAAACAATGGGTATGAGCATACAATCATCGACAAATATATAGAGAAAATTAAAAGCAAGAAAGAATCCCAAGAGGCTTACAGCTCGACTTCTTACAATGAAAGTCAACAAGGAAAATTTTTCTCACTCTCGTACTTAGGTCACTTCTCTAATAAAATAGCACGGACTCTAACAAACCACACTCAAAATGTGAAGATCTCATTTAAGAGTGTAAATCAACTCAGTTCCCATCTGGTCAATAACAAACAATTGATATCTCGTATACAAAAAAGTGGGTTCTATCAACTTTCTTGCCCAGACTGCCCTTCGACGTATATAGGAAAAACTATTAGATCATTAGCAGTCCGAATTAGAGAACATGTTAACAAACCTCAGGCCTCTGTGTTTGGTCACCATATTAGTTTTACCAAACACAGTTTCTCTCCAACACATAATAGTAAAATCTTATACCACTCCAGAGGTAATAACTCAAAAACCTTGGATTACAGAGAGGATCTTGAAATATGCAGGGAGATAAAGAGAAACCCCGACCATTGCCTCAATATAAGAATGAACAACGTAAATGACCGCAACCCCATTTTCAAACTTTTTTCTTAAATTATTAATTTCAACTACGCCTATGTTCGTGTAATTTGTTACTTTTTTACAAAAATGGAAATCATTTCACGCCACTGAACCCAAGTGTTCGAAATATATCACAGAATAACCGATAACAGCAACGCTGTAGATTAATAAACTTTTACTGCCCTTTTTGCTCATTGTCAATGAATTATATTATTGATTTGAAATACAATTGACAAGAAATTGAAATAGAGCTAATACAGAAAATCTCTATTCAGGCTTACACATACTTGTATACAATTTTAATTTTTGGACAGTTTTATTGCTATGCTATGCTATGACGGGGTGGCATAACCTCACTCTTTTGGATTTTTATTAAAGAGGTTTATTGTTTTAACAGTGTTAATGTACTAGTATGTTGAATGTTTTGGTTTTAATTTTAATTTGTGACAGAGTTTTTTAAAAATTTTTTAATTGTATACAATTTGTTCTGTGTGGAGGCTACGGCTGGCGACTGCTCTCAAACTGGCAGGGCTAAGGTGTGCCCTTTCACGAGTGAGTGTGGTTGGTGAGTACTAAGCTTATTTGCTGACCATATTCTCTTGTTTTTAGGGTCTGAGCCCTGAGAATGGTCTGTTAGACCGAAAGCGCTTGGCCGATATTAATAAAAACATACACTGAAATACAAAACCCGTCTATTTCTTGAAATAATCTGTGTCAATATTCTTTCTAATTTTACAATTTCTCCCGGTCTGATAGCGGGTCGCAAAACAAAGAAGGTCACGAAATTTAGTTTTGATGGGAACGTCTTTTGTAGCATCTGTAAAATAAAATAATCTGTGGCACCACTCTTACTAATATTTTTTTTTTCTTCATAACCACACAGTAGTCGTATATTTATTTACTAACAATTGTTAGGCTTACTAACATTTCAAACTTAATGCATGAGAAATAACTTCCAAATGCAATATAAACTTTAATAACTTGATTTGTTTTTTAATTACGAGTATTTATGATACTTTGTAAAATATTTTAAAAAAATACTAATTTTTCGTTAAAGTAATAAA
The DNA here is from genome assembly GCA_034092305.1 of Diaprepes abbreviatus. Classification (NCBI taxonomy): domain Eukaryota; kingdom Metazoa; phylum Arthropoda; class Insecta; order Coleoptera; family Curculionidae; genus Diaprepes; species Diaprepes abbreviatus. The sequence goes on along the minus strand of JASJET010000018.1, from coordinate 44,763 downwards.
TTCCGGGGTTCTTTAAAAACTACAGGAAATTTTCTGTTATATGTTTTTAAAATCTTTCTGTTACTAATACAAGAAACTTAATTTCAATAAAAAAATATATTTGCAAATCCGACCCAAAAATTGCATTTACAGGAAGTAAGAAAGCAATATGTCCATGTGTAATTTATTTTCATAATTTGTAATAAAAAAATGTAATCCTGTATGGGTTAAAAGTGAGCCAGCTCAATTTTAATATTTTAACAGACATTTATTAAAAAGCTGATTTTTTTTTGCATTATGGGCATTAGTAACTGAGTTAGTTAGAAGAGCTCATTCTATTCTTTTAAATAACTGCTACAAAACACTAATTACATGGGTTAACGGAATCTATGCCCAGATATATCACAAAGTGATTAGAACCAATTCTCTGCGGTAACAGCAAACTGTTTTCACGTGATCTGATTACGGCTAACGAGTATTTATGAATGAATTGGTTGAAAAAATACTTCAAGTTATTTAAGTCGCCAGAAAAACTCAGGTACTTATTTTTTCATGTCTTGTTACACATATTTTCTTGATTTAGTTCCCACATTAAGCTTATGTCATCTCTTGATGCCAGCTGGTCGACCAATAGCAGTAATGGACTTCACGCCTTAGGCCACCCTCATTGGCTACGACTTCAACTTGCTACAGCCAAACTATTGGATCTAGCGCTGTTATTACCTGCTACGACATTACCACAGTTCCAAATGTAAGTGTGAATATATAATTATCAACATTTTATTAATATTTATTTATAGGTAAACATTTATGTTTACTTAATTTTGTACTAATCGATATTAAGCCTCTATTGGTTAATGATTGTTCACATTCTTAAATTTGGTTTTATTTTAAGTTTTCGTATATAAAATTACACAATATTTAACAGTTAACATCGTGAAGTAAAACTCAAAGACATTTTCTTATGATGGAAAAAAATCAGGGTGGTGTTCAGTCCAATGGCCAGGCGGCTTTCTTTGTACGAACTGACATCTTACTCCGCCATCAGGTCATATCATCCTTCCTAATCAAGACAGTGAAAAAACTAATTGATCAGCCTATAAGAATCCAAGTTATCTTCTAAGGCTTCACTACATCTGAAATTTGCCCAACAATCGGCAAAGTCGGCCATAAATGCTCATTAGAAACATTGTAGAGCATTCACTGACTTAAAGACGTCGAACAAGTTATATATGCATTCCTGGAAATAGGAACGTTCATGGGTGATCTCTTATGAAAAGTGAGAAAAACATAGTTTAGGGGAAGGGGGGCGAAAACGAAGCTAAGGATTGGCTGTACAGTGTAAAGAAGGAATACTCGTCATAGGGCTAATCCTAATATGTATACTGAGAAGATTATGCGTAGGGATAGTCGTTACCCTTAATTTGGACTTTTATATATTTAAAAAGAATGATATACCTGAGGTGGGCGGTAGGTCTTAATTTATGTAATAGGTAGCCAATAGTCAGGGACGTTGGGGATGCCTATCCTATTATCTGAAAGCCCCACTGTTAATTTATCACACCTAAGATTTTGCAATTTATTTAGAAGAGACGCTCTAACTTTAAATAAGCACCGGAGAATTGGTCTTTGAAGTATAAGTCAAAATGGAAAGGCAAAAATTTGTTGAAGCTTTAGGTATTATAGGGCATGAAACTACTAAATATAATCACAATGGATTTTTTGGGGCAAAGTGAAGTAGAGCCGAGCGATCCAAGAATTGTATAATTATTTTACATTCGACTAATATCTGAACAAAAACACATAATTGTACTGTTTACTGACTTGTTCTCCCATTACCACTTTACTCCACTTTCACTATAATTAATTTAAAAAATCTTCACAATTTTGTCACATAGCCTCGCAACTTCATTCTGAAGCTTTAATTAGTGATAAATCGGAATCATGGTGATCTTTCTTAAAAACTATTTTTAATACATTAATAAATAATTTACCTTTACTTAATGTTGTTGAATCTCACCCTAATTAAAGTTAAAATGTAATGCTAATTTTCTGTAACTGTGCAAAAAAATTAATTTTAATGAAATTTTCACTTTTATTATTAACGTATTACAATAATTATTTTTAAAAAGTAACTTTGTACCTGTTGTACGTTGGTACATTAGTCAATATATAACAGATCTTAATAAAATTCTAACTCGACATCTACCTTAGGACGAAATTTCCATTTTAAAAGTGAAAAAGAGGTAAGACGCCGATTTTACCACTGCTCATTAAAAAGTCATTTTTCCTGCGAAAAACTATGATACGAACACTATTTTCGGCTGCACATAGTCACATCACAATCTCCATGATTCGCTTAATTGCGGGTTTTCAAGAGCCCAGTAAGATGATTCTTTTTTTTTTTTAAACTCCGCAATTACTAAAATGTGTTTCATCTGTCCATAAGGCGAATTTTTCTAGATATTTAACAACATACCAATTACAAAAAACGACTCTTCTATCAGAAACACCTTCTTGAAGTCCTTGTTCAGTTCAAACTTTTAAAATATCCTGAACAGTTGATTTTGGAATAATAATAATAATAAATAATAAAATTCACTCAAAACAGTATTTTTCGAAATTTATTTTTGTAACGCTGAAAAGGATTAAAATGTGTTTTACTATTTTTCCAGATAATGTTAAGACTATTGCATAGATTTTGCTCAAACTTCATTAGTATATTGCGACAATTTGCAAAAATAGTATAAAATTAGAAGTCAAAAAACTAAATTAATTTTTATAGCGCACTACATTAGCATATATATATATATATATATATATATATATATATATATATATATATATATATATATATATATATATATATATATATATATATATATATGTATAAGGCTGTAAACAAGATGACTTTTTTATCTACCCAATATAAAGTCGCTAGTATGTACGCAGATCATACTTCATAAATACATACTATTTTCCATTAAATCTCGCACCTTTTCTTTCTTTTACCATAGGTATCGGTGGGCCTTCGTAGGAGACGACCTCGTTCGCAAACCAGATACACTGCACCAAGTCCCATTCACCCCCCACGTAGTCCGGATAGCAGAACTCATGGATCAGAAACATACAGACACGCAGATAGACATTCTTCCGATGAAACGAAACGAACTACTCCTTACAGTAAATAGCATAACTCAGTTGAAAGATCTCCAAAGTTTTTTCAAAACCCTTAGTTCATGTTCAAACAGGCACAGGACGGAATGTCGAAAGTCTGTGCCCAGCGACAGCTTGTTTACGGATAGGCAGTCGGACAAAGAACTAGATGTGATTTTGGAAAAAATAGATAAGGTTGTCGAAGCTGATTTTTTGGATAAAATCACGAAATAAAATTTACGTATAGCATTTAGGTGATGCTGAGAATTAAAGCGGGAGCTTTCGCGGTTGAAACCGTTAAGGATACAGTCTTAGTGTCTAGGTTCAAAATGAGCTGTAAAAGTTTTGTTGATGATAGTGCAAGTAACAGATAGTTTTAAAAGTGTGATTTACAAAACAAAAAAGGATACTATTAAATTTGACCCTTGACAAAAGGATGGATCAATAGGTACTATGAGACTTATTTTTTTTTTAAATACAGTTTACAACCATGATCTTTGACTTAATTTTATATTCATCATATGCTATGATGTATATAAAATTGCCTACATACGAGAAAAATTATTTCCTAAAATTTTAAAAACTGTTAAAGCTTGAGGCTTTATAAAATTTTTAATTATTACAATTCAACAAATAAAAGGAAAAATAATTATTTCAAAATAGATTTATTCGTTTGATTCACTGAAAATCTTGACTTCATTGGAAATAAATTGTCCAGACAATTTTTATTCTATTATGTTACACTTAAGTGTAATGTTTAATTTTTTCACTATACCACAGAAAAAAATATACAACCCACATTAATTAAGTATCATTTTATAAAAAATCCAACCAGTGAAAACCATGGTGGTAATTCTATTTTAAACTAAAATATATTATTCACAGTCTAAAAATATATTAAATAAAATTCTATGGCGATACATTTTTTCCCCAGAAAAAAACCATGATGTAGAAACCGGTATGCCCTGCTCTTGTTGGAAGTACCTACCAATATCTACGTGGCATACTGTTGATTAAATGTCGAATTCTTTCGTAAGATTTCTGCTCCCATTCTTAAAATAAAGCAAATGCCATTTCTCTTTGTAGCATGAGTCTCCCTAACTCATCCCGATGAGTTCTATGGGATTTAAGTCAGGACTATCGGCTGACCAATCCATAACCGATATATGGTTTTCTTCAAAAAATGTTCGGACCTCCAAGGTGACGTAAGGGCGGGCATCACCGTGTTGAACATGAGTTATTTGCCATAATTTCGAGCATAGGCCATACATAGGACTGTAGACTATTATAAGATATCAGTGACCTGTCAAATTTCAAAGTATGAGCTTGGTTCTTTAATTATAACTAATATCTCCCCACGCCAGTATTGATCCTTCTTCAGTCACTTGAACTATGTTGTCGTGACATTTTTTGAGACTTGTCTTAGATCAGTAGTTGTTGCCATTCCTGTTCAGTCCAGTCTGTATGTTCGTAACAAAATGGTGGTGTCTTATGAGCTCTGGTACATTTGTGCTGACCGTCTCGATTTGAGTCCCATTTCTGTGTTAAAATAAGCCTGTTCATATACTTGTCGCAGTAGATTTGCATGCTGCCGAGCAGTAAAAGATGGATTTTGATTGGTATTTTTACCCGTATGGTTGTAATGCTTGCACGAGGTCCATATGAGAGAAAATAGATGGTGATTATTAATTAATTTTGCGCAGAATAGACCATCAATTTGCGAAATATCTGAAAATCTCAGGGAGGCGATCTTTTTATTCATCCGGTTATCCTTTCGATTTTTGAGTACATTTATTAGCATTGTTTCAGAGGAAACTGGTTCTATCCGGACTTGTGATATTTTGAAGTCTATTTTCTCGGTCTCGTTTTCATTTCATAAGGGCTTTTTTTTTAAAAAAAAAAGCGTTTTCTTTAATGTCTTAAATTTAGTAACATTTTCCTTGAAAATGGTACTCAGACTGTTATGACAGATTGCTTCCAACTCAGTTGAGCTTGAGTAATTTATGTTATTATATGTGCCAAAAGAATAAGCCAACGTTCTGTTTATCAAAAATTTTTGATACATTTTTATAAAATAACATTCCTAATGACTGTTTAAAATTTTAGCTGTTGTTCTTCTTCTTTCTGTGCTCTATCAGGTCTCCCTGACGTTAACAATTACAATGGCGTATTCCTGTCTACTTTCGGATGTTCCTCAGTTAAGAGATCTGCTTCCTTCTAACATCTCTACAAGCCTCGATCTTACCCTTTATTATCAGTTCAAGAATTCTGTACCTATCCCTTCTGAGAACATGGCAACTGCATTTTACAGTTGTCAGCAATTCACGAGTGGCATCTGCTCAATCTAAAACCGCTATATTAGTCTGCATAGCTGCCCTGGGTATTCGAAGCATTCGCCTATGCAACCACATATCAAAATGCCCCCTAACAATTGATCGTGGCAGTCTTGTGTCCACACCTTTCCTCCATACAACACTGACCAGATGTAACATTTAACCATCTTTTGGCGAAGTTTTAAATTTACATTGTAGGCGACTAAAAACCATGAATTTAGTGTTTGCAACCTTTATGTTGAGTCCCATTTCTTTCCCAATCCTATTGATAGAATATAAGAGTTGTTGTAGACCCTGAAGGCTATCACTTTCAACATCGTGTTTATTAGCTCGCTGTTGAATTTTATAAAATTCTATTTATCCATCTTGAAATTGTATTTTTTTATATGACTAACTTGAACTAAAAAGCATGGTTTTTTCGATTGTAGAGAAAAAATACATTTGAACAACAGAATGTAAATGTACAACAACCAGGAAAAAATATCTCTTTAGATAACACACAAACTTGCGTGAAAGACATAATCTTACAGCCGATTTAAATAGATAAATATTTATGTGTTTTTCTTCATGCAACCAGCGATGTAACTGAAATACTTCATAAAAAATAAAGTTTAATACTTTTAGAAAGTTATTACATAAAATGACCATAGACAAGACTGAATTAGACATATTTGAACCTAGAAACTAAGATGGGAAGTAGGCGTTATTATGACAATTTTTTTTTTAGGTTGTGATGATAAGTTCGGAATGGGCATTTTGTTTCAATTAGATCTTTTGAATGTTAGGTTTTGATTAATTCTTATACGAATCTTTACAAAACTAGAGCTAGGTTTTGACTAATATTGCTTTTACAAATAGGTAGTAATTTTTAAAAAACTGAATTTAATAAAGGAAGATGGAAGGGTAAGAACCGGGAAACAAGTGTTGAGATCAATAAGTAACCATCATTGAAATATTCTAAAAAATACAGGCGTATTCATTATTACTTTTTAAATTATTATATCTGTTCTCGTCTCACTGTAAGGGCTGTACCCAATATAAAACTAAAATTAGGATTACCTCAGACAAAATCTCTATTAGACCCACAAAGTTTAATTTCAAAAATGGCATTTTTACGATGTTAAAACGTAAAGATATTCCTGTACTTTTCACACCATCAACAAAACTGAAATAAATCACTTAAAATACTATAAATCTGTATAATTTACACAGTTTGCAAGGCAAAAGCTACAAAACATAAAAATGACAACGAATGTTCGACGAGTGATGCGATTGGACTAACGGATAAATAACAGGTTATCAGTTATGCGCATACTAGTAAATGGGAGTTTTTTTAAGAACATGACAGTCGCCCGATGTGCACTAACTCACTTTTTTGTCCTTGTTTGGCCGTTTTTGGCTTCAACAGCTTACCAGGATCGGGGTTACAACCAATCTACCAATTCGTAAGCTTCCCCTTACCTATTTTTAATTTTTCTACTTAAATGTTTTTTGCAATATATACGAGGGTGGTTCACTAAGTAAGGTAAAAAAAGGAATAAAAACATTATTGTTTTTTTTTTAAATTTTTTAATATAATTTCTTTGGAGCTCTGTACATTTGGCTCGGTGGTATTCCAACTTCTTTATGCCTTTTGAAAAATAGGAGTAACCAAATCCTCAAAATAGTCTTCTACAGCCCTTCATCTGATGAAAATCTCTATCCTCCGAGCCACTTTTTAGAATAAGAAACAGGAAAAAGTCACTAGGTGTCAAATCTGGTGAATAAGGATTAGGTACTAATTCAATCCGTAATTTATTTAATTTTGACATTGCAAATGCACAAATGTGATATCGAATATTGTCTTGATGAAAAAGAACTTTTTCGCGTTGTAGTTCTAGACGTTTTTTTCAATTCTTCATCCAAACGGCCAAGAAGGGACCTTTTTTACATCTTTTCATGGTGGTGTTCTCTTTAAATTTATTATAAGTCTAAAATCCGGCTGCCATTAGTTTATGTGGTATTTCATCCCATCGTCTATCGACGGTATATTTATTATCAGACAGCTGGTTGAAAAATCTATCGAATACGATAAACCGCTGTTCATTTGTTTTGTGGACTTTACACAAGCGTTCGACCGAGTCAAACTGGAACACATAACAGAATTACTGCGAAGAAAACAAGTAGACGAAGCAATCATACGCACAATATACGAACTGAATTCCAAAAACACCATGGTATTTAAAACAAATGACATTCTAACAAAGGAAATCCCTCTATCCATAGGAATAAGACAGGGTGATAGCCTAAGTCCAACACTTTTCAATGTAATCATGGACGAAATCATTGATGAGGTAAAAAGTACAAATATTGGGTACCCAATGGGACACAACACCGTTCAGATTATATGCTTTGCAGACGATGTTGCCTTGACAGCAGATAGCGAGGACAACTTACAAAGAATGCTTTTCCATCTCAATCGAACAGCCAAACAGTATACTATGAAGATATTTGTGGAGAAAACCAAAGCAATGGTAATAGCAAAAGAACCGGTAAGGTGCAAACTAATGGTTGATGACAAACATATCGAACAGGTTGGGAAGTTTAAATACCTAGGAGCACATGTAACAAGTAACAGGGCAGTAACGGAAGAAGTACGCACACAGGCCAACAAAGCGGCCATGATATCAGGCCAACTAAGAGACATAATCTGGAACAATAAACATATGACGGTTGAGAGCAAAGCAAGAATTTACAAGGTCTGTGTAAGACCGATACTGACCTACGGCGCAGAAACAAGAAATGAAACAACAAAGACAAAACAAATTATGAGAACCACAGAAATGAAAACGCTGAGATGATCACGGGAACAAGTTTAAGAGATAGAATAAGAAACGCAAAAATACGCGAGGACAGCGGAGTGGGGGATGTTGTGAAGTGGGTTCGAAACCGTCGTAGGCAGTGGAGAGATCACGTGGAACGAATGGACGATGACAGATTAGCAAAAACCGTGATGAGATGAGAAACCAAACACCAAACGGCCGCCTGGACGGCCCCCCAAAAGATGGAGAGACAGCTGGATTTCGACCTCAAACGAGGATCGATGAGGCATTGTATAGATAACAGAATTGGGTTCTACCTAGAAGAAGAAGATTTAAAAAAAAATATTGCAATATTTTTTTAGTATTGGAAAGAAAATTTGTGATTTTCAATTTTTTTAAACCCATATTTTTGTTAAGTTTTAATATTATACTGAAATAAACAGAACTAGAAGGTGTCCTAAAATGTGAGCGGTAAGAAGCCTTTAAGACTTAGCATAGATTGTTTTTTTCAAAAACCTACTGGGTGAGCCATGAAACTAAATTCATTCTATGTCGCTAATTTTCCCTTCCAACTTCATTGAATATAGTGCATTGCCTGTTGATTATTATTAATTTTTTAATAAAAAATAAGTTTTAGTACATACCTATACAACGTTATGAATGTTTTGATGACGAGGGGCAATACTTTTAAAAGTTCAAATTTTATTACTCTAATTTAACTATAAATAAATGTTTGTTTGACTTATAAAAGCCGGTAAGGCTGTTATAACTAAATAAATATTTTTATGGTCACGAGTTTTAACATTTTTACGTTTAAAAAATAGCTTTAATTGCCAACAGAAACTCTCTATTAAGTTTTTCCTACAGGTTGTTATTAATTTGCCCAAAGAAATCAGTATTAAATGCGGTGCATTTATGTATAGTAGATAGGTTTACGTCCTTGTAAAATAGCGAATACGTAATGTTATTTTGTTACTTGTTAAGATTAAATATTGTTTTTAAATATGTGTGAAAATATATATTTATTTTAAAAGATTGTATATTAGGTCCTAACGATTATTATTTATCAATTAGGGTAGGTGCAATTTTACTAAAAACGTAAGTGAAGCATTTATAAAAAATTGTGATTTTATATTGTGATGTTATAAAAAATCTGGCTTTATTGCCTATTATTTGTTGTATTATTTAAACTAAATAAATACGTTTTGGTAACCAAAGTTGTTTTATTTCTAGTTGCATTATTTTTTTCAGGGCGTCATTTTTTTTTTCAATAAAATATAGAGTAGAAAAATTTCGAATATTTATTCTTTTTATATTGTTGGATAAATTATCTTACTCTAAGGCCACACTGGCGTCAAAATGCGTGTGTTGCGACTTAGTAGGAATACACAGTTCATTCAAAAAGTTGTGGGATTAATTTTATATAAAATTTACAACTAGCGCTATCTGTTTTCCGACGACAGAACTATGTTATATCATGCCTTAGTTGCCCATAGTGGCCAGCTGTGTTCGTTTGAAGTAGACGTGTTTTTACCACTGCGCTATGAAGCAATGTATAGGGTGTCTGGTAAATACCTCTCTATTTCTCGGGAGCATACAGGGAAGATCAAAATAACCCTTCTTTGTCATAAAAAAAGTGCCCCTTAACGGAGATACAGAGCCGTGAAGGGGTACCCAGCGATTTACCCAATCGACTCCAAGTTTTGAACAGACATGTAAAACTTAATGGAATTTTGATATTTTATAAAGGCCATAAAGTTTCATTAAATCATACTATAGTAGATATTTTAGATCATCAGAGAAGTCAGGGACGGACTCGTTGGGCCTAATTTTTGACAGGTGTCATTTTACGTTGCTGAAAACTGATTTTTAAAATATTTTGGTCATTTCTCTTCACAAGGGGTACTCTTAATTTATTTCGATAAAACTGGCGGTTTTCGGGATAAATCGATTTTTATGCAAAAAACTCAAAAGTTACAAATGTTAAACACAAACAGGTAAAAATAAGATACGCAGGCTGTGCTGATGTGCTTCAATTTATGGAGAAGCGCTGTCTTACTCTTCGAAGGCAAGAAGATGTTATCCTGAAAGATTTTCAGCTCGGACATTGTCAAGTCCAGAAACCTTTCAAAAGATTGATCGGGGCTCAATTAATTTACAATGTTATTAAAACGTGAAAACGTTTAAAAGTTATTTTGGTAAATGATCCATATGGGCTCCACGTACTTCGCTACATTTTCTTATTCTTCGAATATTTTCCCGCTGCACTACTAATAATACTCCAGCATTATTACGGAGTTCGTTAGAATGCTCTGCTATTCTCGCTAGTACTTCTTCTCTAGTATTTACTGGTGTTGAATAAACTAGTTCTTTCAGATGTTCCCAGAAGTAAAAGTCTAAGGGATTTAGGTTTGGTGATCTTGGTGTTCATAAAATAGGCCCACCTCGATCTATTCAACGAGGGTAAAAATTTTTTTTCAGTGTTGACGTACTATACGGCTAAAAAGAGGTGGAGCACCATCATGCATGTAGCACATTTGCATTCTTCTATCAAGAGGTATGTCTTCCAATAAATTATTTAAATTTTGCTGCAAAAATTGTTAATAAATCTCACCATTGAGTCTTCCTTCCCAAACAAATGGATCTATAAGGTTATTTTTGATGATGCCAATCTACACATTTACAATAAACCTTTGTTGGTGTTTATTTTGAATTATAGCGTGCAGGTTTTCATCAGCCCAAAAATGTAAATTATGTGAATTTACTGCAAAACCGGCCTTATCGGTAAACAAAATAAGGTTAGAAGAAATTAGATTTAGGTTATGTTGCTGTATAAACCAGTTTGAGTATTGAAGTCTTGCGGGATAATGATCCGGAGATATAGCGTGTACTTTTTCAACATGGTACGAATGAAGTAACTGTTCTGTTAGAGTTTCATGTACAATCCATTTTGTAGCTTTCTTATGCTGTTTGAAGGGTTGTCAGCAATATTTTGCAAAATTTATTCCTCTACGTGAGGGTCTCGTGCTCTCCTGGGAGGGTCCTCACCGCCACGTAGCGGCAAAAATAACCCTGAATAAAACATGTAAAAATTAATTCGTTAATTCTACTAATTATTTTCTAATCATCTTTTACCTGTTTCCTTTAGATTTCGATTAACCCAAAGGTTTTTGGACCTGGCAAAGTTCGAGCTGGAAATCTTTCAATATAAAATTTTCATGCCTTCGAAGAATTTGACAGCGCTTCACCATAAATTAAATGCATATAGCATACTCTGCGTAAGAATGTTCTCCCATTTTTTAAAATTAATTTTACTTGAATGAAGTTTTGACAAGTTCCGTCAATAGTAATTCATTATGCAGATAACGTAATTTTTACCTGTTTGTATTTAGCATTAGTAAATTTTGAGTGTTTCGCATAAAAACCGATTTATCTCGAAAACCAGCTCTGTAAAGTGACACCTGTCAAAAATGAGGCCCAACGAGTGTGGCTGCAAGTCCGTTCTTACTTCTCTGATGATCAAAAACATCTACAGTAGAACGATTTGAGTCTTTAGGGCCTTTATAAAATATTAAAATTTCATTAAATTATACAAGTCGTTTCAAAATTTAGAGCCGATCAGATAAATCGCTGGGTACTCCTTTAAGGGTTATGTATTCCCGTTAAGAGGCACTTTAGGAATTTTTGACCTCCCCTGATGCTCCCGAGAAATTATGAAGTACTTATCGAACACCCTGTATAAAAGAACTGCTTAAATCATCATGGAATTTCCTGAGAAGAAGAAAAACATATTAAAAACCTGATTTTTTGAATTTGATAAAGTAGGATGCGCTTAGAAAATCTTCACCCATCTTTCAGGCCTATATCGATGCAAGCTCGTTTGAAAATATCCACATATAATAACCAATTATCGAAATAGAACAGTCACTCTTATGGTTGTCGGAGTTTAAGAGAATTGGGACAATAAAATTGTTGACAATCTTACAGCGGGAACAGAACAGGTTACATATACTATTCTACGCACCCAGCTTTCATTGGTACCACTCAAAGTCATTTCTATGAGAAATTTAGAAAATGGAAAAAAGTAAAAAAAAAAGACTTGTAAGAGCAAAAAGGCAGGTGAAAAAATTAATTTCGTATTAACTGAAATGACAGGGACTATTCGCAACTTCCAGTTGTATTTTAAGCTTTACATTTCGATAAGTGTGCGAATCAGTGTATAAATAAGTACTTAGAATACGTGATTTTCTAGAATCTGTTTCTTAATTACTGTTTGAAATATGTGTTTGAAACTTAAATACTTTGATGGAGTTTGTTTTTGTAACATATAAAATTTTCCTATAATTAGCTTAATGAAAATCGAAGTTACGCAGCTACAAAAATGTTTTTCTTACTTAGAAACGTTGCTAGTATAAGAAATATTGTTTGATTCTACCATAATATCATAGAAGATACATAGAACTACAAGGATGTCTAATTACTCTACAGCCATATATTTAGAATTCGGTATTGATTTTGCCGTACGTGACGATAAGTTCTGGTCGATTAAACTTCAGATTGATGATTATTCTTTAGTCTGATCAGTTAATAACTTCCAATCGTAACTTATACAATCAATATATAAATATTCTTTTTATGGTAGTTGCTCTATTCATCCTTTTTAACACATATTAGGACTCTTGTATTGACAAACAGCTAACGTCATTATAAATAAGCAGTATATATCAAGTCACTGAAAGACATTTACCGGCTATAAATGATCGTTTAACTTTTCAATCAGTGACAAATAATGCATTTTAGATATATCCGATCTAAAATAACCAGCCGAAATATTCGGTGACCTTGAAAAAGAGTCACTCCAATGGACTTCCGAAAATAGTTGTGTTGTAGTGAAAGCCGCGGCGACAGGTTATTTTCAAGCCAAAATTAACCATTTTTCCAAGGCAAAAATCACAAAACATAAAAATGGCGTCGAACCACTACTGTTTGCTTACTAGCGACGGCATCAAACCAAGTACAAACTTCAAAACGCACCTTTTCGTTCCTGTTTCGCCCTTTTAAGATCGGTTATGAAGGTTAGTGGTTGAAATCCATTCCTTTTTATAGTTCTAGTTAAGGTCACAGAAATTCTAGCGAATTTTTGAATGAGTCTCTTCTTAATGGAACACGAGTTTTGTTATTTTAGAATTAATATGCTATTTTAACAGATTTTTAAAATGGATCAATACGAAATTAACATTTAAATGACAGTTATCACTGGTCAATATTCAAGCGTTTCCAGTTAATTTAAAGTGCCATATCTAAGGACTATAATTTAAAAAGATTAAGGGCAAAATTGCGGTGTTAGATTTTGGTCAGACAACACTGGATAACAGCCAAATGTATCTAAAATAAAATCGACTAAATCTTACAATTTTTGGTGTGCTAAAACTGAAACTAAACTTGTCTTTTTAATATTACTCCAAGTTTTAGAGATACGTGATGTGATATCGCCCTATATATTAACACTGTAACCGCAAGAATGCATGTGGTATATTTGTATTGTTATAACAATAGAGGGGTGCGACGTTGCCAAATTACGTTTAAGTTAAGGAAATTTTGTACAACTTGGCAATCCCGCATGGGGGAATTCCCAACCCCCCGGGTTTAAAATAAGGGAGATAGCCATGTCAACCGATTTTCCGGCTAATACAGAGATTAAAACAATTGCATGACTTTAACAAACTTTTAGTATGCAAAATCCCACACAATGTTTCCGGCAAAGTTGCGTATTTTTTTACCAAAAAATACATTAAGCGGTCGAGATGTTTCAGGTAGTTTACCGACTAAAAGCCAGGGAGCATAGGAAATCACGAAAATTTCTTAATACATACACAACTGCATTCAAGATTTGTAAGATATTTTGTAAGTCAACGCGTAAAAAGAAACATTATTTATTAGTTTTTATATAATCATTAGAAAAATTGTATCTTATTCAAAAATTCCCTAAAATAGACCTAATTTGCTTTTTCCCTATATGTCGCAAAACTTTCTAGATCTAGGGAAATTTCTTTAGGTCTGGCAACCCTGCCTTCAAAATGTTAGGATGTTTCGTCCCGGTATTGGTGGTGAATTCGTCAGTGGGATTCACCGATGCCTTTCCCAGACACCCGTATCATACTTTCTACAACTTGGAACTCCTATTTAAGTTAAATTTTGTAGGAGGACAACGGTGAGATCTTCTTTCCGCAACAAAATGTAGAAGCCGTACTTGGGTATATAGCAACTACAAAGCGGAGGGGTTGTCGTAATACTACGGATAAAAGAGTTGAATTATGAAGTGGAATACAAATTTCAAAAAATTAACATATCCTACCGACACGTTCCGCCCGAAAATAACTTTAAATATTAGAATCAAATATACATAAGTACGTCAACACAGGGTGTCTGGAAAAGATGCCAGCGGACCCACTGATGAATCCAACGTGGACGAAACACGCCTGTAAAATTTTGGGTCAACATTGTATTTTCGGGAAACTAAGGGAGGGCAAATGTAGATTTTAAGAGCTTTACCAAAATCTCCCGGAATACAATAGGGTTCGTCAGTCGAAGTTAGAGGGTCGAATCGAATAGTAGAGATTGTAAGGTGTCTTGAAAGGGTGGTAAACAATCCAGATCACTTCTGTTATGTTTGTGCTAAGGCGTATCAGCTTTATTTCGGTTCCAGTGTTGGGGATCAAGACAAACAGTGGGCGCTACATAACACTTACATCACGATATATCAACAATGGAGAAAAGGTACCAGGGAAAGTTGAATACTGTTGGACTCTTGTAAGAGATGCTCTAGAAACACAAATTCACAATAGAAAACCAAAAGGCAGGACATTTAGTGTCTCTACAAGCGTGAAAGTATGTATTTTTATTACTTTGTTAAAAATGAAACAAAAAAAAAACTAGTTCTTGGAAATTGCAACTAAGTTTTTAATTTCATTGTCATTTATGTTTTCGGCGCTCCAAAATTAACAAAAAAATGCACTTTCATACAATATACAATAAATAAACTAAAATTCATTGCGTAGTGTAATCATTGAGCCGTATTATTATAAACCACCCTGACCAGATTGTACTAATAATAAGTAATAATAACTTATATTTTTATGTAGAAAACTTATCGCAAAATAAACAAAAATAAAACAATAAAATTGATAACCACTCACCAGCTATCAAAAGTAGGGGTACCTGAGCGAAGCGGTACCGTGCAACAGGTGATAGTCAGTTGTTTCTAACCATTTGCCGGGACATTCTCACGGCCACCTTGACGATTTTTGTATCGATTAACGCGAAAGTTTCGATTCGTTCGTTTTTCGTTAGGAGACGGTCTGCTGGAAATAAGAAAATTTAAGTTATTTTTGGCGGGAAAATGGTATATTTACTTTGGTGTCGTAAAAAATGTTTATAAGACTTAACAGACGTTTTGCTGTTTAATAACAACGATAAATTATTATTACTTAGAGAACTAAAGTGCATGATATATATTAATTAAAATTATTTTTGTGTATTAAATATATATATAAAAAAAAACTAAAATACTGCGTTAGTACAGGGGTGAATTTTAGTGAACGTTGTAAAAGCACTGTGGTGAAAACAAGGATAACTAATTATATTATACAAGAAAATTAATATGTTATATCAAGGATTATCGGTCTAGAAAGGTAAGAAAATACTTTAAAATTTATTTATGGAATTTCAGAATTCAAGGTGGTAGAATGGATGTAGAATAAAATTACCGATAGATTTTTTCTGAACTGAAAATTTTTTGAACGATTTGACACAGCTATTGAACTCATTAAATTATAGCTTTTGTATTGTAATATCTTACGTCATTCCATTAAATGTCCCTAAAAAACAGTTAAATAGTTTTAAAAATGTTCATATTGCATTAATATAAAATCCTTAGAATACCCACATATTAAAATTTTTAGCCACTTTTTGAGTAAGTTATTAACATAATTTGATAACGTATTAAGTATTTGCTACCAAAATAATAACTTTCTTGATAAATTGTAATAATTAGCATTCCAAGATATCGAAAGAGCGATCAAAAATGTCAGTCACCCTGTCGTTTTTATGCCTAAAATCTTAACAATAAAACAAAATTTTAACAATCAAATTTTGCGCCAAATAGTTAAGGACTCTATACGTTGACAAATGATTTAATAGGTTGTTATCAAAATTCAAGACTTTTCATCCAAAAAGTCACAAAAAGTCTCTGTGAAAAAGTTTAGTGACGTAATTTTACTAAAATAACGGAGTGTTAGTTTGGTTCTCTTCCTGTTTTGTTAAAATAAGAGACACATTTTGAAGTTTAAATTTCCTTATTAACAGGTTCCAGCAAAAAGCAAATCTTAAGTAAAAACTTATTATGATCAAGAGCATGCAAATTTTCTCTAATAAATATGTATATAGATTGTTTGAAAGGAAAATTATTTAGTAAAAACTAATGGGCACCATTGGCTAAAAACATATATTCTTCATATATTGTTGTTTTAAGAACAAAAAGTGTAATTTTTTACACTTATAAACCATGGAACAACAAAATTCAAATTGTTATAGGAAAATCACGCACCTTATCACCTGAAAATAAAGTCAACTAAAAATAGTCTTAACTCTTTTACTATCAAGAAAGAAGTAAATTTAAAGTGCTTTGAATAGGAAGGATTAAAGTCTATTTTTCCTTGCAACTGACTTAGAATTTAAATTATCAAGAGTAACAATAAGTCAAGCAAGTGTTGAACCTTTAAAATACCATTAAAACAATATCATAAGAAAAACAAGACTGGTCATCTAGAAAATATAATTTCCAAGGCAACTAGATCGGGTCTAAGTCTTAAACCTTCTTAGTGAATTTGGCTATTAGTGTGTACGCATAGAGGACTTTGGAAATTAGTAAATAAACTTATGTGACTTTAATATTGCTGTTCCATATTGTTAGGATTATATTCCACTGATTACTTTTACGGGCATTATCAGGATTTATTTTATATGTATATGCGTCTTTCAGGGAATGCCAATTTTATCATTTCTACCTTTTACTCTCAAAATCGGAATTTTATACTTTGGCCTTTTTTGTTACAATCACAGAAAAATGGAGATTATTTTAATTATTTGTTAGCTGGTCGAATACATCTATCTCAAGCTACGCATTTGTCCCACAGAAATAACAATAAAAGGTAAATAAACATAGATTTTTGAAAACAAAATGAATGACAGATTGAAATTGAGCTGTCAGACCAAAAATGTCCGTAGTATGCTTGTCGCCATTTTGGGGGAGCCAAATTAACCTTCAAAAGTCAATAAAATAATGTCTCTTAAATTCTTTGTTTTTTCACTGGATTTATTTTATATTACTTAAGAATCAAGTAATACCCAAGTCATCGGTCAAATATTTAGATGTAAATATAGACCACAAAATTATCTTAAGTTGGCACTTTAGAATTGTCAAACAAAAATGCAGACATACTTTGGGAGTCTAATGTATAAAAATACTAAAATACTGCGTCAATACAGGGGTAAATTTTAGTGAACGTTGTAAAAGCACTGTGGTGAAAACAAGGATAACTAATATTATACAAGAAAATTAATATGTTATATCAAGGATTATCGGCCTAGAAAGGTAAGAAAATACTTAAGTAATTCCATCAAATGTCCCCCTAAAAAAAATTGTTTTAAAAATTTGCATACAGCATTTATATAAAATCCTTAAATTTATTAACATAATTTGATAACGAATTAAATACTTCCTACCAAAATAATAACTTTCTTGATAATTAATGATAATTAATAATAATTATGTCTAAAATCTTAACAATAAAACAAAATGTCAACAATCATGTCTCTGGTGTTAAAGACATAATCACAATCTAATTTGCGACCACCTAAAATGTACCGATGTTTCGTCCCGACACCGGTGGTGGAACCATAAAACAACAAAACTCAAATTGTTATTGGAACATCAGGCACTTTATTACCTGAAAATAAAGTCAACCAAAAATACTCTTATCTCTGTTACTGCCAAGTAAGAAGTAAATTTAAAGTGCCTCGAATAGGAAGGATTAAAATCTAATTTTCCTTGCAAATGACTAAGTTTTGAACACTGATACTAACGTTAAAGGACGAATCTATATAAAGCCCCAAAAGTGTATCTCCTAACCGCGAGATGGACAAGCGCTATTGGCGTTTTAAAATGGACTTTTTTGAGTTATCATACTGGTTTTTACGATCGAGGTGGTTCAAAATAACCAATAAAATGAAAGCATTTAGTGTCTACACATAGAGGACTTTGGAAATTAGCAAATAAACATATGACTTTAATATTTCTCTTCCATATTATTAGGATCATATTCCACTCATTGCTTTTAAGGCCATTATCAGTATTCATTTTATACGTATTTGCTTCAGGGAATGGTTACAATGCCAATTTTATCATTTCTACGTTTTACTCTGACAATCGGAATTTTATACTCTGGCCTTTTTTGTTACAATCAGAGAAAAATGGAGATTATCACAAGTTACGCATTTGTCTCACAGAAATAATAATAAAAGGTAAATAAACACAGATTTCTAAAAATAAAATGGATGACAGATTGAAATTGAGAGTCAGACCGTAATATGCTCGTCGCCATTTTGGGGAAGTAGTAGTTTTGGCGCTTCAAATTGGCCTTCAAAAGTCTTTAAATTCGTTGTTCTTTCCCCGGATTTATTTTATATTACTTAACAACCAAGTAATACCTAAGTCATTAGCCAAATATTTAGATGTAAATATAGACCACAAAATTATCTTAAATTGGCACTTTAGAATTGTCAAACAAAAATCCAGACATACTTTGGGAATCTAATATATAAAGAAAAAGGGGTATCAAGAAAAACAGCAACGCATATTCGAGGTTTGTCCCAAAATTATCCAGCCTGCTTTCATATATCGGCGTCAAAACTTCCGAGCGACCTCTATGGGGCATGAGCGTCACCAGTAAGTCTTCACGAACTCGTTGGTGTGCGCAGTTATTGACTGGACGTGTTAGTTCGTGAACAGTGTGCGTTTGTTTACAGTGTCTTTTTTTTTTGTTCGTTGCCTTTTGTTATTGTAAAAAATGACGAAAAAATTAGATCAACGAATTTGCATCAAGTTTTGCTTTACTCTTGGAAAAACTTGCTCGGAAATAATTAATATGATGAATAAGGTATTTAGAGAAACAAAGCGACAGTCTTCACAGTGGAAGCATTCTGAATCGCCAAGACCAAAAAAAGCACGTCAAAGTCGGAGCAAAGTGAAGACAATGTTGACTGTTTTCTTTGATTATGAAGGTGTTGTGCACCACGAATATTCTCTGAGAGGTCACACGATCACTAAAGAATACTACGTTGAAGTATTGAAAACATTGCATGACGGAGTCACGCCACAGCTTGGGACAAACGGTGATTGGCTGCTTCACCACGACAATGCGCCAGCGCATTCATCGAACCTTGTGCAGCAATATTTAACAAAGCACCAAGCCAGCCTCCGTACCGTTCCGACGTAGCTCCCTACGACTTTTGACTCTTTCCCAGATTAAAAATGCCGCACAAAGGACACCGATTCGATGACAAAGAAACGGTTGAAACTAATGCAACGAATGCACTGAAGGCAATTCCGAAAACTGACTTCCAGGACTGCTTCAGGAAGTGGAAACACAGCTGGGAACGTGTTATTCAATTAAATGGGGATTACTTTGAAGGATGTCACTTACCGGATGATAAAGAATAACACCAATGCGGAGATATGGAGGTAGGCTCGATAATTTTGGGACAAACCTCGTATACAAAGCAATATGCCGACGTCAATTGGAGTAGATGTCCCCTATATACAGTAACTCAAGACTTTCTGTCCTGGCAACTAAGTTTGAAAGAAAACCTGAAACTTGACCAACGATAGAGGAACTGAGTAAGACCAGGGACCAAAACCAAAGGCCAGCCAGAAGACATCCATTAGCGATACTAGCAGATCTCACATTCAATCTTAATAAACTTTTTTTTTGTATTATGTAAAGATTTCTAACGGTTGACACGATTTGGATCAGTCGGGTGAGTTTATATCGTAATACTGTCATCTATCTCTTTCTACTACCAGTTTTGTTTAACTACTTATGTCGATAAAAATTCGGAAAACTATATGAATTGCTTCTACCCTTGCCAGTTAGAGATAATCGATTATATTAAGACCGTAGAATTTTCCTTATGGCGACAGCGTATTCACTGTTGTTATAAGTGAACTTTCCCCAAAATGATGGATATCATAGTCCGGGCATTTTTAGTTTATTACGTGATCAGTACAGTTATTTTATATGTACATGCTCGTAAAGAAAAAAATAAGTGGTGTGCGATATATGATATTAAGCAGGTAATATTATGCTGGTACTTTTGGTACTTAACATTTAAAAAATAATTAATTTAATCGCCTTGTATAATTAGAAGCTTGAAACTAAAAAAATGATGAGTATTGCGAAACTCCCTTGACACAGTAGCATTAAAGGTGAAAGAAGAGCGATTTTTGATAAATATGATAGAATACGAGAAAAAATTGCAACTATGTATGTACAAGTTATTCCCTAAAGTAAATAAATTTTAAGAAGGAATATCTCAAGATTAGTTACTGCGAATTTTTTTTCCATTTTCTCAAACTACTCCTCCATACACATATACCTCTAAAAAAATGGTTAATTTTGTAACACAATTAACTATGTATAATTACCGAAACTATTAAATATTATTATATTTATAACAAATAAAAATAGTTATATCAATATTATCCAACAAGGCCTAACAAAGAATGCATGTCTATGATGTAATAATAATTCAAGTTAAGATCAATTTATTATAGCGCCAGATGAGGTCATAGAAATCCCAGTTACTTTATGAATGAATTTTTGTAAAGTTTTAATACAGAATGGAATATGTTTCTCGGACTTGCATTGATTTGTTTTGTTACACGATGTTTCAATCAGCGTATTTAAACGTCACAACAAGTAGAAGTATAAGTTAGTTGAAAATCAAAAAATTCAAGTATTAAAAGTGTCATGTTTACGGATAACCGCATAATGCGTCAAATTATTATTTTAAGCCGATTATTAGTTTTTTAAATGTTTCCGTTTTCTTAAAAACAAATTTTATATTTCTTCGTCGAACCGTTTAACAAATACAGATAATGATCAAATTTCATTATCCTTAAATCGCATTACTTTTAGATTTTATAACCTTGTTTTTAGAAATTGATTTATCTAGAATTACTGGTATAGAAAATATTAGATTAGATAGATTAACCTTGGTAATAACAATATCTTAATCAAGTAATAATTAAACAGGTTAAAAAAATCGTATCTATCATTTTTCTGTATAATAATTTCCCATTATTTGTTTGTCGATCCGCCTGTGGATCTGTATTCATTCGTCTGAAGCCACTTTAGTGAAATTTAGAACGGACGAATAAGCTCTAAATTTTTTTCTTAAGCTAGTTTTTTTTTAAGTGTAAAAACAATGGCTGATTTAATCACGATATGTAAGAGAGGCACTAGAGCAGTTTCCTCCTTAGCAGTTACACCTCTTCTGTAACGAATCTATTAAATGGGAAAAATTCTGTTGGCATTAATATCCTGTTACAAGTAGTGCTCCTTCTTTTCTAGCGTTATCTATTCTATTTATGGACATATGTTACCTCTTCGACTTTCCAACTGCCTCTATTTTGGACCTTTTGCATTCATTTTAATCCCGCCGACAATTTGAGATCATCTATCCATCTCATAGGCGCTCTTCCTGGTGGTCATTTGTCATTATATGGTTTCAACTGTGTTATTGTTTTGATTCGATATATGCTTTTACTATTTGGCCAGTATATAGACAATTGTTTAGCAGTTAGCAGTGTAGAAGTTTCTCAGTTTTCAGTTTTAGCATTCCTGTGCTTAGTTTGTCCTCACCTGTAGATCTATTAAATTTCATCAGTTTTAATGGTAATTTTACTTCCTCAGTGGTTACATGTAGCAATTCCTCCGATCCGATATTTTTTTTGTGTTTATATTGTCTAAGTTTATGTCATGAACTTTGGCTGACTATAAATTGTAAAACTTTTAGACCACTCTCCATATCTGGTTTCTATTTGTCGCTAGATCTCCTTTTTCATCGGTTAGAATGTGAATTTGTTTTTTTATGCATGCGACCTTAAGTACTTTATATTTTTGTTCTTCTCTGTTATCTATTCCGTTAATTTATCTTGCTCTCTAGCGCGGTGTCGTCTCGTGATTTTCTTTATTATTGTTTTATTCAATCTTGCATATTCCACCATGCTTTTTAGACTTTTCCTATTTAATGCTCTTCATTTTTGTATTAGGTCTTTAGTCTTTGTATCTATATCCGATTTAGTTGTCTTCTCTGGTAGTTCACCGCCTTTTTCATTTCTTCATTTATTTCCCTTGTGAGCTCTTCATTAAATGTTTATATATATATATATATATATATATATATATATATATATATATATATGCTGTTAATTCGTTCTATATCAATATCATTTCTGTTCTATATGTTTCTCCTACTCTCTGGTGTTTTTATTCTGTGATATTGTTACTAGACTGCTTCTTACAAGGCGATGGTCACTTCCGGTGGTGTTAATCACTATTACAAGATGATTTATTTAGTTTTTAGCATTTCTATTTAGTCCTTGTCATGTTCATCTCCTACTTGACTTTTTCTTAAAGAAGGAGTTTATCATAAAAACGTTGTTTTTATGTAGGAAGTTCAATAATATTTATCTCTTTTCACCAACTTCACGGTCTCCCAGATTGCTCTCGTTTTGTTTTCAGTTTAGAGTTGAAATCCCCATGATTATATTATATTTATTTTCTTTTTTGGTGCAATGCTTGTTAAATTTCTCGACTTCTTCGTCTGAGTGAATGGATATGGGTGTATATACCTGGGTGATTTTTAGGTGTATATTTTTAGATATTTGTATGTTGATGTAAGCCACTCTGACAGGGCTTTAAAATTTTATATAAGATTAGATATTTTTTGTTTCACTACAAAATCCACTGCACTATATTCTAGGCTTCTTCTATACATCACGTGGTTACCTGATATTTCCTACTCTCCAAGGCTTATATGAATTTCATAATGCGCCATTTAATTTTCTCTAGTTTGTTTTTCATTGACTGGATTATTTCGTTATTATTTTGTCATTATTACTTGTAACAGGTCATCATTAAATGGAATGGAACTAAATTGGATTATACGACGGATGGTTCTGCTGAAAAAAAGTTACACTCACGAAGGATGGGCTGAATTTTACTTGTTTTGTGAAACTGCGCATCATCGTCAAGAAAAAGGACATTGTTGTGACCGGAACGTCTAGAATCAATATTCGTATGAAATTTTATTAATCTATTTCAGCAGATAACGAATGTTATTGTAGTGACCTTAGGCATATTTTTAATAAGAATATCTCCCGCTTGGTACCAAAATACCTTTATAGATCCACTGATAGACTTTTACTTTGTTTTTGTGTCTCCGGGCTACACCTAAATCTTTTTCCCCGCCACTATCTTAGAGAAAAGTCAGGATCTAATTCCTACCAGCTTTGTTCGGAAATTAACAATCTTGGAAGCGGCCTTGCTGAAGCTTTACTCATGCCTATTTTATTACATAAGAACTATCGTAACGCTTGGTTTAGATTTATTTAATAAGTTAACAACAGCAGCCATTTTTGAGAATCATTGTTTTGACCTTCCTGCAAGAATCAGGACTGTTGTACCTGAAGGCCTTCCAATCCTCGAGTCATTTTCAATGGATACACAACCACATCGAAACGGCTTTTTAACTTCTGCAGTCTGCAAAATTTGTGCACAGGTAGGACAGTTATGTTCCTTTGTTACAAATTTGATAAAATTACGTCATTAATACACGATACTTTAGAAATCGAATAGAAATTAAATTTTACCCATAGGTAGACTTACTATTGAATGTTATTAGGCAACTCACAATCAGTTGTTCATATCGTTGCGCTACATCCCACATTACCAAATGATAAAAAAATCATTGAAATCTAACAGATGGATGCGATAACAAGCTGTCATATACAAGTTAAAATAATAAGTTAAGAAAAATCAAAAATAATAATCAACTTTCTGGAATAATGTAACTAGGCCTACAACATCCTGGATGCGTTTTGTGTGGATTTTAAATTTTCAATTGACAATCAGTGATTTGACATTAGTCGAGTTATACAATATCAATTCATTTTCACATAAATGGATTTAAAAATAGCCAGTATGGACGTTGGTTATACTGTGACAAAACTAATTAAACATTTAACAATAGACAACAGTTTTAAAAATCTTGGATTGTAGCTTTCATGTACGGGGTATCCCACTTTTAGGGGGTATTGGAGTAATTTTCAAAGATATAGTGTTGCGGTTTTCACTCCCACTACTCCACACACAAATTTCAATATTCTGGTTGTAGTCCATGGAAATTAAACTTTGGTAGGGGAAAAAAATGTAACTAGCGATTTTATTGCTGAAAAGGGTATATTTGGCATCACTAAAAACATACTTCGATGGAAATTCATACTGTCCATGGCTTACAAAATGGTGGCCAAAAAATTGTCACTTTTTTCAGTTTTTCCACTTTATCTTGCAAAATAGGAGTTGTATGAAAAAATATTTCAAACAAAAGTTGTAGATAATTAAAAAACCTATCGATTAATTTAATTAAAGTTATAGGTGGCGCCACTAGTTATCGAAATATTATTTGTTTTCGCGGAAAATTCCATTTTTTTAAATTTATAATTAAATGATATTTATTAATTAACTATTGCGTCAGAATTCCAGGAAATGATAGATATTTTTGACCCAAAAAAATGTGTTTAATCCGAAATTTGTGAGTTGAATTGTTTCCGAGAAAATCGAGCTCAAAGTTGAAAATTCGATGTCGATTATTATCCTTCCTAATAAAGATACAGCAACCAGGTTGACAGCAATTTGTTTGAAATGACGTATATTTTTAAGGTATATTCTCAAAAAATTTTTTTTTTCGATTTTCCGTCGAGAAAATTGCGAAAAACAGTTTTTTGCACTCGAAAAATTGCAATAACTTTTTTGTCAGTTTACTTACGATTATTTTAATACGTCTATTAGATTTAGATATATCATTTCCGACCTCTGGAAAAAAAATTCTTTTACGATAAAATTTACCTTTTTTTTAAAAAAAAAATTCGCGACGTCGCGGTTTATAAATATTAAGGGCTCAAATTTACCAAAGACATTATTATTGAATACTTGTAGTTTATCGAGAAATTTTTCGGTTTCACGAAAAACATCCCTGGAAGATCTATGAACCTCTGAAAACTACCCACAGAATCTATCCGACTGTATTCAAATAGCGCGGGTACAGCTAGTCAGCGGATTGCTATGCTGTGCCGTTCAGCTACGGACTACACGCACATATCGCTTTGTGCGACTAGTAACATTTTGGATTCGGATTAAACACACTTTTTCGAGTCAAAAATATCTATCATTTCCTGGAATTCTGAAGCGATGGTTAATTAATAAATATCATTTAATTATAAATTAAAAAAAAAAGAATTTTCCGAGAAAAAAATAATATTTCGATAACTAGTAGCGTCACCTATAACTTTAATTACATCAATCGATAGGTTTTTCAATTATCTACAACTTTTGTTTGAAACATTTTTTCATACAACCTTTATTTGTCAAAATAAACTGGAAAAATTGAAAAAGTGACCATTTTTTGGCCGCCATTTTGTAAGCAATGGACTGTATGAATTTCCATCGAGGTATGTTTTTAGTGATGCCAAAATATACCTTTTTCAGCAATAAAAACGCTAGTTACATTTTTTTCCCAAAACGGCTCTTTTTAAGTCTAATTTCCATGGATCATTGTTTAAAGTAAAAAATGTAATAATAATTAAGTGTTTACAATTGAAAATATAGAAAAGCATTAAAATTAACTTTTAAAGTATCTAATCTCTTGTTAGTTATTATTGTCAAAATTTTACATCTGTTTCTTATAAGTTAACCATGGCCTAATGTATCAAATAAAGTAAATTATTGAAAATACCGAATTCTGACCTTGTTTTTCAACATAAAATAAACATATTATATATTTTTGAAAAGCCTAAATTAAACTTAATCAATATCTAAAATAATATACAGGGTGTCCTATTTAAAAAATAATAATTTTGGTTAATATCTCAAAAACTAAAGTTTTTAGAAAAAAAAATTGACTACGCCGCTGAACTCTTCGTAAAAAACTCGAAAATAGGACACCCCGTACCTAAGGACTTAAACACTTCTTGTATTACTAAAAAAAGATTTTGTTTTCATATTAAAAAACGAAAGTTTATACCTATTTCGCTATTGCCTAATATAAGCAAGATTTTTGAAAAAAAATTATTTCAGAGAATTGTAACATTTCTGGATAAGTTCTCTATAATATCAGATAAACAAAATGGCTTTAGAAAAGGGAAATCCACAGTAAGAGCTTTGTACCAAACACTTATACAAATTATAGATTCTCTAAATAAAAAAAAAGCAAACATTGGCCATGTGCCTGGATCTCTCTAAAGCATTTGATGCTGTGGATCATGAAACATTATTATTAAAACTAGAAATGTATGGTATAAGGGGTAACGCGCTGCAATTAATAAGATCCTATTTGACGGACAGGACTCAGTGTGTTGTGGAGTCTGATCTCCATGGTAGGGCTATAGTGTCTCAGAGGATTAAAATGAAGTGGGGCGTCCCTCAAGGATCAATACTTGGACCTCTTTTGTATATTCTTTACACAAATTATTTACCCGAAATCTCTGGAGAGCAGACTGTACTATATGCTGATGATACATCGCTTATATTCAGTGAAAGCACGGCGGAGTTGCTATCGATGAAGGTTCAATCTGTGATGGACACTCTCGATGGGTACTTTCGGTCCGACAGCCTGTCGCTAAATGTTTCCAAGACACAGTGCATTATGTTTGGTAACAGATTGAATAATCAATTTACAGTAACGTTTAAGGATACAACAATAACATCAGTTGAGAGCGCTGTTGTTTTGGGACTAAATGTCGATAGAAGGTTGGACTGGGGGGGCGCACATCGAGAGAATTGCCACTAGAATATCTCAGTATTGTTTCGCATTAAGAATTATTTCGGAGAGAGTTGGAATCGATGCAGCTCTGTCAGCTTACCATGCATTTGTACAGTCCAGACTCAGATATGGTTTGATATTTTGGGGCAATTCCTGTGATATCGATAGAATTTTGATTCTGCAAAAAAGATGTTTACGATGTATTTTTGCAATGAAACAGTTGTAGGACTATGTTTATTAGTAACAATATTTTGACAGTTATAGGTATGTACATTTTGGATTCGGTGATGTTTATTGTTGATAACAGGGATCTTTTTGAAGGTGCATCTATTAAACATGACTATATTACTAGAAATAAAACAAATCTGCTTTCTGATAAATATAACTTTAGTTTTTTGCAGAAAAATGTAGTTTTCTATAATAAAAGTTTTTAATTCTTTACCTGAAAATGTACATTTACTACCGAGAAATAGATTAAAGTGTGTCCTGAAAATCTTTTTATGTAAAAAATCATTCTATACATTGAAGGAGTTTTATGAGTGTGATAAAGGCAGTATTGTCTCGAATTAGATTTTTTGTTATTGGCTGTATTATTAAATTTTAAATGTATGTAAGTGTACTTGTTATTTAATTTTTGTATATTGTACTTTATCTTGAGTTTTAGTTGTTTTGTTTTTACTACATTAACTTTTATTCAAGAAAGATATTTAAAACAGTATAATTATTGTTGAGGTTTTTTCTTTTTCATTTTTTTTCTTTTTTTATCTACAGCTGAGAGTGAACTATAATTTTTATTATGATGTTTATTACAGTAATGATATTTTTTGGCATTGTTCCATGCCCTTATGGGTTTTTTGTAAGTAATACTTATTGGAATAAATAAAGACTTATCTATCTATCTATTAGAAAATAATTAAAGCAATTTTTAATAAATTACACGATCAATTTTTACTATAGTAATGGCGCCGAAAACACATCGCTTATCCCTAAAATGGAGTGCCCTCATTACTATATTAATTCTCTTGTAATCATTGTCGAAACACAGTTACATAATGGTTCCAAATGGTGGTTATGACTGTTAAAACTAAGCCTACGTATGCGTTAACTTAAATGGAGTTCGAATGCCTTAGATGGATTCGGCTATAATTCGGTTTAATTTTGCTTTCATTTATCTTTTTCGTTGAGTTTTTTATGATTTGTGTCGGTATAACATATTAGATTAATAGATAAAATACTAATGGATAAGAAGAAACTGAGGTTTTTATGATAATTTTTAATAAATTTTGAAATTTTATGAAGGTGATCTTAAATACAAAATTCCTAGGAAGGACAATACAAAATATTCCAGAAGTGCAATTTGGACATTTTCATTACTGAGAGTAGGTTTCCTTTTGTGCATTTTTGCCTTAACGGTACCAAAATTTTTGAAATTTTTTCATATTCGTTTAACACTGTTCCGTGACGGTTTCTGTTTATCTGGATATTTATGAGCAAACGTCTGGCGTTGATGGGGTTACTCGAACCATAGTGGGGTTGAAGAATGGGAAAGCACCCGGGCCAGATAATATCCGGAATGAATTCTTAAAACTATTAAATGAAGAAGACATCAGATGGCTTACAGATATATTTAATGAAATATACTCCACTGGAATTATACCTGAAATATGGCTCAAAAGTACATTTATAACGCTACCTAAAAAATCAAGTGCAAACAACTGTGAGGACTTTCGTACGATTAGCCTTATGAGTCACTCTCTTAAACTTTTCTTGAAATTAATTCATCAAAGGATATATAGGATTTGCGAAGAACAGATTAGTTGTACCCAGTTTGGGTTTAGAAATGCTCTAGGTACTAGGGAGGCACTTTTTAGTATCCAAGTCTTGTTCCAAAGAGCGCGGGATGTTAATCACGATATTTTCGCGTGCTTTATTGATTATCAAAAAGCATTTGATAAGGTTCAGCATAATAAGATGATGGAAGTTATTGAATCAGCTGGATTAGAAAAACGAGACCTAAGAATTATAGCAAATCTTTATTGGAACCAGACCTCTTCAGTCAGAATAGAAAGTGAGGAATCCGAGGAAGTTATGATAAAGAGAGGAGTTCGACAGGGATGTGTACTTTCGCCATTGATATTCAACATATATTCAGAATACATATTTCGAGAAGCCCTGGAAAATACCTCCGACGGGGTGATTATCAATGGTGAATGTATTAATAACATAAGATACGCGGACGATACGGTAATTATCTCAAATGATTTAAGAGGACTTCAAAGATTGATGGACAGAGTGGTAGAAGTAAGTGAAAGATACGGACTTCAGATGAATACAAAAAAGACCAAATTCATGATTATTTCTAAAAATAAACGCATACACAGTCAACTACTGATACATAACAGAACCATCCAAAGAGTTAACAAATATATCTACTTGGGAACAAATATCAATGAAGAATGGGACCACTCGGTTGAGATAAGATGCCGTATTGAAAAGGCCCGCACTACATTCCTTAAAATGGCAAAAATATTCAAAAGTAGAGACCTATCCTTAAACACCAAAATGCGAACATTGAGATGCTACGTATTTTCGACCCTCCTATACGGCGTTGAATCATGGACGCTATCTGAAGCATCATGCAAAAAATTAGAAGCTTTTGAATTTTGGCTATACCGTCGCATTCTGAGGATTTCATGGGTAGATCATATTACCAACGAAGAGGTGCTTCATAGAATGAAAAAAGAAAAAGAAATCTTGTATCAAGTAAAGAAGCGTAAACTTGAGTACCTGGGCCACATCATGAGAAATCCTGAAAGGTACCGGCTTTTGCAGCTTATACTACAAGGCAAAATACAAGGCAAAAGGAGTGTAGGAAGACGAAGAATCTCATGGCTGAGGAATCTCCGAGAATGATTTAATACATCAACTGTGGGCTTATTTCGTGCAGCAGTGGATAAAGTCCGTATAGCCATTATGCTCACCAACATCCGGTAACGGATAGGCATTAGCAGAAGAAGAAGTCTGGCATGTTCTCGATCAACGCTATACTTTTTACCTTGCCAGAAAATGTACCTTTTAAATACCTATTGAATGGTATAAGGGTGTTCTATAGCTAAGTCTTCGCGTTTTCACAGAATACGCTAAATAATCGTTTTCTGCGCAATTTTGTGTTTTTTGAATAGATGTTCTAATGTCTCTAGTTGCCTATGGCATTTGGAGATGACAGGTAGTTTACAACTATAAGAATAATAATCAGGAATATCTATACAAATGTTCAGAAACTCAGAACACGATGTATAGTCGTCCAACAGGCTATAACAGCAATACTGGTAATAACATACTAACAATTGCACAAAACAGAAGTAAAATATTTATAGTAGATGTTCGAAATGTCGACCATCCATTTCCAAACACTTACATATTCTTTTCTCGAAATCACTGCTAACTCTGGACAATATTTGCGGGGTTACAGTCTGAAAAGCGTCTGTTATGCGCATTTTCATATCTTGTGGTGTTGTCGAGGGCGCATTCTAGACAATTTCTTTTATGTATCCCCAAAAAAACAAATCTGGTGGAGTTAAGTCCGGAGATCTCGGAAGCCAATTTTGAAATCCGTTGTTTCGAAAGTTGACATTTAAAAATTGTCGAACCTAGCGATGATAATGAAGCGGAGCTCCATCGAGTTGAAGCCACATAGTTATTCTAATATTTAGAAGGACATCTTCTAATAATACTGGAAATTGGTGTAAAAGAAAATCGCGAAACATCAAACCATTTAACAGCCTTCAAAAAAGTAGGGTCCAATTAAGTACGGACTCAGTATTCCTCACCACACATTAATCGACCACCTATTCTGGTTTTTCATAACTCTGTATTCACGCGGATTTGAATCAGAACAGTAATGGAAGTTGTGTCTATTCACAAAACCATTGTTATGAAACGTACATTCATCACTAAACAATACATTATCAAAAAAGTGTTCATTTTCTGTCATTTTATCTAACACCCACAAGCAGAATTCAGTTCGGTTGTCAAAATCATTTCCATCTTGACAAAGCTGGATTTTATAAGAATGAAATCTGTATTTGTTAAGAATCCTTGAAACACTTGCTTGGCTAAGGTTGGTATTTTCAGATATATGATTCTGACTAATATTAGGATTTTCAATCCACTGAACCAAGTACAGTAAAAACAGTCCTCAGTGACAGGTTTTCTTATAACAGGTTTTTTATAACTGACACTTCCACTTTCCCGAAACTGGTTTAACAGTTTCACAAAAACGGTTGGTTTAGGATGGTTTCTTTCAGGAAATCTTTGAGTATAGATTCAAGAAGCAAATTAACAATTTTGATGACATTCTCCAAGGATAAAAATAATAACAATATGCTCTTTCTTTACATAAATCTTCATTTTGACAAGGCAATAACACAACAATATTCAAATAATTCAATTCAATAAATGAAGTTTGACAGTTACAAAATATAATACCGGTAATATAGCAACAGGCTTTGCAGACTAAACTGACAGATTAAATAAATTCTCTGATGTTTCTATATGCCATAGACAACTAGATACATTAGGATATCTGTTCAAAAAACACAAAATGGTGCAGAAAACGATTATATGGCATATTATGTGAAAACGTAAAAATATAGCTATAGAACACCCTTACACCATTCGATAGGTATTTAAATGGTATATTTTCTGGTAAGATAAAAAGTATAGCGTTCTATTTAAATTAATCAAGTTATACCCACTTAAAGTTCTTATTTGATTAGTTTTAATTTTTGGACACCCTGTATAATATAACAAGTTTATTATAATTGGGATATAAAATATGATTTATTGTTACACTTCACTGTAAATTTCGAGTACATAACTGAAAAGTATTTCAAACATGAAAATTAGGTTAAATTTTGTCAAAATTCAAAATATTTAAAAACCCTTAAGGTTTAGGTACTATAAAACTTATTAAAACATTTATTTTGATAGGAGAATCCAAAAATGCAATAATATAGACATGGTCCCAATAAAAAAACACATCTTTGATACTTTCAGATCTTTTGGGACACCCTGTATAATAGAAAGTAATTTTAAAAAGTAACTATATTAAACCCCCATATATGCCAAAGTAAAACTTTTTAAACATCACGTATTTTGGCCGCAATACTCTGTGCCGAATAGGGTGAAAAACCCTATATATATATATATATATATATATATATATATATATATATATATATATATATATATATATATATATATATATATATCCAAATCTCATTTGGCATTTTCAAGTGCGATTCGTCTCGTTACTCGCTGAGAACTGATGGTGGCCTCTGATGAATTTCGAGTTTTGTTTAGCTGGCTTGCGTCCTGATTGGATGAGCGGCTTCGCAGGCTCCTCCCCTCTACCGACTGCGATATATTTTGTTCTTGTGTGCAGATTTTTCGTGTACTAGTAGATTTTTGTTGTTTTCTTTCTTGATTTTTTATTAATGTTCATCTCGTTTATTTAGCTGTCTCGCTTTTTCGATTTCTAGGGCCTTTCTTATGACGCGTACCTTGTAATTCTGTACTGGTGCTATTTCTTTTGTTTTTTCGAAGTCGATGGTATGTCCGGTTGTTTGGTGATGTTGAAATAGGGTCGAGGTTGTCTGTTTGTTTTTGAGGCTATTTTTATGTTCTTGGATTCTTGCTGATATGCGCCTGTTTGTTTGTCCTATATAAGTTTGATGGTAATCTGCACATGGAATGCTGTGAACGCCATGATTTTCAAGGTTGGTCTTGCCTTTGGGATTTCCCAGGATGTTGGCTATTGTTTTTTGTGGTTTAAATATGGGCTGTATGTTGTGTTTTCTTAAGATTCTTTCGATTCTGTCTGTTATTCCTTTTATGTATGGTATTATGGCTTTGTTCCTTGTTTAATCTTGGTCTTTGTTGTAGTCTTTTCTTGTCTTTTTATGGCTTTCTTTATATCTGATTGTGAGAAACCATTTCATCCAAACGGTGTTGAAATGTGTCTTATTTCATCTTGTTTTGTGTCAAGTTCTGTTAGGCGGAGAGATCTTGATATTAGTGTGTTGACTACTGCTTGCTTTTGAGAGGGATGATGATGTGACGCTGCATTGAGATATCGGTCAGTATGTGTGGGTTTCCGATATACGTTAAAGCCCAGGGTGTTGTCGAGTTTCCTAGTTAATAGCAGTTCCAAAAAAGGAAGTTTCTTTTCTTGTTCGATTTCTAGCGTGAACTGGATTCTGTGGTGGATATTATTCAGGTATATGAGGAAATCGTCCAGGTGTTCTTTTCAATGTGGCCATATTATAAAAATATCATTAACATAGCGTTTCCAAAATTTCGGTTTTAAAGGTGCTTTTTGCAGTGCCTCTTGTTCGAAATATATCATAAAAAGGTTGGCTATGATTGGTGAAAGCGAGGACCCCATAGGTGCGACATCTGTTTGATTGTATATTTGGCTATTGAACATGAAGTATGTGTTCTTCAGACAGTGTTCTGCAAGTTCAATTGTGTAAGCTGGAAAATCTTCATTGATGGTAGAGGGGAGGAGCCTGCGAAGCCGCTCATCCAATCAGGGCGCAAGCCAGCTAAACAAAACTCGAAATTCATCAGAGGCCACCATCAGTTCTCAGCGAGTAATGAGACGAACCGCACTTGAAAATGCCAAATGAGATTTTAGCGAAACGTCGTGAAAAACGATTTTTTGAATGAACGGATTGAAACCCGGAATAACCAAACTATTCATTCTACCATCCGTGAAAACCTACGATATAACATATATATATATATATATATATATATATATATATATATATATATATATGTATATATATATATATATATATATATATATATATATATATATATATATATATATATATATATATCCGCAAATGTCACCATATTGAAAATATTTTAGTCGAATCGATCCCATCGATTTTAGTAAACTACCAAATTTTAAAAATTTTCCAAAGTCTGTTTTCTGAGAAATACATTCGTCGCGGGACACTGTATATGGGCATCTGCGGTACCATCTACTTCGATGATCAATTTTTCTGTGATTCAACTGCGTTTCCATAGTAACACATGCATTAAAGTGATAAATGAAATTACGTGTATAAATCTTATTTATAGTAGGTAGTTCAGTAGAAAAACACTTAACAGCCTATGTTATACTTTGTTAATAAAACAAAAGGGCCATTTAAACTAAATTACCGAAAATTATGTTCTTACTAAAGAATTATTTTGTTGAACTTGTCTCTAGTTCACACGCTCGTATGTTGGTGACTTACCAGACTGTGACCAAGACAAAAGCAGTTTCAGCGTTTCAATATTGTGTCACAAAAACACAGTACCACCTCGTGTAATAAATTATGGGTTCATTTTTAGGGGAATCTGTGAACCAACAGGTAATATTCGAGTGACTCATGCGTTCATATTCAAATACACCGACAGGACAACGGATATTAATTACTAATTATTAATGCCGCTTGACATCAACAGTGTATATTTATAAGTTTAAATGTCTCGTAAGTAGCAGCCAGATACTAATAACAAACATAATAATAGGGGCTTTCTTTAGAGTTATATGTGTTATTTTGTCGCGAGGAATTTTATATATTTCACTCAGAAAATGAGGGAATTTGGCT
Organism: Diaprepes abbreviatus; assembly: GCA_034092305.1. Taxonomy (NCBI): domain Eukaryota; kingdom Metazoa; phylum Arthropoda; class Insecta; order Coleoptera; family Curculionidae; genus Diaprepes; species Diaprepes abbreviatus. The sequence continues at coordinate 9,663 of JASJET010000018.1, read as the reverse complement.
GAGAAATGCTTGTCTGTTGTATGGTGCCTCGTCCTGGAGGTGCACTGAAATAAGACAAGTCATTTTAACTCAAAGATATAACACATGCTTATGGTTGTAGAGATATTATGAATTTTTTGTAATTTTTCGAAACGAGAGGTTTACTAATTATTAATGCTGCTAGACATCAACAGTGTATATTTATAAGCTCAAATATCCCGTAAGTAGCAGCCAAATACTAATAATAAATCTAATAATAGGGGGGCTTTCTTTAGTGTTATATGTGTTATTTTGTCGCGAGGAATTTTATATATTTCACTCGGAAAATGAGAGAATTTGGCTGACAAATGCTTATGTCTGTTGTATGCTGCCTCGTCCTGGAGGTGCACTGAAATAAGACAAGTCATTTTAACTCAAAGATGTAACACATGCTTATGGTTGTAGAGATATTATGAATTTTTTGTAAATTTTCGAAACCAGAGGTTTACTAATTATTAATGCTGCTCGACATCAACAGTGTATATTTATAAGTTTAAATATCCCGTAAGTAGTAGCCAAATACTAATAAACATAATAATAGGGGCTTTTTTTAGAGTTATATGTGTTATTTTGTCGCGAGCAATTTTATATATTTCACTCGGAAAATGACAGAATATGGCTGAGAAATGCTTATGTCTGTTGTATGCTGCCTCGTCCTGGAGGTGCACTGAAATAAGACAAGTCATTTTAACTCAAGGAAGTAACACATGCTTATGGTTGTAGAGATATTATGAATTTTTTGTAATTTTTCGAAACCAGAGGTTTACTAATTATTAATGCTGCTCGACATCAACAGTGTATATTTATAAGTTTAAATATCCCGTAAGTAGCAGCCAAATACTAATAAACATAATAATAGGGGCTTTCTTTAAAGTTATATGTGTTATTTTGTCGCGAGGAATTTTATATATTTCACTCGGAAAATGAGAGAATATGGCTGAGAAATGCTTATGTCTGTTGTATGCTGCCTCGTCCTGGAGGTGCACTGAAATAAGACAAGTCATTTTAACTCAAGGAAGTAACACATGCTTATGGTTGTAGAGATATTATGAATTTTTTGTAATTTTTCGAAACCAGAGGTTTACTAATTATTAATGCTGCTCGACATCAACAGTGTATATTTATAAGTTTAAATATCCCGTAAGTAGCAGCCAAATACTAATAACAAACATAATAATAGGGGCTTTCTTTAGAGTTATATGTGTTATTTTGTCGCGAGGAATTTTATATATTTCACTCAGTAAATGAGAGAATTTGGCTAAGAAATGCTTATGTCTGTTGTATGCTGCCTCGTCCTGGAGGTGCACTGAAATAAGACAAGTCATTTTAACTCAAAGGTGTAACACATGCTTATGGTTGTAGAGATATTATGAATTTTTTGTAATTTTTCGAAACCAGAGGTTCCATTTTGTTAGGTTATGTTTAACTTTTATTTAACTGTATTTTCAGATGTATAACCGTGTAGCTACAACTTTATTTTTATATAAAATTAGGTTATACTGTCAATTTAAACAATGAAAATCGGTAAAATGTATGCATTATCTGTAACTATGCGATAAAGCGCTGATTCGCCTTTCTTTTGTTTGGGGGTCTTTGTGTTTTCAAAATTTAAAGATAAGGAAAAAGTGTTGTATATCAATGCGAAGGGTGTGGTTTATTTCATTTTTGTTCTCTTAAAACAATAACAATTTTTACAAATTAAATGAAAAGTTACTCTTTACAAGAAAATGTAAGAAAGTTCTGATTTTCGTTGTTCAAATTGTAACTTAAAGATAATTTTGAATAAAGATAAAGTACGAGGATGGTTCGATAAGTTCTCGGTCTGAAACACAGAAGGCGCTAGTAGGATCAAATAACTATAATATTTTGTAAGCTTAACCTTGAGATGACGCCCTGCAAAGTTTCAGATGTTTGCGTTCAGTTACTTGTTTGTAGCAATCGAGTGAACACATAAGGTTCGATATTTTGTGAAAGATGGATAAAATTGAAATTCGAGCGGTTATAAAGCACTTTGTTTTAAAGGGCTTAGCTCCTACGGACATTAAAAATGAGTTAAATTCTACTTTAAAGGATTCTTCTCCTTCGTTTTCGACTGTAAAAAAAAAATGGGCTGATGAATTTAATCGTGGTCGTACATCAATAACGAGGTCAGAGCAGCGACAACCTCTTATTTTGCAGAGTTGGACAAATCGCGTTATACTACGGGTATTAATGTTAGAACATCGTTGGTCTAAATGTATTGAAGTACAAGGGGACTACGTTGAAAAATAAATAAAAACATTTTCAAAAATCTTTTGTTTTCTTTATCAGAACTTATCGAACCATCCGCGTAAAGTAGTATTTTATTGCGTTCTAGACGTATCGGGCTCTCTATGTCCAAAAAACTACAAAAATTTGTCTTGAATCCCTACATCCCTTCTTTAAAGAGGCCTTTCCTAAATCTGGTGTATTTACTGTGATTGATGAGAATAGTTTTATATTTGGAAGGTCAAATAAATGAGTTATAAAAATATAATTATTTCAAGAGTTATCTTTATTTGCTTGTTATCGATGGAGATTAGTTAGTTTGAACTCATAATCCCTTCCCAAGTTTTGTTACTGTACATATATTTTCTATTATACCAAAATTACCCATTTTATTTGGACTTCCTTTTTTTAATGAAATTTACAATTTTTTTTAAGAAGTGCTTACTTCTTGTGCTACGCCTTCCCAAAATGCTTTTTTCTTGAACATTTTTAATGAACTTAATCCATGTTGACTCTTCTTGAAATCTGTATAAATCCCTCTTTATTTTTTCTTAAAATTTGACGCCATTTTGTTAATATCGACAAAAATGTTGGATTGTTGAATTCCTACGAAAAATAATTTTTTTAAGTATTGGATTAATTACTGAATTTATTTAAGTTTCTTTGTCAGGAAAAAAGTTAAGTTCGCTCGTAGAGTTCGAACAAAGAACATCGAGTAAAGTCATTCGTCTCGCCTACGTTGTTGCAATTTTACCGTGTTATTAGTTTTTACACTGTAAAAAGCTATAATTTAAAGTTATCAAGTCATATAGTGATGAAATCTCATGATAATAAATTTGACAAAATTCTGATGCTATTTAATTAATAATATTAACAAAAAAATTTTGATAATTTTAGTAAATTTTTAGTTATTAAAGCAATCTCTCTCTCCCCCTCTCTCCCTCTTTCCCCTCCCCTCCCCCCCCTCTCTCTCTCTCTCTCTCTCTCTCTCTCTCTCTCTCTCTCTCTCTCTCTCTCTCTTTCTCTCTCTCTTAATTTTAATCTTCATTTACAAATCAAATAGCTTGTATTAGTGCCAAACTATGAGTTCATAATTTATTTAATTAATTTTACATTTGTTAATTTTCTCAGCATACGTTTATGAAAGAAGGTTTGGAACTTTTTAGAAAATTATATTTCCTTATTTTTAACATGAAACGCCTATGACAGAAGGTCTAGAAATCGCCAGTTTAATCCTTTTTCTTATTTTCATTACACCATGTAGTATGAAAATCCTTCTAGAAAGATGCGGAATCTTCCGGTATCCAGAAAAAGGTATATAAAGGGTCTAGATCGGCTTTCAGGGACAGTTTAGTTTGAGAGTTCGTCGATGCAACTTGGATTGTTTAACAAGTCTTATAATTGAAGCTTTAATAAAAGATTTTAAAGCAAAACAGTTGTGCATAAATACCGGCCGTCGGGAACAACTCAAAAGAGGTTAAGAAAAAAAAGTGAATTAAAACTGTATGCCAGCAGAAACTAGAAAACAGAACGGAAAAATGGGATGACAACTTCAAACTAGTTTAAATCAGATACAAGGATGATACAAGATCAAAAGTGTGAATGGTAGACTGGCTGTGAAAACAAATATCTCTTACTTCGTTGGTTATGACTTTTATTTTATCTATTCATATACCTTAACCCAACAGCTTTTTCCTTTGCAAAGGTCTTCACATACCACTAGAGTCAATTTCAATCACATTAGTGAATTAGGGAATCAGCGTAGTTAAAAAAAATAGAAGATCAAGGATTTATTGAAAAATAAAGCAGCTGTGACAATATAAATAATACTAATTACTAAATATATGTGAGCAACTGTCAAGGCTAATTGGATGTTTTTTAAAATTGTATGACAGTTCATTTTGCGGAGTCATTTAATAATGTAAATTAAAGTAGAGTAGGTACTTTTAAGGCTCTAGAATATTTTTTAAGAAGTTAATAATATAATTAAGCACAACAACTTTCTTGTCTACAACACTCTAAATTGCCTTTACTAGTTCAAATGCATTTAAATTATTTAAATAAACATTTATATTTCCTTAGTCGACGGCATAATTATATTTTATATCCAAAACGGGTTATTAAGTGGGTTTTTGTGCTTGAAAATATACCATTTGCTACTTTTTGCTAGTGTAGTTAGTTGATATGAAATGTCATGAATCGTAAAAAATAAAGAGATAAAATAACGTTTCTGCAAAACTTAGACTTTTCATAAATAAAGCAAGAAATACAGACTTTTTAAAATTGGATTTTTGATTACTGCTGAAAAACTATTTCATATTATTTTTTATTATATTTAATGCACACATATCAAAAAATTACAAAGGTTTTATAAAAATTTACCTTTATTTTTTATTGTTACTTAAAATTATTCTCTATTTAATATCGAATTTATATTCTGATTTTAACAGTCGTTAAAATTGTATTACGGTTTTCTTTATCTATAGTTTTTAATAATTTAGCATTTTTAATTTTAAATATAAATTTTTTGCAATTTATTTTTGGAAAATAGGCATTAACGGAGGTGACGTTGTTATTACTTACACAGATGATATGTAAAAATTAATCACTTAAAAAAAAAGCGTCACAACTAGGTTAATAGCATATACATGTTATAAGAGACAACAAACCTAATTTAAAAAACTTAAAGAACTAATGTTTTAACAAATGCTCAAACTGATGTCCACGGAATCTTTTCTTAAATGACTAATCAAGTTTAATTAACATATTTGTTGTTCTAAAGTGAAACGCTGTTCTTGTTCGTCCGTATCTGTTTAAGAAAACTAACTTTTACTGCTATTTCAAGTATTCACTTATTTACTTATTAAAATTATACAAGACATTTATGGACTTAAAAGTTCGAGAAATGTAAGAAAAATTTACATTTACGTAATTTTTGCAGGGGTTCTATTAACGAGACCTTTTTAGCTTCTTTCTAAAACATAAAAATCAAGCTCCAAAAACCAAGCTTGTTAATTTTTCTTTTTTATAATTTGCCCTTTTAAGGGCTTAACTATATTGCATAAATTAGTTTTAAACTGAAAAATGCTCTGTAAACCCTTGTATTTAAAATTGTATTTTTCTTTACTATTAGCACTCCGTATCGGCAGACTTATACGGTAAGTTTCACCCTCATATCAATATTTTTGATTAACTTTATTCGCAGCCCTTGTAAAAAATGCACCCTCATCTATTAGAATTCAAAACGGGGTTTCACCCGGATGCGCTTTTTGCACCTGGTCTATTAGACTCATTAGTTAGATAGGTGTTGTCTTCCAGCTGTCTCGAGGGTAGAATGATGGTTCTAATAAAATAAGGCTTACAAAGTCCTTTAGTATTTTATTCCTTGTTTAGAAATGTTATATATATATATATATATATATATATATATATATATATATATATATATATATATATATATATATATATATATATATGTTGTTGCGTAGTGTTTCACGGATTTCCGTTTAAAACGTGGCAATGTTGCATATCCCGTCTTACCGACTAAAGAGGATAAACTCCTCCTTGTTACCGACCTAAAATGCACGGTTGCCACTTCTTACCAGCCTTTTATTGAAATCATAACGTTGTCAATTTTTAAATAGCACTAATCAGATGATACATGTTTTTATAGAAAAACAAGTACAAAACTACAAACTAGGAGGTGACCTAAATATATTTGTTATTTCAGAAAAAAAAACCTCTGTAACCATGGTATAATATAGGCTTATTGTTAAAATAATGCTCATATTGTTATATTTCTTTAATGTATTGTCGCTACCTAATTTAACATATGACTTGAGACCAGTGCTATAAGGTATTGTTTGCTTTCGCAAACTCGGGTTTTGTAGTATGCCCGCCATTTGAGTTTGTGTTTTAGTTTCAATTCGTTTATCTAGCAGGATTTATTTCGTTTGTTTTTTGATTTCAGTGGTGTAGAGTGCAAGACTGAATTACAAAGAAAGTTTTTATTATAAACAATGAAGTAGTTTTTTGTGTAGTAAATAAGTTTTGCCCTTTTAGGGCGCTTTATGTATAGGTACGTTTTGATAATATTTATTTTTGAAAAATATTTTTAAATTCTACTTACAAGAAAAGTTTTCATGGGTCATTTGGATCCGCTTTCGATTTTTTTCATTCTGTAATATGTTGGAGTATACCAAAAAATATCAAATACGTATTTTTTTTTACGTCATGAGTTGCATTTTTATATAATGCATAATTTAAAAGGCAGATTTTTTCAAAAAATCATGCCTATTATTAAGTTTACGAACAGGTATTGATACACATAATTTTCTTTGTAAGGGCTTGCTTTATATTTCTTTATAAGGCGTAAAAATGTTATTTTTTTTTAGCTGTTTTCATTCAAAAATGTTTAAATTTACTTAATTTAATCAATAACTCTTATTTGTGCATGAATTTCAAAAATTAAGTTGACGGGTATCTGTTTTTTTCCACAATTATTTATTATGCCACTAAGAATTTCATTATGAGGAATAATAAACCATTAGGAACATTAAGTATGAGTGGCATGTAGTGGAAATCTACTATTTCATAGGGTTAAACTACTCCGTGCAGCTTTCCGTAAAAAAGTTTGAAAAGTCATTATCTTTTTTCTGTGATATGTTGTGGTACATTAAGGAATATGAGACAAGTATTTTTTCGTCCTGAATCGCATTAAGAATCCATAAAATTGCATTCTCAAAATTTCATTATTTTTTTTTCTCGGAAACAAAGCAAATTTAGTCAATTGTACTTCTCTAACTTCAAGATGACCCACGTGGTCATCTTTATACAGTTATTTTATGAAAATTACTTGCTTAATGTAACATAATATTAGATTTAATTAATATGAATACGGAGTGCAGTATTGTTCGTAAATTTTTGTTCAAGGTAAATATACAATATGTTGTAAATAATTTAACTTACATAAATAAATGCTCTATTATTTTTAGCATCGTGTAAATTCTGAAGAAGGTATAATAAATTATCGAAACGGCAATTATATAGAGAAAATGTAAAAAATAGAAAAATACATTTTGATTAAAGTTTTTAACGGACCATAAACCCAAGAAAAACAAACAAATAAAAATATATCATTGAGGACCCTCGAAAACAGTAATAAAAAATATACTATATATATATATATATATATATATATATATATATATATATATATATATATATATATATATATATATATATATATATATATTTCAAAAGGTTAGTTTTAATAATTTATTGACTATAAAAATTCTGCTGTTCAACGTAAGATGACGTGTATTAAACAACGTAACAAAATCTATGTCGGTAATTCGACCTATCTATGAGTCTTAAAGACAGCTTTTAATTCTCAATACACTACCACCTGTCTAATTACTATATCAACTAAATAAAGGTAAACAAATCTCCTTACTTAAATATTGGGTTTACTCATATCAAATGTGGGTCAATGTGATCCTTGATTACTACCAGATTTATACCTTGTTGACCTTTGAAGCTCGGTTAAACAATAAAAAATATCATGAATCAATTTGCAATAAAAAAAAAGAGACGATAGTAGTTTTTGTTTTTTAATTAATACAGGAAAGATGCATATTGGATTACAGTTATAGATCCGTTGTTGATTCATTCATATTTATAACGGTCTTTTGTTTTTGATCTACTGTTGAGACGAAACTACCTTGAATATATACAGGGTATGTAGTATAATACAACGAAATAGATATGTGATTTCTGAAATTATATGTGTGTGAAAATAAATGCTCCAAATAATATACTGAAAAATTCAATTCTAAATAAGTTATAACGTGAAAACCAACGAGTTCATCGAGTTATTAATACTAACGATCAAGATGACACAAATAAGTTGAGTTCACTTTTTACAAATGTACAGGTTCATTTTATTTATAAAAAACTGTAAAATTAAAAAATGTTACAATCACAAAGAAACTATAATTTTTTGTCATCGAATAAACGTGAAACTAGTGACTGTAACTAAATAGTGCTTTTTTCCCCTTTCAATCGAGGCGTGACGTTAAGACCCTCGCAGCCTGTCACACATATTTCCGTTATTTTAAAATTCCATCACATATTTTATACTACCTCCACTCGATAGATTATACTTTTTTACCCTTTTATTTCTTTTACTACTTTCTTTATTATTCATAGTACGAAAAGGAACATACACTGAAATTTATCAGTAATTGAATTATTTCAAAAATTCCTAAATACAGATGTTGGTTTCGTCATAATAATGAAATAATTTCAAATATTTCTAATCCTACTCCACAGTAAAAAAATACCAACTCTCTCTCTTTCTCTCTCTCTCTCTCTCTCTAGCATTAAAACCCGGGGTGGGTCTTTGCTGACATCACAATCTGCCTCCACTTGCTGCGATCCATCATCAGTTCCTCCGCGCGTTCGACGTTTAAGGTTTGTAAGTCTGCTGCAACGTTATCTCTCCACCTCATCCTTGGTCTTCCTAGCGGCCGCTTTCCTTCTGGGTTCTCTTCCCATACCAACTTGACGATACGTTGATCTTGTCTCATAACATGGCATGTTAATCTTTCTGCTTTTATTATTTTCACTATATCTGGCTGGATGTATAGTTCCTCCAATTCCTTGTTTGTTCTCGTTCTATATTGCTGTGTGGTGTTGTCCCTGACCGGTCCGTATATCCCTCTAACCATTCTTCTTTCTGCGATTTTCAGTCTATTCTCATTTTATTTTGTCAACGTCCATGTTTCACATGCATATGTCATTTCCGGTCTTATAACTACTTGATATATTCTTATTTTCGTGCGGCGGGATATATTTTTCGATTTCATTATCTTTTGCAGCCCATACCAGCAGCGGTTGCCTCCTTGTATTCTGTTGTTAATCTCTTGTGTAATGTTGTTGTCAGAGGTGATCGTAGTTCCCAAATATTTAAACTGATGGACCCTTTCAAAATTATAGTGGTACATAGTCACGTTCTGTCCTATTCTGTCTCGCCGTTCCGTTCTTATTGTAGCTATATATTTTATTTTTTCTTCGTTGATTCGTAGGCCAACTTTCTTTGCGGCATTTTCCAGTTTGCAGAACTCATCCTTGATACTGGTAGTTGTACTACCTACAATATCGATATCATCAACGAACGCCAATATGATGCGCGAATCTTGATTTCTAAAGAGGAGCGTTTTTGTGTTGGTTTTTCGTACGATGCTCTCCAAGGCGACGTTAAAGAGGAGTGGAGATAGCGCATCGCCTTGTTTAAGACCACTGTTGATTGTAAAGAAGGTTGACAATCTTCCTTCAAGTCTTACTGCACTTGTAGATCCATCTACACATGTTTTGGTGTGGTTAATTAGCTTCTTC